>CM076673.1:41749225-42176725 GCA_038501925.1 Xenopus petersii
TTCTTCTGCCAATGGTAGTTATAGATACATCAAGATAATAGAGTGTGCCCTGACTCCAAGGAATGTAAAGAGTGTAACAGTATTACATATTTGAGAAACAGCAATATCATGAACTATATACATTGACTGTGAAAACCGTAAACCCATGTTTCCTACATGCCCTATACAGGCCTGATATTACACAAATAGGAAATAACCGGGGGGGGGGGGGGTGATGCAGGTAGCTCGGTGTTTTATCAACTTCCTGCTCCAGTGCCAATGGTTTTAAAATTGCTTTGGCTACATGGGCTAAAGGTATAAATTGAAATTGGTGAAGTGTGTCTGTCACTTATCATGTTGTAGCCAGTGTAGATTGTGTCTAATCTGCAAGATTTTTGGTTGTTGCTCAAATGGGATATTCCAGCCAGATTTTTTTTCCTTCTTTCTTTTCAAATTCTTTTTATTGAATTTTATAATAATCCAGCAATAAACAATTCATATAATAAGTCGACATGACATTTCAGAGTAAATTAAATAAAACATGTTTCCTGCCACTGTATTATAAGTTCATTGGGTTTCCCCATTCGTATGGCACTCCATGAGTGTGCAAGGCTTGTGTTATAACGGTCAGTTAGCGATGCTTAGCAAGTGTGGTTGGTGAGAAAATTTGTATTTTTCATAAGGTTTGGGAAGAGATTTTTGTTTCCTCATGTCTTGCAGCAGGTCTTCTTTGATGTGATAGAAGTGGTTTCTCAATATGACATCCCTAGGGGCTCCACTGGGCACGGTTTTTGCCTTAGGGTATCTATAAACCCTGTCAAGGAGGAGATGGTCTGGGGTCTATGGTAGAGCTGTTAATATCAGGTTTTGCCTGTACTGGCAGTGTCTTCCAGTATTCCTCTAAGCCTAACATTGTTTCTTCTGGAGAAGTCCTCCAGATCTGCTATTTTGTTCTGGAGAGCTGAGATTAGGGAGTCTTGTGAATTTACTCAATCTGCCATTGTATTGTGCACTGAGACTAACTCCTCCATTTTAGTTTTAAGATGGTCTCGTGGCCTGCTTTGGCCTGTAGTTCTGCTTTCAGTTTGTGTACAGTGGTTTTGGTGTCATATTTTATATCCTCTCTAAGCTGTGACAGCAGTGTTTTTAAGCAAGATCCTGTAAGTGTCTCAGTTTTTTGTCTTATCTGTGCTATATTCTGTGTCAGGCTCGCAGTATGCTTGAGACGATTTTGTGGAGGAAATCTTGGTGCCATCTTGGCTCTTCTCCAGGAGCAGAGCCTTTGGTTGCGATCCATAAAAATGTGGTGAGCTGGAGCGATTGCATGTCACAAATTCGCAGAGAATTTCCGCATTTCGCCACCAGTGGATAAATTCGAGAATCTCCAGCGAAAATTTGCTGGCAAAAATTTGCCTGCGTCAAAAAAATTGCTTGCGCTAAATGGTAGAGTTGCCAATTATTTCTTAGTTTCAGCAATGCTCAATTACTGTGAGCAGTGATGGGTGAATTTCTCCTGTTTCTTCATAAATTTCCCGCAAAATTCATAAAACGGCAAAAAATTCACGAAAATGAAAATCATGAAATTGACGGCCGAATCCAATCTCGGACACCCGTTGACTTTAACGCCAGCTTCAAAATTGACGCAAGCGACTTTTCAGCAATGCTCAATTACTGTGAGCAGTGATGGGTGAATTTCTCCCATTTCGGTTCACCGAAAAATTCACGAATTTCCAGCAAAATTCGCAAAATGACAAAGTGCGATTTTGAGCACAATTGCCATGTTTTTTCCACCGTGCAGCAGTTTCCCCAGAATTTTCCCTGATTCCCTGAAATTATTACAACTGTGCACTCAAAATGGAGGCAATTGCAAAGAAGTCTAATGTGAATGAAATCTGTGCCCAATTCTTTAAGCACAAGTGAGCTGCACCTATTAATGTGGGCACAAATGGAACCCTTGAGCTACAGCCTGGTATGAAGGTGGGGGAAGTCCTCCTTCCATCGATAGGTGCAGCAGCACTTGATTTGGAGCAGAAAGGAATGAGTGGTGCAGAGCTCAATACTTTAAATTAAAGTGACTTTAAACACAACTGACACAGCTGTGGGGAATTTGCAGGGACCACAATGTGTGCATCTGTAAATGAGCTCTAGTATGTTAGCAACGGGGCAGCATGCAACAACATTGTCAATGGCAAATTAGGTGCCACTAGAAAACTGCTCAATCTGTTCTGCACACAAAGCTGCATTTCTGGTTAATTATCAATCTACAAAATGTTCTCTGCTCTGCAAAAATTGCTGAATGCTTCAGTCAAGGTTGGTTGGAAGTTTATGCATCTCCCTTCTGTTACATCAGTATAACACTACCTAATACAGTACTTTCACCTCATTTAAGTTTGCAGGATATAATGCAATACTAATTCTTTATCATTATCCAGCTACCATGTTTAACAAAATTAAAATATTTTGCAAGTGTATTATTTTAATTATTGAGGTGTAAAGATCATGTATAATAAATGTTCTATCCAGTGGGCATTTTGCATATAGCCTCCACATCTGTTCCATATTCTAATTCTGCTTTCTGCGTTATAACCTTTATCAATGATTTAGAGCAATCAAGCAATGTTCTTTCAATTCTTTTGAGGGAAACGCTATTAGTGAAATGTTACTTCTCCTTACATATGAATTGGACTCCCAAGCTTCTGACTACTCCTTTGTATTCCTTGAAGGTAAAACTCATCTGCTTTTCACTGAATCTAATTATTTGTTTCTCCAGAGATCTTACATTCATATCCAGAGCACCGTTAAAATTTAAATTCCACTTAAAAATGCTTTTCTATTATTTAGTGTATGAAAATAAAACGGGGCATGGATACATTTCAAAAATATTATACATCATGTTCAGAGTTAGGAGACTATGAAGCGGAACAAAGGCATTTGCAAATATTTCCAAGCAATGACCTTTTTAGTTTCAATGGCGCAATGGGTTAATGAAGTTCTTCCTTTTCATTCTCTAGCTATATTGACTTTTACCATAAAAGATAACAAAACAATATTAAGGGGCAGATGTATTAAGTGTCGAATATCGAGGGTTAATTAACCCTCGATATTCGACTGGGGAATTAAAATCCTTCAACTTCGAATATCGAAGTCAAAGGATTTTGAGCAAATAGTTCGATTCGAAGGATTTTAATCCGTCGATCAAAGGATTATCCTTCGAGCAAAAAAGATAGCCAAGCCTATGGGGACGTTCCCCATAGGCTAATATTGACTTCGGTAGCTTTTAGGTGGCGAACTAGGGGGTCGAAGTTTTTTCTTAAAGAGACAGTCCTTTGACTATCGAATTGTTGAATAGTCAAACGATTTTTAGTTCAAATCATTGGATTCGTAGTCGAAGGTCGAAGTAGCCCATTCGATGGTCGAAGTAGCCAAAAAAACACTTAGAAATTTTAAGTATTTTTTCTTCTATTTTTTTCTTCTATTCTATAACTTAATGAATGGGCCCCCAACTTTAGTTTACAAAAATGTTTAAAATTGTATGGCATGATGTGTAAAAATGTGTTACTAAGAGGTCTATTAATATCTTGGGGCACATTTACTTAGCTTTAGTGAAGGATTAGAATGGAAAAATACTTCAAATTTCGAGGTTTTTTTTGGCTACTTCGACCATCGAATTGGCTACTTTGATTACGACTTCGACTTCGAATCGAACGATTCAAACTAAAAATCGTTCGACTATTCGACCATTCGATAGTCGAAGTACTGTCTCTTTAAAAAAAACTTCGACCACCTACTTCGCCACCTAAAACCTACCGAGCACCAATGTTAGCCTATGGGGACCTTCCCCATAAGCTTTCTAGGCAATTTCTGATCGAAGAAAAATCGTTCGTTCAATGGATTAAAATCCTTTGAATCGATATTCGGAGTCAAAAGATTTTACTTCGAATTAACCCTCGATATTCGACCCATAGTAAATGTGCCCCCCAGTGTCTGATTACATAAAGAAGTTTAAAGGATTTTCTTTTTACAAACTAAATTTCCCAGTGAAATAAATTCAGAGTTTGATGTACCATTGTTTATTAGATAGTATAACATTAGCTTTTTTCATTTGGTTATACATTGTTTTCTTCTTATATCATTCATTTTGTGTTCCTGTTTGCAAAGATATTCAACTTACAATTTAGTGCCTTGCATGCACAAAATGGGTTTTGTGGACGTTATTTAAATAAAATGTATTTACTTTTTATACTTGGCATGAACGTTGGCGTTTTGAGCGTGCAAGTCCAGTTTTTATTTCTGCATTCAAAAAATGAATGTCTGTTACAGAAACAAATCTATATGGCACCACAAACACAACAAAACTTGATTTGTCTATCGCTTTATCTTTTATCAATAATGAAATCAGTTGGACTTTAAACTCCTAAAAGATTCAATAATGATTTTTTGAAAACGTGTATGCTGACTTGCGTGTTGCTACATAAAAAAATGGATGTTTTCAAAGCTTCATCAATTTTATACACAAGACACGTTGTTGTCTTCTGAATAAAATCTTTCCAAAATCTTAGTGCTGAAGAAACTCAAATGGAAAAACAAAGTAAATACAACCATTCTTTGCTCTGCATTTAACACCTTCAAACAGTCAGTTTTCTCAATACGTTCATTTTTTTTACATAAAGTAAAACTTTCAACGCTTCAATAAAATTTTCCTTAAAGGGGAACTCCAGCTTCCAAACCAAAATTTGATAAACAGACCCACATAACACAGAAACCCCTAATATACCCATCACAGTTACCTGTTTCTTCAAAAACTATGAATAAATGCCTTTTTCTATACTGTAATCCAGTTCTTCTCTTTCTGCATCATTTGAAATCCTGGCAGGGAAGGAGGGGCTAAACACTGATGTTACAAATTGTAACAACTTCTCCACAGCTTACAGACAGCAAGCAGGAACGACATAACCCACAATGCATTGCACTATGATGTTTTGTTCCTTATTGAAATCATGTGTGCAGGGAATTGTGGGGTTTGGAGGATGCAGGGTAAGGAGAGATGGCTGTTGATGCAAAGTAACAGTAGTCAGCCAGCTCAGCAAAGTAGTCAGACAGATTAGCAGAAGAGCAGGGGGCTAGGCTTAGGGAACTGTCAGAAACCATTAAAAATCATGAAAAGTTTGCATATTTTTAAATTGATGTATATTGCAAAGTTGCTTGAAATGATGTTTACTTTTCAAAAAGCTTTTATGTTTTTGTGGAGTTCCCCTTTAACATTATTTTGTGTAAGTAAATGGTTAATGAACATACTTTTTTCCCCAAAAACATTGTTTATATTGTTTTGCAAAAATAAAATGTACTTCGCCATGGGTTGGATTACTGTATGGCTGGAAATGTCTAAGCAATTTCCATTTTTGCACTTATGTTATATAGTGTTATGTTATAGTGTATAATTAAAATATGTTCATCCTACAATTTCTTTTAATTAAGGGATATTGTATCCTCTGTGTTCTATGCTCTGTCAATTGCTAAAAACTCCTATGTGGATTGTTCTGTTAAATAAAAAATTTCTCTGGTTAAGCATAAAGAACCACTGGCGCATAGCACTTTGTTACAGTTGCACTATACCCTGCCTCCACACCGTTGAGAGGGTTTACTGCTTGAGAGAAAAGTTTCACCTGGAGCACAAATGTATATGAAATTAAGCTCATAGTAGAGATGGTGACACTCTAGTTTACCATAGTGCTACATATATATATATATATATATATATATATATATATATATATATATATATATATATATATATATATAGATATAGATATAGATATAGATATAGATATAGATATATATATATTTTTTTTTTCATTCTGGCACCACTCATTAATCACTGCAGTAAAAATAATTGATTTAATCTTTGTCAAATAATGTAAATAATAGAATGGGTTTACAGTAATTGAGTTGGACATTAATGATTACTTTGTCACTCATTGATGTTTGCTCCTAGGTAAACAAATCTTCCATCAACGATTAATTTCATGTTATAACCAATTAGAACAGCTCATATAATTAGAATGAATGGCATCTAGAAAATGTTTATATAACTCAGCTTGAACTTAAAACTACTAAGGGGTCTGAAACAGGCATGCAATACATCAAATGCTGTGTTACATTTTTATAAATAGTATTTTCCAGTGCAATTGTATTATATATTGTATTATATATATTAATTCATTATCTTTTTATTTTTTATTAACATGTGGGAACCCTAGCCACCAATATTTTTTTTGTTTTTTTACTGTGCGGTGGGGGGCGGACCTGTGGGGTGGGGAGGGCGGACTTGTAGGTGGGGCTTGGGTGGGTGCAGCCCAGGGGGCCCAGGTAATTTTGTCGTATGGGACCCTGTGATTTCTGATGGCGGTTCTGCTTGCAATCACTGGTCGAATTTGTTCCACAGATATTCAGTTGGCTTTGAGGTCAGGATTATTTGGAGATCAATCTCTGCAAACCAAAACAGAATGGAACAGTGTTTGTGCTTCATTCTGAAACAAGAAAGGAACTTCCCCAAACTTTTACCTGTAGCATTCAGGTTTTTTGTCACTGCAGCTAAGTATGTACAGGTATGGGACCTGTTATCCAGAATGCTTAGGACCTAGGGTATTCCGGATAACGGATCTTTCCGTAATTTAGATCTTCATACCTTAAATCTATTAGAAAATCATGTAAACATTAAATAAACCCAATAAATTGGTTTGTTCCAATAAGGATTAATTAGATACTGTTTTATTGTTACAGAGAAAAAAATAAACCATTTTTTGAAAATTGGATTATTTGATTATAATGAAGTCTACGGGAGACGGCCTTTCTTTAATTCGGAGCTTTCTGGATAACAGGTTTCTGGATAACGGATCCCTCTACTGTACTGTAAAACCTAGTACAGCTTTGGGGCAAAATTCGCAATTTTGTCATAAAGCATGTAATTTCTATGGATCAGTGCACATTCCCCAAATCCATGTTTAACTAGGAATATTTTCTTTGCAGGGGCATTTGTTTATGCAGGGCTTTGGAACCATAAGTTTATGATAATAACGTTGCTAAGTCTCCATACCAGACTTTGATATTTGGTGGACACTGTAGTTGTTTATATGGTTATGGTTGAAGCAGGCCCTTTATCTGTTATCACTTATTCTAAACATCTGTTAAAACTTTCATTGTTTTCTTTCCTAATGGTTTTGTCATTTTTTTATACAATTCAAATGACTTTCGGACAGATATCAAGAACTAATTATGACCTAAAGTGTGTTGATGTGTTTCAGTTTTGTGGGATGTAGATAATAAGTTTATTCTGCTGAGCACAAACTGCCAGCACAGCTTAGCCAAAACAGAAATGTAGTTAAAATTAGGCAACGTAATTGTTCATTTCTACAACATGACCTTGCTTATTAACTTCTGTTTGGCACTGCTAGCTCACGCAGGGCTATTATTTTATTAATAGTGCCCCAGTGCAAAAGCAAATCATAGAAATTTGTGCTTTCCATCACTGAATTGTTTCCTGGAAGAGAGCAAAGCTTCTCATTATTGAATCTTTCTGAATCATCATATACCAGCCTAAACTCCTTCATTGCCAAGACAGTTTAGGACCTTAAAGGCACAGTAAATCTTTTTTTTCCTTTGCTTTGGTCTAATGAGCACATCAAGAGATGAGAGTCTACTGGTATATATATGTAACACTATTTTTAAGATGGCTTGCTTCCCTCTGTTTTACCTTCAGATGGTGGGTTTCGAGGTTGTGCTTCTATTGAGTTTTGAAAATTAGAAAGCGCTGCAAAAAATCCAAAATGAAACCTTCAATAGTCTCAATTTAGTTTTTAAAAAACAAAAATATAAAACTTGCATCAATAAACTATGACTAGGTGCCCACAATGCACACAACTCGTAAGGTTACCCTTTGATATGTTCTTTTTTGTTTAATAAATTACCTTTTATTTGCAGTACTTTGGAGTGAAGTCTGGTTTTGTGCCAGCCTACAATTTAATCACAAATGTATGAAATTACCTCCCCAAGCTGAAGGTCTGGGGCACCTGGACCCCTGTTAATATTGGTAAGTGTACCTTACTGTTCTGGAGATTACAAAACTGGACACCCACTTTCCACTTTTTTGCCCCCTCGAATAAACTTGGCAGATTTTTCTATCGAGTTTCAGTAGAATTCAATTGGAATTGCTTTGTGCAACATTATGATTTACCCCACCTTATCAAAACATTAAGAATTTTTGACCTCATTGTAAATGAATGAAACAATGTGATTTTGGTATGTGTGCAACTTTTCAAAACACAACCATGAGTAATGGTGCAGAAATAATTGCATACATTTTGTAATTTGTTTCCTCATTTGTCCCCCCCCCCGATAAATCTGCCTCCCCAATGTGACCAGGCAAGTCATATCTCTCTGAAATTCCCAGGATAGCAGTCGTTACACTGGACTCTGGTTGGGCGGGAATGGTTCTTGAAACAAACAGTTATTAATTTATATGCAGGATCTTATACAGTAACTTTACAGATGCTGCTATATGCAATTACTTCCTAGATGCTTCAAATAATTACTTCTCTGAATGGTACTGGGCACAAGCAGATTATTAGTTTCAACCCAAGGTAATCCTCACTAAAGGATCCAGTCCCCAGTGCTCACATTGGTGTTTTCTGGAGGATCCTAACTGCTTCACTCTCTATAGTGGCTGGTGACAACGTGGGGTACCCCTCTGGTTACCCTCTTGCTAGAGCTAACATTCTTTAGAACAAGTAGATAAATCCACGCCAATAAGCATATATTTATCAGTATATACTGGCTACTAAATCAAGTGACTGAACAACCTAATGGTTATTTCAACAAAAAGATATTTACAATATATACAGTTAATGATTAATTATATGGTTTACATTATAGTACTGCTTGCTGTCAGTTCCATCATATCATCCTTCTGAGTCAGCTGTTGCGCTTCACAGGGAAGCAGCGTGTGGGGTTGTTTCTTGACGAGGTTAGCCTTAGTGAGAAACAAACACATGAACTGGTGGGGGAGAACTATAGACGTGATGTTTTTTATAAAATCTGTGTTTAAAATGAAGAGTATTGAAGATAAGTTCCTTTTTCAGGATTTTATTTATTGACTTTACATCCATTTTAAAATGTTACTCCATAGAGGAAAAAAAACAATATGCTTGTCAAAATCGTGGTGAAATAAAATTGAAAATATATTTGTGACGGTTCTAATTCAATCAGGTCATGGTATATCTACAGTATAGTAATACTGTATATACTCGAGTATAAGCCGTCCCGAGTATACGCCGAGGTACCTAATTTTACCTCCAAAAACTGGGAAAGCTTATTGACTCGAGTATAAGCCAAGGGTGAGAAATGCAGCAGCTTCTGGTAAGTTTCAATCTCGTTTTTGGATGACTATTCTTAGGTGCCGGCTATTATTCTAAGGCGCCGGCGAATATTCTTAGGCGCCGGCTACTATTCTAAGGCGCCAGGGAATATTCTTAGGCACTGGCTACTATTTTAAGGCGCCGGCGAATATTCTTAGGCGCCGGCTACTATTCTAAGGCACCGGCGAATATTCTTAGGCGCTGGCTACTATTTTAAGGCGCCGGCGAATATTCTTAGGCGCCGGCTACTATTCTAAGGCGCCGGCGACCGTTTTTGCGTTTGACCCGAGTATAAGCCGAGGTAGAGTTTTTCAGCATATTTTGGGGGCTGAAAAACTCAGCTTATACTTGAGTATATATGGTAAGTGAAATCAACTGGACTTGCTGTGTTTGAAGACTGATTTTCTCAATACAGAATGACCTGTACCAAATATTTGAGAAATATGAATTGAGAAAGCCTGTCGGATGACTAGCGAAACGTCTTCCAAAAGAAAAGAAAAAACAGCAAGGCCAGTTGATTTGACTTATTACTACAGATAGTGTTTTACCAATGTTACAGTTACTATTTTTTTTACTCTTTGTTTCTTTGATCGCTGTGTGTGCCATACTCTGCCTGCCCTATGCTGTCTGTGTGTGCCATATTCTTCCTGCCCTATGTTCCCTGTGTGTGCCAAACTCTTCCTGCTCTATGTTCCCTGTGTGTGCCATTCACTGCCTGCCCTATGCTGCCTGTGCATGCCATACTCTTGCTGTCCTATGCTGCCTACATGTGTCATTTTCTGCCTGCCCTACTCTGCCTGTGGGACATGAGCCTGGTAGGGCTTGTTCTGGGTATTTGTTAGCACCCTAAGGGTGTGGTTTAGAGTGGGTGTGGTTTAAAGGGGCAAGTGGCCAACACTGGGTTTCATTATTTGCCCTCCACCACGCAGGCCAGAAAATTTCCGGTCCTCTGTACCACAGAAGGTGGACAGCATGGTTCTAGATAATAGTCCCCATAACTGTATATTTAAAATGCTCAAAATCTCAAAATGGTAGGTTTGAATTCTGAATTTATTTGCTAAAGAGTTAAAACAGAAAGGAGATATATACTTTGTTAAAAACATGATTGCAGTTAAATCACTGCAAATGCAATAAACCTTGGCAAAAGTTTTGAAGAGGTAATAAATAAATTACATGCCATATGAGCAGTGTAGTCTCCGGGCTATGGGAAATCATCTGGGATAACATTTATCAGATATATTGTTGGCATTCGTTTACATCCAAATATCATTTTGCCAAAAAAAATTTCTGTCATCCTATGAACTTGAATCCAAAATACACTTCTTATTCAACTGCTGCAATCTATATGGGCCTGTCAAAAAAGGGCCAGAAATGCTGGGATATATCCCCCAACTCCAAAGGGCACCCAAATCAAAAAGACCAAAAATATATTCTCAGTCAATACTCTCAAAGTTAAAAAATCACTCTTTATTTAGCATAAATATTAAAAAGTAGGCATACAGACCAATTGATGCTCCGCCTTATGCGTTTCGCACCCACAGGCACTTATTCATAGGCATTACTATTGTTACATTTGGTCACAAAATTTATACCCCAGGAAATCCCTCCCCAAACGTTAAAACCAATCACGTGTTGCCACCTCACGTTTCTTTTCTTAAAGCAACATACATATCCCATCAAATTGGTCATATTAGTATTGTTTCTCTGCCTATACTCTATTACATCTCAGAACTATTTAATTCACATATTAGGATACCCACATTTAAACAAGTATTTTAATGGCAATCACTGCCCCATTACATTAGGTATTATCCTATGAACTTGAGTCATGAAGACTGTGTGGAGCTGTACCTGCGGTATTTCTTCCAAATCCTCTTGGCAGCAGGGAGTGGGCCTCTTCTGACAATGCTGCACTGCTGTGTCCTGAATCTGAATGAGAGCCACATGTTGGTACTGTGGAAGGAAAAGTCTTGCAGGCCTTGCTTGGCCCCCCTTAATGGAGTGAACAGTTTCTAAGTGCCCATGAGGCCCTTCTAGAAACTGTTCAAGGTTATGTGTAATATCTGTGAGGAGGTTCGTATTACTGTTATGTTTTTGTTCTCAGTAACAAGGTGCAATATCTTTGAAGCTCTCCCACTATGTTACTCCCTTCTCGTTCACATAGCTAGCTAACACTAGATAATTGTACACTGAGACACTATGATAGATAATTGGCAATACTCCCTTTTCTCCCTAGAGAGGCCTTTTCCCATTGAAGTTCCTCTCCTGAAGGGTATATAATGTGTGGTCAATCTTTTGTTTCTCAGTTCTGACCTACTTGTGTATCAGAACCCACGGAGCTCGTGTATGTTTATTATATAAATAATAAACTTGGATTATTCCTTTTACCTCGGTGATCTCCGGTCTTTGGATTATTCCCTAACAATTGGTGGAGATAATGCGGGCAGGCTCAAGACGCTGACTTCACCCATCCACAGTGAGGACCCGGAGAACTAACGGGACAGGAGTGGCCACACAGGGTAAGCATACCTTGTTCTGTCTCCTTTCTTCTCCGGTTCCAAACGGACAGGGTGTTGCTGTGCAAGCAGCCTGACCCAAGGTGATCACGCGAGGTATCTATGTTTGTCTTAACCATGTGTCCTGTATGAATGTGCATGTGATTGGGGACTAATTGCAAAGTGAAAAAGTTCTAACTTTTCTATACTTTTGCTGCTTATAAGAATTGTACTAACTTACCTGGTCAGACCCCAGTATACCCCAAGATAGTATGCGTACTTGAGGGAAGAGGGCATTTTTTTAGTTGAGATGAAATAGGCTCACTAAGGCATTTGGCCAGAATGAGTGTAAGACTCCGTTAGGAGCATCTCGCCCTAGTGGGGAGGATTGTGAACAGAGGCTGATCACCTCTGCGCGTTCACCAAGGAGAGTGAGCGCAAGACAGTCGCTAGGCAGAGTGACTGTAGAGCATTCACCAGGTAGTGTGATTGCTGTTAAATATGGCAAAGATGTAGTGGCTTACTTGCCTAAGTGGAGTACACTTACAGAGAGTAAGTCATTTGCCATTCCTCCCAATGATACATGGGATCACCAGACAAGAGTACAAGCATTTAAGTACATACGCAGCACAGCAGTGATATATCAGAAGCTTTAGCCCCACAGACTTGAGTGGTGGTAACTCATAAGGCATACATAGAGCCGTCAGCCTCCCTACTCTATGATGGGTTGTTTTCCCGTAATAGCTAAGAGAAAGAGAGAGGCAGCAAAAGAGGTAAATGGTCAAGTATGTGTCCTAGAAAGTCAGGAACGTGCCTAAGAATCAAAGGAAGCTAAAAAGCAAAGAGAGGAACAAGAAAAGTTGATAGCAGAAGGGGTAAGTTAGATAATAGAGAACAGTGAAAAATTGACACCAAAAAAAGACAAACAGCTCAGAAAAATGTTCTCTGGAAGTTATAGCTCAGATACAGACGAGCAGGCTGTCCCCAGCCCCACAGCTAAGCTCTACCCCGCCCGTACAATACAAAGCAGAGAAAAAGGGGGGCGACGGGGGACGCTGCAGAAGTGCGTCTAACTAAAAACACACAGATCTTAGAAGGATTTTTCAAGATGTTCCACAGCCCCATGCTAATCCACACAAATTTGCACAGGAACTTTTGTGTGTCAATGGTGCTCATAAGCCTAATTAGACCAATATATTATTTGTACTCAAAGTGTGTGGTCCAGGGGATTACCAAATGTTAGACAAAATGTATTGAGATACTAACCCTGTTGACCCAGCCCAAGTCGGAGTCTGTTTACATGCTCTGAAAAGTACAGTAAGCACCATTTTTTTTTTACTTTCAGAAGCTTCTTGGGAAATAGTTTTCAAAGTTAACCAAGATGCCAAAGAGTCTGCTGTCTGCTGTGACCTCAGCATACATAGTCTTGCCTGGAAGCATAAGAAGTTAGAAAAGATAATTGGCGTTGCCACAAGTTGAGAACTCCTGTCTTAAGCCCCAGCAGGTGTTACTCGTTCAGCAACAGTCTAACAACTTCCAGGATAATTCCCAAAACTCCAGAAACAATAACTAACAGACAGCAGAACAGGTCAGATAACCGTGCCAAAAAGACAGTTGTTTGTGTTAATTGTAATAATCAAGGGCATTACGCACATAAGTGCATATCCCCAAAGAAAGCCCTTTCCCTGCAGGAGATGCAGCCCCTTCACATTCCAATGCACCCCTCATAAATCCTGCTTGAAGGTGCGACGCAGCCCCGGTACCAGTATTTCCAAACACTTCTAATCACTATCCAGACCTCCTAATTGAAGTGTTTATTAATTAAATGACCCTAACTTTGTTTAGTGAATACTGGTGCTGCCCGCTCAGTTTAAAGACTCACTCAAACCTGCCATTCTCTGGTAATGTAGTCACGGCAGTGTGAGTTGGAGGACATTCTATCCCTATGGCAGAAACAAGCCCATCGGAAGTGTCCATTGGTCCTGTATCCACAAAAGCTGCCTTTCTTTTAAGTGCCTCCATCCCTGACAGTTTCATAGGTAGGGACATCCTTTCTAAACCAGTGTGCACCATATACTGTAATCCGGATGCAGTATTTGTGCCTGTCCTGCCTCCATAAGTGTCTGAGATGACCAATGCACTAGATACTGCTAATCTTCTGTCACTAAAGGAAATTTCTGAGGAGGAAGATACTGGACCTCCTAAATTACAATGTGTTTCAAGTGATTTGTGGGCTTTATCACCAACAGATGTTGGGTTCATGTCATCCATCCCACCAGTGTCCATACAAGTAGACCCCCCCCCGCCAAAATCTCACAGTACCCACTGTCCAGGGTGAAGGTATAGGGGATTTGCCTAGTAATTCAAGGGTTACTTGATAAGGGAGTGTTAAACCATAGGATTAGCCCTGTACATATGCCCATCTTGCCAATTACAAAGCCCGGCAAGAATGAGTGGCGTTTTGTTCAGGATCTCAGAGCAGTTCACAAAGTTGTTATTGCAGCCCATCCGGTAGTGCCAAATCCGACTACCAAAGCAGGTTGCAGTCATTAAGTACTAAGCCCACACTGGGTCCTCTGACCCTGTAGCACAAGATAATGCTTATGCTGATGTAGCTGCAAAGCAAGCAGCATTGTGTTATAAAATGTTTAAAGCATGTGTTGTAAAAGAACCAACTCTACCTGTTCCCTCTAGTGCTGTTTTATCAGCCCTTCAGGACCAAATGGAACCTGAGGAGAAGGAACATTGGCTTAAAGCCAGATGTACACATACTCCGAATGTTGATGTTTTTTTTTTTGTTTGGCATTTAGGTGATTGCCCTGTTGCACCCCGTGCTCTGTTACCATATTTGGTTGCTGCCTCACATGATCTCACCTACACTTTTTAAGGGGGGATATGTGATGTAGTGTCAGGAATGTGGTTTGCCCCCGGGTTCTCGTCTATTGCAGCCAATTATGTATAAGTATGTTTTATTTGTTTGCAGTTAGGTAAGACTATTCCAACCCCTATCAAACACTGACCTAAAGCAATGTAACAATTTCAGGTATTGCAGATAGACTTCCTACAGTTACCTCAATGTTGTACCTATGACTATGTAATTGTTTGTGTTGACCAATTCCCTGGGTCCATTGTCAATGCTTCAGATGAAGCTATAGCTAAACAGTTAAGTGCAGAGATTGTCTGCAGTTATGGACTGCCTGAGGTATTATCCTCTGATCAAGGTACACGTTTCACGGGACAGGTAGTGAAATTAATCTGCACAAAGACATTGGGATTCGTGTTATTACAAGCAGGCTAAATAAAGTATGTGCAGAGACTAAACTTGTGTGGCCAGAGGCCCTTGATATAGTGCTTATGTCTGTCATGCACACTCCCCAAAGGCTAAGTAAACTCTCCCCACACAAAATATTGTTTGGGAGACCAGCCCGCATGGCTCAATACTTTCCTCCTGCTGATCTTCTTTGCATGAACTATGGAAGAATGACTGAATATGTTTCTCAGTTACATAAGGAACTGACCAAATCGTGTTCTCGAGTTTATTCTTCATTACCAGATCCAGCTGATGTTCCAGGATCACATGCACTCACTCCAGGAGATTGGGTCCTAGTGCAGAAGCACGTTGCCAAAGCTCTTCAGCCCCGCTGGGAAGGACCGTTCCATATACTTCTAACCACAGAGACCGCTGTCAAAGTTGAAGGGAAAGCGCATTGGATCCACGCGTCTCACTGTAAGAAATCTCAACTTCCACCTGCGGTGTAAGTGGGGGGGAATTGTAGGACATAATAACGCCTCTTTCCCTCCACCACCTAAGTCCCAGGGACCCTAACGTGCAGTGCAAAAGACGTAGGTCCCCATCGGGTGAAGATCCTCAGCAGCACCATCATGTCTCTGTGTGCCAGATGCTTTGGCCCAAAGCCAGATAAAAGACTTATCATCTGTGTCTCCGTACTGCACATCATTATCTTCATTGCTGTGCTGACGATAGCACTCATAAAGCCGGCGGGCAACGACAACTCACAAGGCAACACAACAGCAGCCTCACCAACTTCTGAGGCAAATGTGTCGACAACCGATCAGGTTAAGGTTGTCAAAAAGAGACTTATATGCATAACTGTTTGAGCCTAATGATAATGCTTTTGTTAAAATGTATGTTATAGCAGCATCCACACTATTACTGATTGATGGATATGCACACATTCTCCTTTCACAGCTCGTAGTATGACATACATAGCAGAGTCCTTATCACCTCCAGACATAGTCAACATGCCACGGGGAAACTTCACACTTCTTCAGTATAACACTACATTAATCCCCATGGCAATATCGGGACTCAGTAAACCACCAATAGTGTGTTTTAATAAAACGTTGTCGCCCAAGGAGATTGGTAAGTTGGTAAACTTATGTTCTGATGGCCTTTGTATCAACAGTTCCGCTAATCATCTATACCTCCTTACACTTTACCTTCACCTTATTACTTTGTTTGTGGTAAATGTGCCTATCCGTGGCTACCAAAAGGCTCCCATGGTGTATGTATGATTGCTAAATTGCTTCATCCCACCTGGTATATGGAAGCTAAAGATATTAAGATAGCTCAGATTCCAGCACACTTCCTAATGCAGCGTGCATCTTTAAAGGTAAGGCAAGAGCTCTCTTTAACTTCCCCTGAGGTAAATAGATGTTGCATTAAGAAAGCCTTTAGCCTTATGTCTAGTATGTGGTTGCTTGATAACATTACTAATGAATATGACAACAGTTTGAAGATAGTAAGTCATGAACTTCAACAATTGAAGAAGGAAGTTCTGCCGCATTGTTTAGTGTTAGATTATCTTCCAGCTAGTCAAGGAGGGTTAGGTACAGTTGTAATTACATTGATGACAAGCACCTGATAAAGGTTTTGCAGAGGAAGGACACCTTTTTAACCAATCACAAGGAACAATCCATCTTCCCCTGGTTGGACCCATCCACGTGGTTCCAAGATATCAGTGCTAAGATTTTCCATACCATTCTGTATGTCCTCGTTTGTGTTGGTGTCATCCTTCTAGTCATCTATTGTCTACCTAACATCATTTGTTGCTGTTGTTCTTGCTGTGCCTCCTTATTATCTCACTCTTTCCTAAAGGCAAGTTCTTCTAAACCTGTTCTGTCCTATCCTAAGAACACTAAAAGTCCAAAATTGACTTCAATGACTCACCACAGTGTATGAACATTATATACCGGATGTATTCTCATATAGGTTGTAGGCATAGCATTTATAAGGTATGCTAGGTTTAATTGTTTGTTTTGTATTATGGTTGTCAGAAGAACTGACAAAACGGGGGATTGTGGAAGGAAAAGTCTTGCAGGCCTTGCTTGGCCCCCCTTAATGGAGTGAACAGTTTCTAAGTGCCCATGAGGCCCTTCTAGAAACTGTTCAAGGTTATGTGTAATATCTGTGAGGAGGTTCGTATTACTGTTATGTTTTTGTTCTCAGTAACAAGGTGCAATATCTTTGAAGCTCTCCCACTATGTTACTCCCTTCTCGTTCACATAGCTAGCTAACACTAGATAATTGTACACTGAGACACTATGATAGATAATTGGCAATACTCCCTTTTCTCCCTAGAGAGGCCTTTTCCCATTGAAGTTCCTCTCCTGAAGGGTATATAATGTGTGGTCAATCTTTTGTTTCTCAGTTCTGACCTACTTGTGTATCAGAACCCACGGAGCTCGTGTATGTTTATTATATAAATAATAAACTTGGATTATTCCTTTTACCTCGGTGATCTCCGGTCTTTGGATTATTCCCTAACAGTACTCTGCTGAATTTGCTGAACGTTTATATACTAAAATGTACAGCTCATTACTTCAATATCACTTTAACATAAACTATTAATAATACATTTTTTTAATTCCTTTTAGAAATGTAAATTTTGGATGTTTTTATCATCTGCTCCTTGAATGAAAATACAGTTGGGTGGGAAACTTCCAAATTGTGTAGCCAAATCAATGCATCTAGATACTTATTTCATTCTCTCCTAGGCTAGTGTCTCTTAATTACAGGGTGGTTCTTTTTTAAACAGAGAAAGAGAAACAAGAATATAGCAGGCAATATAGTAGGGACTAGAATGTTTTAAAGTAGTCCTATCTAAAGATCTGTGAAATCTTGTAAGCACAACTCTTGATGAGAAATTTGGGGCATATACTACATGGACAGGGTTCCTGAGATATAATAGTTAGGGTTAATTACATTCTTTTTCACTGTCATTCAAATACTGGCTTCTCTGATATATGCAGCTGTCAAGGAATATTTTTACAGAGGTATTCTAGCTAAAACTCTTGAGCCTTTCATTTTAATGATTAAATATGAATTACATTTCATCATATTATGTTTTGTTGTATTGTAATTGTTTGTTTAGCTAAATGCTGAAAATGCTTTTTACATCGCTTTTTCTGCAAATTTTGTTTTGCACAGCATAGGTCTGAGAGTGAGGATTTCAGGCCCGGATTTGTGGGAAGGCCAAGGCCCGGGCCTAGGGCGGAAGGATTTTAGGGGCAGCATGCTGCCCAACTACATCATTATTGGTTCAGAAACACTGGGGATGCATAGGAGGTATGATAGCTTTTTACATTTTCTGTGCACCAATCCCCATTTCTATGGTCCCGATGAAAATTTGAGCAAATAAAAAGGGAAAAGGGGTGCGAACAAATGGCAGCAGGCCTAGGGGTTCCAGCTAAGTGAATCCGGCCCTGGAGGATTTACTGCATAGCCAGGCAAGAAATCATATATCAGACCAAAATACTATACAAATAGTTACATAGTAACATAGTTAAATTGGGTTGAAAAAGACCAAAGTATAACCCTTCCAATTGAAATCCCTGGGTCCATACACACACACACACACACTGGCCCTCCATCCACATAAACTGCACATACCAATATCTATACTAATATAATTGTAAATTTTAGTCAATAGCTAGTACAGAAGGCAGGTATGTCAACTAGTGCATGGATAATGATCCACTGCCGGTCTTTTTAGACCTTATTTCATGTTTCATTTGTGAAGAGATATCATGTGAAGAGCAATCCAGGTGTAAAAAAATACACAGGCTTGGATCATTATCTCCCTTATGACATGGGGTTGGTTGATGTCTTTAATGAAGGTAATAAACATGGTGTCCGTCCACAGGCTGTGGCACCTGTAATTCTCTTAGGGGGTTGTTCAATCTATATTTTCCATTTAGCAATATTCTGGTGGGTCTCTTAGCAGTGTACGGATTGAACTATATATTCTTGGTGGCAGCTGAGCTATATCGCCCTACAAATCTAGCAATGCTACAGACCCTTAGCTTTCGATTCTTGCCTTCAATCCGACTGCTGCCCATTGATTAGGGTCATCATCTTGTACTCATTCATATGTTTTGCTAGAAATATGTGAAAATTCCCATTCCTCTATGGACGCATTAACTGGCATTCACACAGCCATTCAGTGATTTAGATAAAATTTATATAAAGAGTTATAACAGTACAAACGTCTTCTCTTTCACATTTTCAGGACATCTGCTGGCACTATCGCAGAGCATGAAGTCTGGAGCACTGCTGGCACCATTTATTAATAATGTATAAGTTAACAGACTGAGCCATCTCATCAGCAGTTACTGGAATTCTTTTCTGAAAGCATTTATTGTAAAAGAATGCAGTAATACACCCAAGTTGAAGAGGTTACTTGGAACAGTACAGCAAACTTCATGTTCTTGTGCTTACCCTCAGAACATTACTGCCCCTGTTATATCTATGTTTAAAGGAAAACTATACCCCCCAAACAATGTAGGTCTCTATTAAAAGATACTGAGTAAAGCAGCTCATGTGTAAAACCCTGCTTCATGTAAATGAACCATTATCATAATAATATACTTTGTTAGTAGTATGTGCCATTGGGTAATCATAAATAGAAAATTGCCATTTTAAAAAATAAGGGCAGCCCCCCTGAGATCGTAAGATTCACTGTGCACACATACAAACCACATGTAAGGTCACATGAGCCAATTAACAGACAGAGTTCTGCCTTTTGCTTCCTCACTTCTTCCTGTTACAGTTAGTGTTGTAGTATTTCTGGTCAGGTGATCTCTGAGGCAGCACAGATAGAGTCACGAAATGGTGGTTCAAGGCAAGAGATGTAAAAGGGCAATATTTATGTAAATATATATTCCAGTTTGGTAAGATTCTTTAATATGTCATTCAATTTGATATAAACTGTCTGTTGCTTAAGTATTCATTTTGGGCGTATAGTTTTCCTTTAAGCTAAAAAATATACAAATAATCAGAGAATGGTGTGCTTGGTCCTTAACCAAACATTAATTTGTAGTCAGACAATGCAATATGCAAACATGTTATAAAACATTTCATTTTATGCGTTTTCATTTTGACAATAAAATACAAATTTTAAATACATTCCTAGGGCAAGAAAGGCTGTTAGGAAACCATAGAAATTTACATTTCTATGTAAAAAAAAGAATTTCACAAAGACAATTGGAATCTAGAAAAAATATAGGTGCAATAATTTAAGAAAATTTGAAAAAGAAACAGTTCATAGACAAGATGCAATAGTGGGGATCAAAACCTGGTCAAAAATAAATAAAAAATTAAATTGCAAGGCAACAACTAATTTAGTTAGTACTGTCAAGGGACATTATTAAAAAAAAGTCCAGAGAGGAGCAACTAAACTGATAAAAGGCATGGATGCTATTGGTTTACACTGGAGGAGGAGCTTAAACTGGATTTGACCAAGCCTGGAATTCAAAAATAAGCACCTGCTTTGAGGCCACTGGGAGCAACATACAAGGGGTTGGTGGAAAACATGTTGCTCTCTAGTTTCTTGTTGGGGATCACTGTTCTAGAGGATGCAAGGGCAACCATCAACATCAGAAGATAGGAAGCCCTGTCTAAGGCACAAAAAGGCTCTTTTACACTCAGAAATATGAATTTCCTCCCTGGCAGATAAATTAGATAGTTTCAAGAAAGGGTTGGATGCCTTCCCCTCTCTGAAAAGTACAAAAATACAAAAGTTAATGGAATGAATACTTGTACAATATTGAAACTTTTACAAACAACATGTCCTATTGTCATTGTAGAGTGAGGATAGCATTTTTTCCATTGCAAAAGCAATTTAGAGATAGTTTCAGATGGGGTTCTTCACCTTCCTCTGAGACAAGTTAGTCATTTTCATGGGTACAAAAGTTGAATTTGATAAATGCATGTCTTTTTTTCAACACTACTCAGTTCAGGACTGAGCTATCTCAGAGTCAGTAGACTCTACCTCCTGCTGAAATTCAATTCATGCAGTATGTCAGCCAGTTTGTTCTTAATACATGCTGCTGATTTAAGAATGCTCAAGCATTTGGCTGCTAAAACCACATGAGAGTTCCTAAACTCTATAGCAAATCTCCAGTCCCGTCTCCACAGTGTTAACAGTGAACTGGCTCTGCTCATGAATGTCACCATGTGAGAACTTGTACTAGGAGAGTACTTTAAAGTTTGTCAAATAAACCCTTTATTGAAAAAGCCCAAAATTCCCAGTGTTGTATCGTTTTTATGTTTAGTTCAACATTACCATTACCCTTCTTTGCACAAAACCGTGAGGTCCCAGCTATGAGTGTCACGGTGTAACCATGCTCAACTTTGGAGTAGCTATTCGCACAGTTTTGAGAACCCAAGGATTAGCATAGTGCAGCTTACATCAAGGTTTGTGTAAACAACTAATGTCCCCAAAGAGCATCTCTGCAATATTTGTCTATCACTCCTATTCACTGTCAAGGCCACCATCAAAAACTTTGGGGCCCTGCACAAGTTATTTATATGGGAGACCCCTATGAACACAAGCACACAGTACCAACATTTTTGGCCTTGCCCCTTGTTGTTGGCATGTTTGTTGATCTGGCAGATAGCCGGGCTTTGCTCAGACAAAGGGTTAAACTTGTGTTGGATGTATTTCTTTTTCAACCAAAGCAACTATGATACAAACTCATCAGTCACTATAAAAATGAAATGCAACTATTAACTAAAGAGGAAACAGACCAGGCACTATAGGTAGCCCTGTGGGACTGATAAGCAGCTGCAATATATGTTCATGGTAAATGTATTGTTCTTAAAGTTTAGGGGCCCCATAATGAGTCCTTCCACCAGTAAAAAGTTCATGTAGGAAATGCTGATATAATTTAGTAAATAGCTCCTAATATAAACAGCTGATGTTACTCGATAATAAGTAGTTTATTTAAATAATGTGCTAATAAGTCTGTCAGTACATAGAGGTCAGTGAAATCATTTTAAGTTTAAACCCTACACACATTCCTGCTCCTGCCGTGTCACAGCTTGATATGGAACTTACTAAACTTTTGCTAAAGTTCATAAATTAACTCATGGACTTACTGAGTGCTTATCACATTAACAGAGATATCAACCAGCAGGAAATAATGATCCATTCCAGTCTTTTTTAAGACTTCATTTCACATTATCGTGGAGAGGCCCATTTATCAACATTCTCATTTTAGTGGTTTTTGAGTTTCTAGAAAACACAAATAAACTCACTTTCTCTAAAACCACGAATTCCAGGTGATTTTTTTTATAAGATCCGAATATAAAAAGCACACAGGAAAAAAACTAAAAACTAAGACAAAATAAGAAAATCTTGGAAGCCTCTAATAATTTATTTTTTCAAACAATTACTAGCAAAAACAAAATCAGAAAACCTCTAAAAGTCCCAATTGGTTAAAAATGGTCCTATGGGATCAGAGCAGTTTCCATTGACTTCTATAGGACATGGCAAATAGTTTTTACACTTAAAGGAGAATGAAAGCTCCAAGACAGTTTATTGCCAACAGATTAGCCACAATAGTGCAAGCTATAACACTATATTTATTCTGCAGAATTCTTTACCATACCTGAGTAAACAGCTCTAGACACTGTCTCTGTTTGTTTAGGATAGAAGTTGACATATAAGCTTGGTGTGACTTCACTTCCTGCCTGAGTCTCTCCCTGTTCACTTACAGCTCTGAGCTCAGATTACAGCAGGGAGGGGAGGAGGGAGGGGGAGAGGAGCAAACTGAGCATGCTCAAGCCCTGCCCTGGAAGTTTATGCTGAAAACAGGAAGTCTGATACAGAAGCCCATGTATACACAATAAAAGAGGAATAGGAAAAAAGCACACATTTTTATAGATTCAAATGTTAGAAAATATGCCCTTAGTGTAAAGAGAAGTCAAGACTAAATAAAACAGGACTAGATCATTATCTCCCTTGTGACATGGAGTTGGTTGAAGTCTCTACATTAACCCTCCAAAATCAAGCGTGACATTTTCTATACACAAGCAACGTGGATCAAAATTATGAATCAAATCTTCCATTTTATGGAAGTATTTCAACTGGGGAGTTCCAGGCCCCTTTGCCACCTGAGGCAGCTTTCTGCTGCCCCTCCCCCCTCTGTGTTCACCTTTTTGGCATCGGAAGGGTACGGGGGGGCAGGACATTAGCATAGAGAAGTGTAATTGCTATATGCTGCATATACTGCTGTGGAACATGCTATATACAGCATTAGTTAGGCAAGGTAAATGTTTGCTATAAAATTGTAGGTAAATGTTGCTATAAAAGTGAAGCGACATAAATATTCATTTTAATTTGTTTTATTTTTTTGTACTTCCTTTATACATATAACAGTCTGTTTGAATACTCAAAGTGATCCAGTTCCACCGCACAAAAGATTTATGTTTTGATTCATGTATGTTAATCCATCAGAGCTCTGAAACGTAAAAATATAAATGTAATTTCTTTCTTTATTACAATGCATGTGGCAAAGCATTTCTTTGTGGCACAACACAGTCACACTGTAATACCCAGTGGCTCAAGTAATTGTTACTGAAATACAATGAAAAAAAAAAAACGAATCATACATATGTAAATGTGCTTCTTTTAGATAACTGCCGGAGTTCAAATGACTAAATCTTTTTATAGTTACAATATTTCTTAAGTAAGAGACTTTTGATTATTAAAAGTTGTACAGATACTTATAAAGCACATGGAAAGTTTCTTTATTTATCCAATAAACAAACAATACAAGCACAACGACATTTTTGAAATCTAAAGCTAAAGTTACTTATATTATTTTTGGGGCACTGTTCTTTATACATGAAATATAAGCAATGATGCAGGAAAAGATTGGGATGCTCCTGTCATTTACTGCCTAACATTTTTATCTGACCATAAGAATTGTGTGTAGTTACCTGTCAACTCTCTTATCAGCACAAAATATTAGTAGCAGGAGGCAGACCTAAAAGCCACAATCAGAAAATTTAAAAACTTGCTCTACATGTATGACTTATCTTAGGACATGCAGGAGACATGTGAGAAGGTTACAAACATTGTGGGGTAATGTCTAGTAGGCTAAAGCTAATCTTGTAACTTTTCACCACTAATCTGAACAGCTTCCTGGGTTCAACTGGGTGGAAGGGAATTTCCAGGAATTTTAATAAAATCGTCAAAATACAGCCACAATGTTTCCACCGAACTTCATCAGCCAGATACACTTTATTAGCTGTGACCTCGTTCTCTGTTTAGTGATGGTTGTTCCAGCTTACCATAAATGACCTCCTTCATGCCTTTTTGGAACCATTTTGCTGGAGAGTGTACACCACATACAAGCAACATACTCAACAATTCACATCTTCACAATAATTCACACTTTCAGTTATGTAATGCCAATTTTGCACCTCATTTTCTAATACCTTTCTGAATAAGTGGTTCAATGGAACCATTGTGATTGGATTTCAGTGATTGTATTATTAAGGTTTAAAATTCCAGGGAATTCCTTAAAACTCTGTCCCGCCCACCATTATATAAACTGCAGGTATGGGATCTGTTATCCGGAAACCCGTTATCCAGAAAGCTCCGAAATACGGAAAGACCATCTCCCATAGACTCCATTATAATCAAATAATCCAAAAGATATAAAATGTAATAATAAAACAGTACCTTGTACTTGATCCAAACTAAGATATAATTAATCCTTATTGGAAGGAAACCCAGCCTATTAGGTTTATTTAATGTTTACATCATTTTTTAGTAGACTTAGGACATGAAGATCTAAATTATGGAAAGACCCCTTATCTGGAAATCCAGAGGTCCCAAGCATTCTGGATAACAGATCCCATACCTGTACATGAATAATAATATTATTATTATTATTATTATTAATATATAATAATATTGCTGGACTAGAATTATCCGTGAGAGAGTTGGTACTAATCACCATGGTGTAAATTGAAGGGAAATGGCCACTGTTAACTGAGTAAACAACTCTAGTGGATGCTTAATTGGGATATTAATTATTTATTGCTTTAATGATTACATTTTTTTCTACTGCAAACAATTCAACAATGCTATACACCAATAGTTCAAGAGCAGGTGACTTACAGGAAGAGTGGTTTGGCTGTAGCTGGAAAAAATGTTAGTCTGAGAAACTCACTGATAAATAATTGAATATATTAACATGTGTAAGAAAAAAATAAAAAACGATTTGTGAAAAATATTACTAGTCTTCCACTGCAGTTGCTGGTTTTTGTTATGGTGACAGTTCCCCTTTAATATAGCTAACGCTGTGTATAGAATAAATATGTATATTTTAGTACTGTATCTTTGTTTACTTTGAAATGCTGTCAGAATAGAAAGTAAAATGCTGATGGGGTGAAAAAAACTCAACCAAGTGAATTATTCCCCTTTTTAGAGTTGGGGAAAACAATAGTACATGCAAATGATTCTCTTTAAAACTTGACTATTTTCATCTTGGAAAAAAAGAATAAATTACCTTTGTGAAGGCTTCCAATAATCAAACTGTAGAATATAAAATGCAGAATTCAGTTGAATTTTACTTGGACAATTTTTTTGTAAGCTTTTGAGAGATGTATTCTCTTCTTCGAGCCAAGCAAAATAAATAACCTTTATATTCTGCATTCAAGTCATGGTGGTTCTCAGTGAAGTCACAGCACAGGTTGATCTGACCTACTAGATAGTACACTGCCGCTAACTGTGGTATAATGCAGCCTTGGGATAATATGACATTGAAATGTAGTTCTTCTAACTGATACAACAACATTAAAATGTTCATTAAACATTAGCAATTGTCTTTTTTAAAACATCATACTGAACTTACTTTTATATGTTTTCTCTTATGATTGTTGTAGTGTGAATGAGAACTATTTGTGGTGGGGTAGCAGTGTGAAACACAAAACAACAGTTGTGCTTGCTACAACAACCTTCTGTACAATGCATTCTTGCCACAGCAGACTCCACTGATCATTTTGTGTTTTACATTACTTCAGCTGAGTTCCCCCAAGGCACAATCCCTTGCTTTTCTGTATATGATTAGAAAATATGAAAACATTAAACAAAAAAATATCCGAGGGCTGTGCCAATGTCAAAAGAGTAATGGTTTTCATGTTGTGACCAACTGCGGGAGTCCTTTGCCCTCTAGAGTTGCTTGGCACGTACACTAAATGCCTTAGTATGTAATAATTTACAAATGAGCCAGCATATTTCCCAGCTTGTTAAAAAGTAAACTTTACAAAGTCTGGCCAATTTACTGTAGATCATAAATAATAGATGACAAAGTTGCACAGTTTTACAAATATATGCACTGATTATGTTGGATTGTTGTGTTCCGTTTTTTTCCTGTAAAAAAAAAACAAATTTAAATATAGGAGCCACTTATCACTTTGAAGTGTATCCAGAATTGAATTTTAAGTCTAGAAAAGAAGAGTGAAAAACACAATTAGAGCCGTGCCATAGACAAGCTCAGGCTGTATTATCAGTGCAAATATTTACAAGGTTCATCTTGGTTATTCTGTGACATCTGGTCTAATTCTATTGAAAAGCTTGGCTTTGTGCTGTCATCCACATTAAAATGCAAAAGATCATTCCTTGTTTCCAGTAGGTTTACAATATAAAGCAAACTTCATAATTATTTATAGTCTTGGGAAAAGGTGCGATATTTTAAAGTTTTAAAAAAAATCCTAAAGCAGGATTCTTAACAATATTAATAAAATATCAGCAAATTCTGAATTATGATTCTAATAAATATCTGTAATTTATTGCTTACAAAGAGAATAGAGATGAGCCATTACTATGAATAATTGAGTGCACCACTCATTCTCACTTAGCTAAAAATTCTGGAAGTAACTTAATAATGTCAATCAGAGTCCTTGGTCTTTAACTTGAAAACTACAGGACTTATTTGATAACAAGTGAATTTTCCCCAGTGTGGTTACCCACATCACCAATCAGCTAAAAGTTTTATTGGTATACTTATACTGCCAGTTATTAAATGAGAACAAACCTCTTATTGGATGCTATGAATAACTGATGTAGTTGGTTTATTAGACCAATGTTGGTTAATTAGACCATAAGTCTTTAGAAAAAGGTGCTATTGGAGAGACAGAATGGAAAACAGAGCTTAGCTAGGCTGGCATTTGCAACTGACTAGTAAAGCAAATGTAGGGAGGTTAGGGTTGGCACCTCTCTGGTTTCATCCCAGACAGCCCAGTATTTTGAAGGGCTGCCAGGGTCAAAACTTCCTGCCCGGTTTTCCAAATAAGAAAAACTGGCATTCCCCATGATTGACATGGAGATCGGCCAGTCGCCAAGTCATAGCCCTGCCCCTCTATGTCACGGGCCGCCCCTCCGCATCACAATCATGCCCCTATACATCACGGCACCACCGCATCATGGTGCTGCCCCCTGCCTGGTCTTTACTGGCCAAAATGGTGGCAACCCTTAGGGAGGAAGTGCAGAATTGCACTTACCCCTCTGCAACAGTAATGGAGCAGGCACAGAGCCTTTCAAACATAAGTCCTTTGTCTGTTTCAAGTATCTCATAACTCTTTTGATTGCATTCCAGTCTCTTTGAGGTGGTTTATCAACTCGTTTGCAAAGAAGAGACATGGTGGCTGCAATGTCTGGACGAGTAGTGGTTACAATGTAGAGAAGTGCCCCCACAGCTTGTCTGTACACTTCATTGGATGTGAGAAGATCATCTTATCCTTCTAACCTTGGGTAGGCTGTATCCATAGGTGTACTTGCTCCTTTGGCTTCTGTCATGTTGAATTGCTGGAGGATTGATTCAATTTTTGCACTCTGGTTTAATAGGAAACTTCCATCTTTCTCACGCTGGATGTCAATTCCGAGATAATATGTCACTTCTCCAAGATCTTTGGTTTCAAAGTGCTCATTGAGTACTCCTGTTAACTTTGCAATGTTATTGTTGCTTTTGTGAACAATAATCAAGTCATCTACATAAACTAGCAGATACAGTACATCCATTCAGCATCTATTTGTTTAGAGTATAGACATGGGTCAGCTTTGCTTCTTGTCAATCCCTCATTCAATAGAACTTGGTTTATCTTTAAGTTCCATGCTCGGGCTGATTGTTTAAGGCCGTAAAGAGATTTTTGCAATTTGCATACAAGATGCTCTTGTCCCTTTTTAACATATCCTTCTGGCTGAGACATGTAAATTTCTTCTTCTATATCACCGTTAAGAAAAGCTGTCTTAATATAGTGATGTTTCACAATCATCTTATGCATGGCAGCCACCGTCAAAAGTGTTCTAAAAGTAGCATCATAGTCCTCACCGAACTTTTGTAACTTTTAGCAACCAACCTTGACTTGTAACGACAGATCTTTCCTTCAGAGTTGCATTTGGCTTTAAAAACCCATTTACATCCTATGGCATGTTTACCTTGAGGTAGCTCTGAAAGTGTCCATGTCTGGAGATCATGAAGTGATATCATCTCTTCATCAGCGGCTTCATTCCACTTTTGCGTCTCATGCTGAGGCAGTTGTTGCATTTCTTTCCATGAAGCAGGTTCGGTTTGGACAGCCCTGCGAGCCATGTAGGATAAACGTTCAGCTGGAACACCTTTATTGGTTCTGGTTGGTCTTCTGACTGCAGGTTCCTCTGGTTCATTTACAGTTCTTGAACTTTCTGCTGTTATCTCTATTTCTGTGTCACTTTCTTTGTTTTCTTCAGTGATTGATGTAGATTCTTCCTCAGTTTGGGCAGATTCAGTTGGTTGTTCAAACTTTAAACGCACAGAACTTTCATCAATAATGACGCTTCTGTAACCTTGTTTGTGTCTTGATGCAGAATTCTGTATCTTTTCTGAGATTCACTGTAACCCATAAGAATTCCTTCTTTTGCACATGCATCCCATTTTGTACGTTTTTCTTTTGGAATGTGTACATAGGCTTTACTTCCAAAAATTTTGATATGTCTTAAATCTGGTTTCTTTTTTTTTCCACAGTTCATATGGAGTTTTTGTTGTTGCTTTTCCTGGCAAACGATTCTGAAGATAACATGCAGTCATAATAGCTTCTCCCCAGTATGTTGTTGGCATATCAGCATCAAATAGCCTGCTCCTCCCACTTTCACACAATGTGCGGTTCATCCGCTCTGCAACTCCATTTTGCTCTGGGTTATATGGAACAGTTGTCTGGAACATAATTCCATGTTTTCTGTGACTGGCTTGTGGTTTACCACTTGTACTGTATATTCCAAGCCATTGTCTGTTCTTAGTACTCTGGGCATTCTGCCAAATTTATTACTCCTCTATTTTCTCTCGAACTTCATCTTTACTGTGAAGTAGGAACACTGTGGTATATCTAGAATAATCATCAATGAAAGTAAGAAAGTACATTTTCTTTCCTGGAGTTATAGTTTTCATTGGACCACAAAGATCTGAATGAATTAATTCCAGAGGTTTATGAGCTTTGCTGCTGCTCTGCTTTGGAAAAGGTTTACTTGTCATTTTCCCCTTAATGCAGCTGGTACAGGTCATTGTCTGATCACATGGATTGATCTGAATACCACTTGCATAGTTGTTCTCAACTATTTTCTTTATTATATCAGGACTTCTGTGCCCGAGGCATCTGTGCCAAGTGTGGATGCAGTTGGAATCTTTATCTTCTTTGGCAATATTAACCATTTCACTGCAATTTAGCTGATATAGTTCATCTGTAATTTTAGCCTTTGCGAGTAAGCAGTCCCCTTGTGTGATGACACAACTCTCACCATGAAATGTGACTATGTTGCCTTGGTTAGTGAGTTTCTTCACTGACAAAAGGTTGCTTTCAAGATCTGGCACATACAGAACATTCCTCATATGGATCTTTCTGGTGATATCTGGAGAGAAATTCCTCTGATTTCATTAATTGTCCATTAGCTGTAGTTATATTTTCTGATTTGCTTTCATCAAGCTGAGTGAAGATATGTCTGTCATTAGTCATATGACTTGTAGCACCAGAGTCCACACACCATGCTTGCACAGAGGTAACATTATTTCTAGAATGAAATGCATACTCCTGTGTTTCAGTGGCTTTCTTAGCTTGTTGCAATCCACTTTGGTTTTGCATTCTAGCTTTCCAGATTCTGCAATCTGCCTTTAGGTGTCCTGGCTTTCTACACACAAAGCATTCCCCCTTTTCTAGCTGCACCTTGCTGTTTTTAGTTATATTTTTCATCTTTAAAGCAGTCTCTGAGCTGGACACACTTGCATCCCTTATGCTCTATGTTTTGCGCTTGTATTCATCCACAAGCTTGCCTTTAACATATTCCAGTGTCAATTCATCATCAGGACATGCATCTAGTGCTGTGACAAGGGTCTCATAACTTAATAAGGCCGCTCAATAATAGAGCTGCAATATGAAAGTCATTTATATCTTCTCCAATTCCTCTCAGTCTCTCCACCATCTCTAAGGTCTGTCTTATATATGTCTTATATATGTCTTATATAAGAGCAGAGCATGCTTATATGCATGCTCTGCTCTTTCTGCAGCTTAGTCTGATAGAGCTTTCTGATTAAATACAGTTTATTGCTGAGATTAGCTCTCTCATGCACTTTTTGCAGTTATTCCCAAATGTCTTTAGCATATGATTTGATCATCATCTATGCACAGGGAGATTGTGCTCTGAGCTTTCTGATCTCTGTCTAGCCAATCCTCTGTGGGCTGTGCAGGTCGGGGTTCATTTATACACTTCCACGTACCTTCTCTTATAAGCAGCATTTTCATCTTGAATTTCCAGGACTGGTAATTCTGATTTGTCAGATTTGCGATGGAGATCTTTGCTGAGGGGATGCTGGCAGCCATTTCTGCTGTATGTCTTTCTGTATCTGTTGCTGTCTACTGCACTCGGTTGCTTCTAGCTTGCTGTAAGGTATCCTGGGCTTTTGTAGCGTATCCTGGGCCCATAACCTGATAGAAAAACCTCTCTGGAAACTAAGCAAATTAAAAGGCAGACAGACAGTCTCTGTGGTGTGGCTTTCTTACACAGCTATCAACAACAACTTTATTTATAACAGAACACAGCAAACACAGGGAACTTGTATGTTGCATGACTATCCCTCACAACACTGCCATCTATTGACAATACAGTATAACAGATGTTACATTGATATGGTTGTTGCTAATACATACAAACCTGTATTCCAACAGAAATTGTGTGACAGCTTCTAGCCAAATCTGAATGCCAGGGCACAGGGGGAAAAGGACTTATATATCCACTTTAGGCTCAACTTTAGGTATTTCCACATTGTGGGCCCTTAGCACTGTACTACTTCTATATACTTAGGGGCATATTTATTATGCTATGTAGAACAAAATTTGTTGTAAAATTGGTATAAAAAGTTGTGTCAAATAAACAGCAAATTTATCAAGGTGTGTGCAATTTTATGCCATACTAACGCCAAATTTGACACCGTTATTTTACATTTCTTTCGACAGAAATCACATAAAAATGTTACGCCTTTTTTACAGATCACAGCATAGCAATGTGTGGTGTATTATCCTGCCGCTTTTTACACAGCATTATAAATAATGCCCTTAAAGTAAAGTGACATTTCAAAGTCACGCAGTAATTGTTATCCTCTGGTCATACTGGTACCAAGGTAAGATTGCACACAAAGAGTGAATTACTCAAATCAATAAGTCAATAAGCAAGTCCCTGTAAACACAAAAAGATCCTGTGTTTTGGGAAGAGAAGAAAAACAGCAACAAAAAACACCCTCTTAGATATCCTGTATACCAAAGAGTGTTACTTCTGCAAGTTATTGAATATAACTGTACTCCCTTTTACATTATTTGCAGCATCACAACTGGATGAGGTAGATACTGTGTCTGGAAAAGAAATTCAAAGCTCCTAAAAAATAAATAGAAAATCATGAAACTACATACAGCATATTATATCGAAAAACACATTAGCACTGAGCACTATCCCATCCGAATCCTTGCACCCAAATAATTGGAACAAATCATACAATACAGTGGTAATAAATAAAGTGTTTGTTTAATATTGTTTCATACCGGTGGGATCATTTATAATTAATTGTTTAACCTCTTTAGCACAATCACCAGTGAGTTCATAAATATATTGGCAGGCATGGATTTGCGGCGAATTTCCACGTTTCGCCGCCAGTGAATAAATTCACAAAACTGTAGTGAAAATTTGCCGGTGAAAATTTGCCACAGCAAAAAAAATTTGTCGGGCATCAAAATTGTCACAGGCATAAAAATTGTTCCATGTCAAAATTATTCAGACGCCCATTGACTTTAATGCATTTTGACAAATTTGTTGCACATATATAAATTGTCATTTGCGGCAAAATTGCGTGTCAAAAGTATTTTGATGCCTATTGACTTAAATGCATTTGGCAAATTTTTCGACGTTTTGCTAATTATTCGGCAAAGCAAAACGCCACAGATTGTAAGTGCATAACCTAAAGACATTAAGAAAACTGAGCAAGACGATATTAAAACTATATATATATATATATAGTGGCTGGTTTTATAGCTGTGCCCAAATGTGACTGATCAGGTAGTGTAGGCTCTAAGAAAAATATATGATGTTAGAATATCTTTGGGTATTATTATTATTATTATTATTAACATGTATTTATATAGCGTATAAGGGTATACATTTTATAACGGATAAAGTTTATTTTATGAAGCTAAGAGAAAATTCCTAAGTATATCTGAACAGCAGGACATCAGCAGAACTTTGAATTATGAAACCAAACCCAGTTTTATTTTAGGCAGGCCCCAACAGGTTAATTATTCTTTCTGAAGCACCTCCTGTCTCCTCACTAAAGTGATGATGTTGATTGTGCGAGAGAAATCATTCAAGAAAGCTGTTGAACCTTGATAAGAAACACAGAGCAATGTAATGATGTGTCACGTCTCTTTTTAATTAAGCCTTCAATCATTGTGAATTATTATGTGTACATTTTTCTTCTGTTATTGGCAGCTGAAACCGTTATTGTATGAAATAAAATTATCTCCGTCACCAAGAAAAACAGATGTAGGAAGTTATTGTCAGCCTATATCATGTTCATTAAAGTCCAGTGAATATGCATCTTAACTAAGCACTTGTCGTTTTCCTCCGATTGAATAGGATGTCAGAATTTTTTTCTACAAATGTCCATTTCATCAAACATTTCTTTTGTACATATATTTATATTGTGTGTATATATATATATATATATATGCCCTTCCTGATGACGGCTTGAGTTTGTAAGCCGAAACGTTGAAATAAATCTACCAGCTTTTTTTCACTTATCAAGACCTATGTGTGCAGAAGTTTTTTTTGTTTTATAGATATGAATTTTTTGTCCAGCACCTAGGCATTAACATGGCTATCTGAGTGCACCTATCTAGTTATATGTCTATATATATATATATATATATATATATATATATATATATATATATATATATTTATATATATATATATATATATATTTTTTTTTTTTTTTTTAACTTGGTTTGTTATTAAACTATGAACAAAACTTCAGAGACTGAATTGCCTCATAGCTAGCACTGAAATAGGAGCAACCAAGTAACTTTATATCATATATATCTTTAATGAAAAATAAGGATTTAAATTTAAAGGTCTTTTTCCTATTCATAAAGGCATGAGATCTATTTTACACCAGACTAAATGATGCCATTATTTTACATAACTTCAGACCTGGTATGACCCATTGAAAACAACAGGAAAAATTAAGTTGGTGAAGACTTTTTGGCATGAACCAGTGGCGTAGCTAGTTGTTACTGGGCCCCATAGCAAATTCAATTAAGGGCCCCAAAATATTTATAAGTTAGCCTATTTTACCAAGATATATTAAAATTGCTAATTAATTAGGGTCTAACTGGGCCCCCTACACTCCTGGGCCCCCCTGCAACCGCAGGGTCTGCTTCCTCTATAGTTACGCCCCTGGCATGAACAATGGTGTAAAACGCACAAAACTGTTTGGGAACCCCTCTTAATTCTTTAAAGTTTTGTTTATCATTGGCTGAGCTTTCAAAGTAGCAACTTTCTTTTAATATATAACTTGCCTTATGGAAACAGTAATATTTCAGCAGTGGCATAAAGTTTATTGGATTAACAGAAAATATGCAACATGCATCATAACAAAATTAGACAGGTGCATAAATTTGGGCACCCCAACAGAGATATTACATCAATACTTAGTTGAGCTTCCTTTTGCAAATGTAACGGCCTCTAGACGCCTCCTATAGCCTTTGATGAGTCACTGATTGGTTACTGCCTGGTAACCAATCAGTGGAAACCAAGGGGTATATTTATCAAAGAGTGAAGTTAATAGTGAAGTTCCGCCACTAGAGTGAAATTCCGCCACTCTCCATTCATTTCTATGGGATTTTTATAGGCGTATTTATCAAAGGGTGAACTTTCACTTTCACCCATTGATAAATACACCTTTCAAAATCCTATAGAAATGAATTGAGAGCTGAGGAAATTTCACTCTAGTGGCGGAACTTCACTCTTTGATAAATTTACCCCCAAGAGAGCTGCAAAACAGGAAGTAGTGTTCTGGCTATTATGTTAGACATTCAGTCACTCCAGCCTTTATTAGGGATGTCGCGGACTGTTCGCCCGCGAACTAGTTAGCGCGAACATCGGCTGTTCGCGTCCGCCGAATGTTCGCGAACGTCGCGCGACGTTCGCCAATTTGGGTTCGCCTTAGCTGGCGCTTTTTTTTGCCATTTCTCCCCCAGACCAGCAGATACATGGCAGCCAATCAGGAAGCTCTCCCTCCTGGACCAACCCCACACCCCCTGGACCACTCCCCTTCCATATATAAACTGAAGCCCTGCAGCGTTTTTTCATTCTGCCTGTGTGTGCTTGGAAGAGCTAGTGTAGGGAGAGAGCTGTTTAGTGATTTGAGGGACAGTTGATAGTAACTTTGCTGGCTAGTAATCTACTTGATACTGCTCTGTATTGTAGGGACAGAACTCTGCAGGGATTTGAGGGACAGTGAGTTTAGGTTAGTTAGCTTTGCTGACTAGTAATCTACCTTCTACTGCAGTGCTCTGTATGTAGCTGCTGTGGGCACTGATCTCTTCTGATCTCATCTGCTGACTGCTGTAATAACCCAATAGTCCTTGTAAGGACTGCTTTTATTTTCTTTTTTGTTTTTTTACTTTGCTACTATAAGAGCCCAGTGCTATTAGTCTAGCTGTGTTGGGGAGTGGGACTGGTGTGCTGCTCCTAGTAGTTCAGCACCAACCAGAGTAATTTTTTTTTTAATATATATATATATTTTTTTTTATTTTACTTATCTTACTGTTCTTTAACGTGTCCAGTGCTGTTTGCTGTTCTTCATAGTAGTGCACCAATAGTAGTGCACTTGCAGGCATTGTTTGCCCAATGTGTTCTTCAAACAACTGCCACCCAGCTGTGTGAGCTTTTTCACATTCCGTGTCCAGAAACATCACCTGAGTGACGTAGTGTGATTTCTGCCCTTTACAGCACAAAACGCAGCGCTGTGTCAACAATGTATTTTTCAGATACATTTTTGCCCTTGATCCCCCTCTGGCATGCCACTGTCCAGGTCGTTGCACCTTTTAAACAACTTTAAAATAATTTTTCTGGCCAGAAATGTCTTTTCTAGCTTTTAAAATTCGCCTTCCCATTGAAGTCTATGGGGTTCGCGACATTCGCGAACCGTTCGCATTTTTGACGCAAGTTCGCGAATATGTTCGCGAACATTTTTTCCGAAGTTTGCTACATCCCTAGCCTTTATACATTTTCGGCTAATTGACTATATTGAAAACATTTTTTATTTTTGACATACTATTAATTTACCCAGTTTTTATTTTTATACTGAACAATTCGTTTAAAACCTGCATTGGCTATGGCTAGAGGCCCCAGGACTGTGGCATGGCCTCATTGATGCCATTGTAAATTTCACCAAATTACCCTAGAAACTACGCATTGATTTAACAAGAGACTGGGATATTAATAGAGAAGGGACTGGATAGAAAGATGAGTAATTAAAATACAAATAATGTGTAGCCTTACAGAGCATATAACTTTTAGATGAAGTCAGTGACTTCCAATTGAAATTTGGTCAGAAGAATAAGGCAAATAATGAAGAAACGATAAACAAAATAAATAGTTACAACCTACTGTAAAGTGGCTCAGAATTGGTTATTGTATGACATACAAAAAGTTAACGTAAAGGTGAACCATCCCTTTTTAAGCTCTCAAAACAACCTCTTCCTCTTCCTTCTAAAAGACTAAGGGGCCGATTCACTAAGGGTCGAATATCGAGGGTTAATTAACCCTCGATATTCGACTAGGAATTTAAATCCTTCGAATTCGAATATCGAATTCGAAGGATTTAGCGCAGGAAATTCGATCGATCGATCAAACGATTATTCCTTCGAATCGAACGATTCGAAGGATTTTAATACAACGATCGAAGGAATATCCTTCGATGAAAAAAACTTAGGCAAGCCTATGGGGACCTTCCCCATAGGCTAACATTGAGTTCGGTAGCTTTTAGCTGCCGAACTAGGGGGTCGATTTTTTTTTTAAAGAGACAGTACTTCGACTATCGAATGGTCGAATAGTCGGACGATTTTTAGTTCGAATCCTTCCATAGTCGTAGTCGAAGGTCGAAGTAGCCCATTCGATGGTCGAAGTAGCCCAAAAAACACTTCGAAATTCGAAGTTTTTTTAATTCGAATCCTTCACTCGAATTTAGTAAATCTGCCCCTAAGTCAAGCAAAGAGACGTCATTAGCGTGATGCCTCTCTTTTAGCACATTTCAAAATAAGGAAAAGTTCCGTTTTGTACAATACAATACATAATATTCCACCGTGCCCCACAAGTGTTAGAATGCAATAAAATGTCCTTAATTTTTTAAATATACGCGTCCATTGTCCTCTTTAGGAATGTCCATAGGCTCCATTGTCCTAGTACAAAGTTCACAGTGATAAGGATGTGTGAGACATCTGTAATTAAGACTGATTTATGAGTAAAGCATAAACACCTGTAAAGAAAGGAAGTGATTGGCATGGAAATCAATGTTGGGTACCATAGAGAGGTGGAAGCCCAGATGATGATGGTATACTTGCAGGCAGCCTATGTTGCATTAGCTTGATATAATGAATTAATATATGTTGTGCAGCAGCAGCTTGTCTCCATGGTAATGTTCCCCCTCCATTTACAACTCCCAGCAGTACTTTACATGCAAACTCTGTGCTGGGCTGCTGGGAGTTTCAATCCAGCAAACCCTATAGCCTTCCCTTCCCTTATTCTTTTATTCCAACCTGCCTTAAAGGAGAACTAAAGCCTAATTAAAGAAAAAGCTAGAAATGCTGTACATTATGCTTTGAGCTTCTGTAACCAACCCAATGCAACCACAGCCCTTTAGCAGTAAATATCTGTGTCTCCAAAGATGCCCCAGTAGCTCCCCATGTTTTTTTCTGCTGATTCAATGCACATGCTCTGTGCTGCTGTCACTTACTGAGCTTAGGGACCCACTCACAATATACAGTGTCACAATATAAGACTGATTAGTAATTAATATAGATAATTACTAGATGGCAGCTTAAAAATCAGTGCAACTAGCATCAGAATATAATAATCAGCCTTGTAGCATCAGCTTATATTACAGACAAACCTCATTTTCTGCTTGATAATTTGCGACGACCCCTAAGCTTAGCTTCTCAAAAGCTGCTCAGAGCCCACTGAGTATGTACAGACACTTTCCAAGATGGTGACCCCCTGTGACAAGTTTGAAGTCCTGTATCATTGCTGCTATTGAAAATGAAACTTTACGCTGGTGCAATAAATTCAGCATATATTTTCTAGCCATATTCATTTGTTTTAGGCTTTAGTTCTCCTAAAATGAATGAGCTTTCTAGAGCAAGGCACAAGCTCACTTATCCTGTAAACAGAAAATCTATTTTGTTTCCATTTGATGTAAAAGCTTATCATAATTTCTACCTCTCACAGACAAGTAGAACTTGTCAAAGGAAAATGAAAATTGACCTGAATGTACTAAATTAAAATGTCTCCGGATATTGAATCCTTCTCATATACAGTATGTCTGTAAATGTTACATTATTTTATTTAAGAGCAACAGTTATTTTACTGCTGCAGTCATTGTAATTTCAAAATATTACTACCCTGATGTTAAACACTCCTGCCTGTGCATGTCGTATACTAGAACTCCCAGCACCCATGGGCAGCCATGAAAGGTTCACATCCAAAGAATGTATAGGGCCATGAATCCGGTATCTCTGCAGAAAACCATAACAATGGCTAAGCACAATGTATTAAAAGAATGTGCCATTGTGTTCTATTGAATGTACTGTATAAAAAATAAGATCTGAACAAAGAAAAATACTTTGCACATGAACCAATGACACTTCATAGCACAATATGTATACGTAAAAGCTGTGGCTCAACAATTAATAATTTGTATACATCAATAATCGTCTCTGCATTCTATTTTCCTGTTGCAAATCCAAACACAGCTTTATTCAAACAAATCCAATATTTGAGGATTGTATACAGACTGCAGCAAGGTCTCTGTACATTCTCCAGCTGAGTCTATTAACTCTGTTGGAGAAGCCGTGGACAAACCATTCTTTGTTATGCGATTCTGCCTATTGATATATGGCCGTCTAGCATTTACAATCCCAATGCTGCCACTTTATTTCAACTAAACTTTTCACCTTTTGCCAGAAGAAATCCGATCAGAGCACATTCTTCTTCCATGGTCAAATAAATTCACCCACTTTTAATAAAACATAAGCCCTGATTTAATTAGTTGTGTTAAAAATGTAATATCAGGGTTTTTTTTTTACACTGGAGCACTTTTTATTTCAGTCTGTATCCAATTACTAACAAAGTATGTCTGGGAAAAATCCAATATCTCAAAGTTTTTATTTTATTTATTTATTTTACTGTAATCTGCTTTCCATTTAGGGAAAACAACATCATTTTCATTGTTATTAAATGAGTTGATTTATTTAACAGTAGTAACAGCAAATACAATATAAACCAGAATGATCACTTCATTCACTGGCCATATCCTGCATCAAGAGCTGGGATTGCTGACTTGCAGTTCAGCTACAGCTCCCATTACCCAAAATATTTGTGGAAATTCTGTCTTAATATTCTTTCCCTTTTCTTATGCTATGAGTTTAGGTTCAACAAAGCAACTCGCCCAAATATTTCTAGTTTCAGTTGTAGTAACATTCCAAAGACCTGTTGAACCAGTGTCTTATAATAATCTAGATTGCATTAAATCCATTATTCATAAATTATACATTTCATCTTTTTATTTTGGATTACCTATTGACTAGTACAGGTATGGGATCCATCACCACCAGGAAACCCATTATGCAGAAAGTTCTGAATTACGGAAAGGCCATCTCCCATAGACTCTGTTATAATAAAATAATTCTAATTTTGAAAAATGATTTCCTTTCTCTTTGTAATAATTAAACAGTACCTTGTGCTTGATCGTAACTAAGATATAATGAATGGGAGGGAAAACAATCCTTTTGGGTTTATTTAATGTTTAAATGCTTTTGTAATAGACTTAAGGTATGGAGATCCAAATTACATAAAACCCCAGGTCCTGAGCATTTTGGATAACAGGTTGCATACCTGTCTGTGTAAGATGCAGTGGCATAACTATTGAGGAACAGGGGGGCCTAGACTGTGGGGTCTGCTTTCTCTATAGCTAATTAAAAAAACCCTCCTCTACAGCCAGTCACTTACCTGCAGTGAGTAAGGGGGATACAAGTAAGGCTGGAGTGGGTAAAGTTGGGGAGTGGGTGGAGCATGAGTGGGGCAGAGGTGGGATGGGAATAGGGTGGGAGGATGGGGATCGGAGTGCACCTGAAGATTATTTTGCTACTGGTACGATGTATTGCACATTATGGTACAGCTAGCACCTCAAAAACATAATGCTGTTGTTCTTCGACAAAGGAGTGAATTTCTTTAATCCTCACAATGCTTAAACACTCCAAGAGCCTCATTCATAAATGGAAAGTGCAAAAATGGACACAAAACTCAACAACACTATTCAAACTGATTCTTGTATTCATGCATTCTTCTTTGCATCAGTATATGTTCCTTTTAACCTTAAAAGTGAATGCACTGGTGCAAAGGAATAATGGAATTTCTGCCAGCCTTGATCTCAGGGTTCATTTACCAGGTTGTTTCAGTCACCACAACTCACTTGAACTAAGTGAATTAGATGCTATTGTGATTATTAATAGCCTTTGTGTAATGGCATAAACACAAATGCAGGGGGCAAAAACATGTGCTATAACGTGTGCATGATTTACTGAAAAGTACTCTTTGCATTTATATTCAGGGCTGGCATCCTCCATTCCGTCACCACCAAAACTAGGATTATGTGCTCACAGGGGACAGGATGCTCATAAATCTCCTGTGTGCCTAGACCCCAGTGACCTGTGTGTGCCCAAACTACAGGTGCAGCTGGGAGGCATGCTGCCCCTTAATATGTGCTGTCTTAGGCCCATGCTTTTGTGACCAGTCTATCCAGGCCTATCTATATTTGTTCACCATGTGTATGTTGAGGTTGATGCAAATTAGCAAGTATCCACCGATTATATGTAAATTCTGGAAACTCCCCCACTATATTTTGCATAAGAATCACGGTGATTTGCACACAACTTTAGCACTTTGCTTATTGCACTGAGCCAAAAATGGCAACCCTAGAGCAGGCCCAGTATAAAAATGAGATATTATGACAGCACCTTGGACCTTTAAATAGTCCTAATTTGGTTACTGTCTCTTTAAATAGCAATTAAACTTTTGCATATGAAAAGTACTGGGAACTGGGATTTAGAGTGCAGTGCCTCTGCCTAGGGAACACTGAGGAGCACAGCTCAGGGGGATTTCCACTAGGAAAAATAAAACACACAGTTTGCAGTAAAACAAATGTAAACATTATGTAAAACTGTATGCAACAACTGTAGATGGAGGTACACGAGCAAGACCTGTCCTCACCCTGGGGAAACACACTGTGGCCAAAGTATCCACAGGCAGGAGACAGAAACTGGGACAAAGCAGAGCAAAACTACAGCCCTTTAATGTTCCTTCTCCCTTGAAAATCCTTTCAAGCAGCACTGTCACACTCCACAGATCTGAATCTCTCTGGCTGCTGCAGCATGGATCCCTTTATAAGCTCTGTCTGTAACCCTGTACATTTGACTCCAAAGTCAGGCACATCCCCTCTCCCAAGGATGCACTGGGGCACCTGTAACCAGGCTGGATGATATCACAGAAAGAAAAACAGAGGAAGGATTTGTCTGATCCCCTACATTTACAAGTCGAGCAGATATTCTAAATTTTGTCCCTCATTCTGTCCATTAAGTGCAAAATAAGAATGCAAGTCTCTGCTGCATTGTATGTTACGGTGCGCTTTGCTTATCATTTTCATTTTCCCATTCCAGAATATCAGTATAAATGAATGTACCATATATCATATAAGGTAGTTCCAGAGGATGACCGCTCTTTTGCCAATAACTAGATTTAAGATTTTATATCAGACTACTCAGTGCCAAAAGATTTCCTTATACAGTATTTCCCTAAAGGATGACACTGTCATTATTATGGCTGCATATTTTCTGTAGAGTCAGTGCACATGTGCATATACCAGTAATACTTGCAAAAGTGTGTTTGGGTGTATATGGGTGTATATTGATAACTGATGCTGCATGTGACAAGGCCCAGTATTTGAGCAACTGTCTTTCCTAAACTACACCTTCAGTGTAATATTGTCCAAGACTATGTAATCTGGATACAAGTCAAGTTTCCTTATCCTGTTCATATAAGGCCCAGGTTTGGCTAAGAAAGAATTGTGAGACTCAAGTTACTAGCTACAACTAGTATGTTAGTGTGCTAACTAAATTGCACCAGTGAAGTTACCAATGGCAACCAGGGTCAGACTGGGTTGGCCGGATCCCCGGAAAGAACCCGGGGGGCCCCGACCCTCATGGGTCCCTACTGGCCCAGACCCGCTCCCCTGATTAGTGCTGTGCTGCTGTTCGCACATGCACTTGCTGCGTGGGGACATACTTAAAAAGTCGGGAGGGGGCCCCAGGTGACTGCAAGGAGGGCTCTTTTGGGTAGTCCAGGTAGTCCTGTCCGACCCTGATGGCAACTAAGCAATAACTTAAAAAAAAAACTAATATTATTTGTCCCATTTCTAATCATGATAAATACAATGCTGTTATCGTAATGAAATGTTATAGTATTCCCAGGTCACCACTCCATTGGCTCTCTTGTATTACTTACCCTGAAACCCTTCCTAGAAAATTAGTGTGAAATATAAATCTAACACCCTTGCACTTTGTAATGAACATTGTCACTTCGTCCCCAAATCCTGCTTGTTAATTAATTAAAGCGCAACTTATTTAAACCAAAACTAAGCAAATTTAAGAGACTCTTACAAACAAACACACTATAAAATTGAAAAAGATAAGTAGGGTAATTAAGTTTTCCTTTTAAAATATTCAGAAGACTGTAAAAACTGAGCATTACACTTGCTTTTGGAAGCCCTGTGAAGGAAGAAATACGCTTACTGTGGAATTCTGAAACAACGGGAATACCGCTGTCTGGAATATTAAGGAGCATATTTAATCACATTTTTATAACTCGGCTCTGTAAAGTACAGTTATTCCCATACCAAATTCACTTGGCTTTTGGGATAGTCTTTGGAGAATTTAATGGATAATTTTCTGTATTCCTTTAATAAATATTCCCTGTATAATATTTTGCCATGTAGCACTAGACAGAAAACTATTTTCTATTTAATAGAAAGAATAGATGGAATCGTTCAAAATGCAAATGTGCTTTTCTGCAACAAATTTGAAATCGAGACAATCAGGGTGAAGTAATTAAATACCTATATAGCAGCTAAATACAACCAATAACCCTCAATAGGCTACCGGTTCAGTGATATGGGACTTTTTCTGTGTGTAAAGTTTAAGTAGGACGTGTCTGGTTTTCAGGAGGGTGAAAAATAAACAATTAAGGTTACAATAAAGAATTAATTTTTATTATATAAATAGTTAAACTATACTGTAGTGCAGCCAGCAGCTGGCGCTAAGTCCACCCGTGAGTCTATATAAGACAGTGCCTTGCTGAGGCTCTTCGGGGCAAATTCACTAAGCGCCGAAGCGCCGAACGCTAGCATTACTTCTCTAGCGTTTGGCATTTTCGTTACTGCGCAAATTCACTAATGAACGCTGGCGTAGATTCGCTAGTGTTACTTCGCACCCTTACGCCTGGCGAATTTTCGCTACGGACGTAACTACGCAAATTCACTAACACGCGCAGTGTACTGATCGCTACCTTTTACGCTAGACTTCCTTCGCCACCTCAGACCAGGCGAAGCGCAATAGAGTAGATAGGGATTGCTTCAAAAAAAGTCCCACGCTGGCGTGTTTTCTACATTATGGGTGATAGGCTGAAAAAGATCTAAAAAATTTTTGGGGCTCCCCTCCTTCCCCCCTACATTTCCTAACTCATGGCAACTTACCTAGACAGTGGACACATGTGTAGGGCAAAATAAAATTTTTATTTAATGTTTTGAAGGTTTCCCAGACATTTGTAGTGATTCTACGTATTCCTCCATTGAAATTTGAATTTGGCGCCGTATGCAAATTAACCATCACTAGCGTAACTTCGCTTCGCAAATCAACGCTAGCGCAACTTCGCAACCTTACGCTACCCCTGAGCGCAACTTCGGATTTTAGTGAATTTGCGAAGTGCTGGCGAAACTACCCCTGGCGAAGTGTGGCGAAGTGCAGCGAAGTGCGGCAAAGTTACGCCTGGCGCAACTACGAATCTTAGTGAATGTGCCCCTTCCTCTCTTGGCCTAGAACAGTGCTGTCCAACTTCTATGGTACCGAGGGCCAACATTTTACTGGCCAGTGTGGTGGAGGGCCGATAATAGAAGTCAGTGTTGGTCACTTCCCCTTTTAATCCACAGCCACTGTAAACCACACCACCATTACCACAAGAACTTTTAAGATCATATCCACATTAACGGTGGTAGCACACCAAAAAACCAAATGGTTGGTGCTCACTGCAGGGAAACCCTCATCACTCATATGTGAAAAATATAAGTCATGTTAAAACATACCCTTGATCCATATGCCTCATCCTCCCCTCTGGATAATACAAACCCCCCCCAACACATGATTAAACACCTTAGGGGCCCTTAACAACAATTTCCAAATGCTAACAAACCCCAAGAACAAACCCCTAACAGGCTTACATCCCACAGGTAGTGTAGGGCAAGCAAAGAATGGCACACACAAGCAGCACTGGGCAAGCAGAGAATGGCAGCAGCATGGGCAAGCAGAGAATGGCACACACAGGGAGGGAAGGCAGAACAGAGAAGGAGACAGAGAAACCTATCATTCTAAAATCTACTGGACATGTACATGTACATGTAAAATGGACAGCCCTGGCCTAGAACATAAAACAGGCGGGAGGAGCAGACTGAAGTGGCAAGTCCCCCGGTCTGAGCTGCATGCTGTGCCCTGCAATAAAAGAAGTGTTTGAGTTCACTGCATTTATTGTCATTGTGACTTCTTTGGGGCAGTAAAGGCCTACACCTAAACATCTAGTAATGGGTGATGCACTAGCCACTGGTGCCCCTGTTAAATGTATACCCCCTAAAATTTGGCTACTAAGGGTCTCTTTAGCTATGGAGGAGTAAGGGTCCTTTCCTGGGTCAACTCATGTCCCAAGAGTTCTCTAGTTTAGCCACAAGGGGGCAGGGTGTACATTTATATAATTGGAATAGTGATATGTGGGTAGGCCCAATACCCACGGATCGGGTGGGTTCTGGCCGACCCCGCACCCAGGCCCAGATTTGTGGAAAGGCCACCTAGGCCTGGGCCTAAGGCAGCAGGATTTTAGGGGGGCGGCATGGTACCCAACCACACCCACATTACTTCGAAAACACAGGTGATGCGCTGGAGATAATTTTTTAAATTTCCCATGTGCCAATCCCCATTGCTCCAGTCCAGATGATGAAAATTTCCACAAATAAAGGGGAGAGGACAGGGGCGACGAACGGCAGTGGTCCTAGGGTCACCCACTATGTAAATCCGGCCCTGCCCGCACCTCCATTGTTACAGGGGCTAGGTTCCCTGTGACATTGTTGCCCAGCATAGTGTATCAGTGTGTTAGATCAATGCTTAAATAGTTCTACCGGGGTCTACCAAGGAATGAAAGTTGTTGCCGCCTAGTTTATTGGATGTTTGCCAAGGCAGAGACATGTTGCATATGAGGACTGCTTATACATATAGTTTCTCATAAATACACAGTGATCACTGAGGGCACAGAAATGTAAAGGGTCAGGTCTCTAATTCTTTCATTCTCATTTACTGAAAACAAGTGCAAATATGTTGCCATAGAGATTAGGAAAGGATGTTTGCAAACCACTTACCATTGGCAAATATTATGCATATTGTAATTTACTATTAAGGTAACGTCCCACATTGCAATAGAAAACATCAGGTAATATTTCTAAATGTAACCAATTTTTTTGTTCCTCCTCTGATATCCGAAGCTTCTTTATCATATCCTTTATTAAAATGTAGACTGTGTAGTGTTTGTGCCTTTTTTATACGATCTAGACTTTATCTGCAGAGCCTGTAAGGTATTCTTGCAGTTACAAATTTGGACAAGAAATTGCATAGAACATCAAAAAATGGTAACCTGAAATGTTAAAATTAAGCAGTGAAAAAGGAGAGAAAATTGTGTCTTAAAAATAAACACATAATGGGTGTTACTCATTTAAAAAAGCGCACCAGCAGCATCTAGTGGTAAAACTATATATTGCAATGTTCAGTATAATTCCAAGTCTTGGACAGAACATATACCGTTAGGCATACCTCCCAACATTTTGGAAGTAAAAAGAGGGACAAAATTTTTTCCCGCACGTAGCGCAGCAATTTTTTTGACCACACCCCTTTCTGTGGCCAGACCCCCTAATTACCATGTTTGTTTTACAAAATTTGGCAGGTTATGAAAGTTTGAAAATATTTCTCCTTATCTAAACTGTGTTTTTGTGTCTCAAAATTGTTACAAAGTATCTTATTTGCACCTGTGGCTGTTCTGGGCTCTCTGCTAAAAGTCAATTAAGTGAGAAACTTTGTTTCTTTTTCTGGCTGTTTAGTGCATAGAAAAGAGGGACTTTCCAGTACAAATGAGGGACTGCGGGTTGAGCTGTCAAAAGAGGGACTGTCCCTCCGAAAAAGGGACAGTTGGGAGGTATGAGTTAGGGCTCACTTACAACTAGGAAGGCAGTGTTGGAAGTGCAAAAAAATGGGTACAATTCCCATATTTTTATACTTTGCACATAGGTCTCTGAGCTCTTTTTAAAAGCATTTGGCAGTGCTGTGTCCATGAGGGGGGGGAAGGGGACACGTAGGCCATGTCATTCAAGTTAGGGAGTGGCAACAGACACTTGCTGCAACCAGGCAGTAGGGCAGGAGTGCCCATACTTTAATTATGTGAGGTCTACTTTTAGTGATGTTGTCCCTTTATGATCTACAGAAATCTGTATTATCATAGACAGGCTTAGGCTGCTGTGCAGCAATGGTGGAAATTGAAAAAAGTCTATATGGCACAGGTTTTAAATAGTTAAAAATTTCTCCTTTGAGTGACTGCCCCCATTGCTACACAGCAGCTTATTTAAATAAACAATAGTAATGTTTCTGAAGCAAACACAGCAGTTTTACCAGTGCAAGGCAACACTGCATTCTATTTTTATTACTTTAAAACACTTAATTTTTTGATGTTACTGTTCCTTTAAGTACTTCTGCACAGTGAGTGTATCCTCACCTCTCTCCAGTACAGCAAAGTAGAATTCATATTAAATCTGCCATGTATAGAGAATGTAATATCTTGCACTCAAAACTCTATTCCCAGCATCTCACTGCTGAGCATTTCAAATGTACTTAACATTAAGGCTTAGTAAAGAAGTGCACGTACACATCTGCTTTCTGGAAGAGCAGAGAACACAGAGGATTCTCAGAGAGTCTGAGGCAGGCATTTTCTCTGTATTTTTGCTCCGGTGCCTCAGGCGAAGTTTAAAAGCGTTTTGAAAAGAACTTGTTTACAAGTGACAATTTCAGATTAATAAAAGCGCTGATGCAGGTAAATCAGAGTGGCTACAGCTGCAGCAATGACATTTCCATGTGCTTGCCTGGGAGAGAAAGTTCATGATTTACAGTAAACAAACCTTTAATGGTTTATATTTCCCACACCAGTAATATGTTGCTGAGCACTAGCTCTCCTGTTTTTTGGGTTGACATGGCATGCATAATGCTTCAGTAAATGAACCCTTTAAAACGTAAGGACAGCTAATTCTTGTTGACTTTCTGCCAATGAGATTCTGACCTCTAAGTTGCAACAATAGCTATGAATTAGAATTAGTTCATATAAACTGTTACACATTTCACGTTATGCAGGAAGTTGCAGTTCCTCCACGGATCTCATCTTCATTGTTTTACCCTAAAACTTTCCCTGTTATATGTGTTAATGTGATTGATTGATAATAAATCGTTTTTGTGAACTTTCTTGTTGCTACCTAGTGATATTGCCAAACTGCAAGTGAAAGAGAATTATCATTTATATATTGTCATTGTTTCCTACAGAGTATAGATGAGGGTGATCATTGATAGTAAGTTATTTATTGTGCGCCTAACACTAGTTCTAGGCTTCCTGGAACAATAAACTAATAGTTGCTTGTGCTTGGGTGATCAATTCATTAGCGCTGCTCCATTTATTTAACAGGCAAGAAAGCCTTTAGCTTGGAGATCCAACAGCACCAAAACTGGATAGTCAGTATCTTCAGTTTAATATTATTTCAGTTAATGTATTCAAATATATCCTTGTTAGCACTTGGGTTTTTATTTCATAACTAGTGATTAGCCACTTTTATGTATCACAAGATTACTGTACTGTGAAGTAAGCCAGAAATATGCTTTGCTATAAACACTACTGACTTTTGTCCACAATATATTAGAGGAGGAACCAATGACACCAGATATTGCAACCCTATAACTCCCAGCTCTGGGATGCTCTCACGTGTACTTCTGATACAGTGAAAACCTTCTTAAAATATATGATAGCAATAGCAGAGAGAGAGAGAGAGAGAGAGGGGTAGACAGATATAAATAGATGGATAGATAGATGTAGACATATATAGACAGATATAAATAGATGATAGATAGATAGATAGATAGATAGATAGATAGATAGATAGATAGATAGATAGATAGATAGATAGATAGATAGATAGATAGAAATAGATAGATAATAGACAGACAGATATAGATAGACAGACAGACAGACAGATAGATTAGATAGATAGATAGATAGATAGATAGATAGATAGATAGATAGATAGATAGATAGATAGATAGATAGATACAGTATATATAGACAGACAGATAGATGATAGACAGATAGATACTGTAGGGATAGATAGATAGATAGATAGAATGATATAGATAGATAGATAGATAGATAGATAGATAGATAGATAGATAGATAGATAGATAGATAGATAGATAGAATGAGATAGATAGATAGATAGATAGATAGATAGATAGATAGATAGATAGATAGATAGATAGATAGATTGATATAGATAGATAGATAGATAGATAGATAGATAGATAGATAGATAGATAGATAGATAGATAGATAGATAGAATGATATAGATAGATAGATAGATAGATAGATAGATAGATAGATAGATAGATAGATAGATAGATAGATAGATAGATAGATAGAATGATATAGATAGATAGATAGATAGATAGATAGATAGATAGATAGATAGATAGATAGATAGATAGAATGATATAGATAGATAGATAGATGATAGATAGATAGATAGATAGATAGATAGATAGATAGATAGATAGATAGATAGATAGATAGATAGATAGAATGATATAGTAAGATAGATAGATATAGATATTAAGCATTGGGAGCAACACAGCCTATTTGTGTGATAATGTAATGATGTAAAATAAACTAGAATTCTTTGAAAATATAAGTTGATTCAAGTCTCAACGTTTGGTCCAGATCTGTGCCAGTTTGTTCATATTGTTTCCTAAGGAAATGATACCTGCTAAACAGTGGGAAAAAGCAGCACATGACTAAAACCATTCATTGTCCTAGACCCACCTTATGTAAAACTAGGGAATAATACAGTCCACAAATGAATGAAGTTTAGTGCTCTACAGGTACAGTGTAAGAAGTCATTGATAAGCAGGGAGAGCATCAAAGAGGAACTTTCATTGCTATTAAAAAATCCACCAATATATTCTGTAAGGGTTTGTTTATTACTGCAGCCACAGTGCAAGTCACATGAAAATGGATTCAGTCTCTGAGTGCTTTGAAAAAATCTCACAGCTAAACACACTCCCAGCACTTACATGTAATTACGCCAAGTGCTGGCTGAACTGCACGCGTTGCACAGGTTTTTTGGAGCCAGCATTGCCCTGGGGGAAAAGTTTAAAGATCATTGTACCAACTTCTAACCGCATTTCGAGACATCTCCAGCTTGAGCTTACATATGTCAAACAGAGTAAAGGTGGGACCACGCTTATCTTGAATAGAATGTTTAAATGTACGATTTGTCCATCAAAAAAAAAGACAATTTCAAGCGATATAGTCTAGTTGAAGCCAGGAAAAATGGGGCTAACTGCCTGCATAGCTCTGCAAACAATTAGAAAATGGATAAATTTCTGATAAAATTTTTCGAACCTGCCTGATTTCTGACCGATGAAAAATCGTTAGATGCATGATTGTTCGGTGCCCACAAACCACACGATAATTTGATGGATTGCACTAAAATTGGTTAAGGAGAGAAAAATCTTGACGTCTATGGTGACCTTTAGAGTGTCAGTGCATTCAATTTTACAATCACAGCACATAAAGGGTTAAATCTAGGCAGGGGCACCAAGGACTGTCCCCTTTGGGGTTCTTTGAACAGTGGCAGGAACAGCTCAGCCTTAAAGGAGAACTAAACCCCACCACCAAAAGCTCCCCTAATCTTGCAGGCATTGCCCCCTCCTCTCTCGCTCCCCACAATGTGCTTTAGTGTTTAAAAAAACCTTTTTAAAGGTTAGGTCAGGAATTGCCTTCAACTGGGCATGCCAAATCAGCGTTGAGACCTGTAGACTATACGAAGATCTGGAAGATGAGCTCCACTTGCTTCTCTGCATTTAAGGGTCAGAATTTTTAAGTTTTTTTTTTAAACACTAAAGCACATCGCGGGGAGGGAGAAGAGCAATGTCTGTAAGATTAGGGGGGCATTTGGTAGGGGGGGTTTAGTTCTCCTTTTTGGCCAATTAGAATTAGAATTGGGCCACTTGTGCTCCTACAAACCCTTGAACACCCAACTTGAACATCAGAGTGGGATTTGGAGTGAATATGTATATGCTGTTCTAGATATTATTGTTTGCAAAATACTTTTCTATATCTGTATCAATTCCGTGAGCTAGGAAGGAGGACTGACCAAAGGTTGAACCTGTAATGGGGTATCTGGCCATAAGCTGCATCTTCAAAAGTGGCTTAAACTAATAGAAATTGACAAGCATAGGGTTTAACATATGTGAAAGAGCTGCCTTACCTTGCCTTAGGCTATAGAGAGCCAGTAGCCTACACAAAGTATTTTCTGACCTCGTCCACTGTAAGTAGTTGCTGAATGTTCAGTGAATTTGTACAAAGGCGTCTATTTGGACCAGTCAAAAAAATGTCCATGCTGTGACCTAGAAGTTCTAGAAGGTTAATCCTCTATTGTGATAGGACTGCTATACCTCTGGACTGGTAAAGCAGCCCTGTGATATACTGTATATAACATCTACTGGAATTTGACTTTATATGCCCAGTAAAATTACCTTCAAATTCAGTATTCTGACTTACTAGTTGCATTACTAGCATTCAGCAACAAAATAGCAGGAAATGTGGACAACAGCTTCCCACTGTAGTCAAAGGAAAGTAACTCAAGGATATGGTTAGTATCCAAAATAATATCCTATGGGCTGACCATATTTTGGTGAGATCACCACATTATCATAACTCTGGATGCAGTAGAATTCATGACCCTTAAATGCAGATGTAAACCCGCCCAACAAATAGGGGCAGATATATCAAAGGTCGAGGTGAATTTTCGAAGTGAAAAACTTTGAATTTCGAGCTATTTTTTGTGTACTTCGACTAGGGAATAGTCCAAATTCGATTTGGATTTGAAAAAAACTTTGAATATCGAAATTTATCATGTACTGTCTCTTTAAAACTTTGACTTCGACCTTTCGCAATCTAAAACCTGCCGAAGTGCGGTTTTAGCCTATGGAGACCTCCTAGAACCCATTTGGAGTCAACTGGTGGACTTTGAGAAATCTAAGTTTTTTTAAATACGCTATTCCTTCGATCGTACGTTTCGAATACGGCCTAATACGGACCTCTTCGACCCAAAAAAAAACCTTTTCACTTCGGTTGGTCTTTATGAATTCGAATTTCGAAGTATTTTCAATTCGATATTCAACCCACTGATAAATATGCCCCATAAGGTCAAACTGATTCTGAAAAATTTTGCATTGCAATGTCTTATGAAAGGATTCGACTAACACGATCCACAAAATGGAATTGTAAATTGCAGATACAACAGAAAAGGTATTTTAATTAAAAAAACAAAAAAACTATTTATTAGTGCCAGTGAATGTTTGTGGTGAAACAACGGATATCTGATGCCAATGAAGTCAGCAACCAACATCAAATAATGTCCAAAGAATACTTCTACCTAATAAAACATTTCTCATTTCAACGTGATCCCCAGTAATTTTAAATAATCTATTTTATTATGCGATAGACAACTTTAATTAAAGTTGCTACTGTCAAAAAAACCACAAAAAAAACAGGATTTTTAGGGATTTTGGCACGTTAAAGTAACAGGTCAACCGCACAAGGAACCTCACGCGTCCAGAACATGTACAATCATACAGACCAATATTTTGCATATACATCATGATCAAAGCCGCAGAAGTCCTAAAGCACATGATATAGAACTATTCCAAAATAACATAAAATATTCCTACATAGAAAGCAATTCATTATATACACAGAAGCTGCTTTAGCAAGGGGTAACTACTTCTTTAACATACAGGAATGGATTGAAAGCTGCCAAAAAAAAAGAGGTGTCAAATTCCAGATGTATCCACAAGAGGTTTTATGTTATGATATGCAATGAGTCTAAGGCAATAGTTGCTCCACAGGACATATTGCTGCAATTGCAATCATCTCTTCTCCAATATGTGAAGGAATTTGGATGCAGCTGGATGTGGCAAAACATTCATCTGTTGTAAGATATTGTTCTTGGTCAGTTTTGATCGTCTTCTTTTTCAACGCTTAAGGAATAGCACCATTGGAGATTTCTTGCAATGTCAGCTTAAGGTCCAACAGCTAAGGATACCTTGCTACACACAGGCATTTTTAGATTTACACCACAATACTGGGATGGTCTGTATTTCGTTGGTTTCCATTTAGAGTAACAACACACTTGGCAATATAGCGGCCATTGTAAGTAATGATACCGAATGATGAAACCATTGCAGCAATTTCTTCTTTTGTGTTAAGGTAGGGTTCAGTTGATCATATTTGCTACTAGGTCCCTCAAAGTATCAGGAATCAGAAATGTCAACATGTCCCTGATAATATGTTGTGCAAAATAACAGCAAGTTCAGACGTATGACATTATACCTACTGTATAAATTGAAGAAATCCCTGTCTTAAACAGCATTCACGCTATGAATGGAATGGACAAAATTAGTGTTACATTCTTACAAATGACTGTCTAAAGCAAATGGAATTAGCTGTTCCTGCAACATAAAGCCAGTATCTGTATGGAAACAAAGCCATTATAACGTTCTAAGTATTTTTTGGTTAATGGAAGTAGTAGAGTTTCTGAAAATCTCCTGTTTTTGCATTCCGTGTACAGCTTTACTTGCATGATATGCTAACTGCAAAAGCACAAAAGGCCAAGTCTAGGGAATTTGGAGAACAGATGAGTTTGTGACCTGCAGGAATTTTTCATTGTGTCTTTTTGTTCGATTTTCCCAAACAATCAGAAGGTAATGCTGTCCTCACTTGACTTTCCATGAAAGTGAAAAACTGTTTCTCCAGACATTGCTGAGAAACATCAATTTGGGTATGAAAGCCCCTTGTCTCCGTACAAGCATGCAGTGCCCTTTATTTGCAAATGTAACCAAAAAAAGTCAAATCTATTTAGATCTATTGTAGTGGAGGGGTAAAACTTCCCATTTTGGATCAGTGCTGTTCCTGGTTTTTTATGACACTTCCATTTATATCTTCGATATAAAACGTTTGTACTAATAACGTTAGTAAAAAAATACTTCCCGTCCTTTCACTTTGTGGAGCCATATTTTTTTTTTCGAGCAACAGAGGACTCTGGTGCTATTTGGTATGTAGAATGTCTTGATATTTCACACTTTTGTATCGTATATGAAATCCTTTCTTGCTGATTGTGTCATCGGTGTGAAAGTGAATTAATACTGCATCGCCGGTTGATACGATTTCTTCAGGAGGCTAGAACATAAGAGATCAAACAGACTTTACATTTAAAAATAATACACAAGACCCATTAATATTTTTGTCAATGATATTCTTATAAACAGTGCTCAGTGATGTCACCAGTTCCGAGACCTGTATAAAAGCATACACATGATCATGGAAATCCTCTGGGGCTTGATATATATATCCTCATATCTTACAACAGGTATTACCTTACCTTAAGAAAGTGTGCAAGTGTATTAATAAAGTCTGACAGCCTTACTTACCCCTGATCCACAAAAACGCCCAAGTCTCATGGCTGAGGCATCGTGCCCATCAAAAAGCTCCATAAAGTCATAGCCACAGTCGGCTTCTTCCTCCACTTCAAATGTCTGAAAGTTGAGCTCAATGCGCAAACCCCTCTCCGTCACTAATATCCACTCGCAATCCGCTTGCACTGGGTAATTGTTGTCACCAAACTGGGCGTGGGAGAACAGATCTCTTGGCTTTGCTTCTGCTTTCAGCCTGCCACCACACTCTGGGAGACACAGAACACATGCAGTCATTATACTGTAGATGAGCTTTAAGAAATTCAATATATTAACTAGTAACACAATACCCTACTTAGAACCTTCACCTCTCCTTATTTTAAAGGAAATGTGTATTCTAAAGGGCATATAGCTACATTGAAACATATACAGTATATATTACTTATATGACCATTGGTAATTAATTTATTTTGGGCTTTTTACTAGGGAGCAAGCACCTTTATATTACGTCGATTTGCATGCAACCCATCTGCCAACGCTGGGATAATTAGCACCAGTGCAGTGACTCACAGGTATTAAACGGCACCAATCATGACCAAAATCATTTACTAAGTAAATACACTATGTGAAAGTTCAAGAAATCCGATTTTTAAAACAGTTAGAATTGTATGTATAATGTAAATGATCAGCTCACTATTCCTTCTGCAAGATCTCCCCTATCTCCCCTGCAGTTCTAGCTGAGGCAGCCATCTTGGATTTCACTGGCTCCTCCTTCCTATATCTTCCCAGCCAACTGTAGCTCTGAAATCTCGCACATGCTCAGTTGAAATTCCTTGTTGCTTATCAACCCTTCTAAGCTATTTTCAAATCAGCCAAACCTGTGTGTTAGCTGCTGTACAGTAGTGCTGCCACCTGCTGGAAGTTAGCAGGTGGCAGCACTTCTAGTGGATACTTCTAGTGGAGGAGTTTACTAAAACAAGGCATTCTGGGTAGAATACTCAAAGCAGTGTTACAATCTGAGCATGCTCCTGAAATTTGCATATTAGAGTCTCTGTTAGAGTCTCAATATGGCCTCCTTCAGTGAAAGAACCCATTTGACAAAGTAAGGGATTTTTTTAAAATCTGCAGTTTTTTCAAAAAACTATATATGTAGTTTGATTAAACGTGTTTAGCTTGTACTGGTCAGATGGTTAATATGTGTTTGATTTTGGCTGTGATAGGTGCCCTTTAAACATTTGCTTCAGTGTTGCATTAGCAGTTGAAAGACACAAGCTAACTATTGATTTACTGGTATGGTTAACAGTTGCAGTGCAAATCTACCCATTGTAAATCAGCGTACATCATAACTCCGACATCTTCAAAAATTGGTTAAAATTGTTTTTTTTTGCCTGTCTTCCCACTGTCAGTTATTGTAGTATGCTGGAGTCTCTCTGGAAAAGCAATTGCACTCTTAACTACTTCATTACAGTGTTCCTCTATACCAGTGATCCCCAACCAGTGGCTCATGAGCAACACGTTCTTCCCCAACCCCTTGGATGTTGCTCCCAGTGACCACAAAGCCGGTGCTTATTTTTGAATTCCAGGCTTGAGGGCAAGTTTGGAAATGCTGGTGTGGCATTTTGGAATTATGGCATTTCCAATAATGGCGAAGTGTAAATCATATAACAGTCGATTTATTGATTTCACTACTTCACTTGAAACTGTATAAAAGACATTTCATTAGAAATTCATATAAAATGATGAGATTAAGAAGATGAATTATAGAATGATTTGAGTTTTTTTCTAGGTGGATTAAAGACCATGCTGCTTGTATTAATTGAATGTAGTAATTAAGGGGCCAATTCATTAACTTCGAGTGAAGGAATAGAAGAAAAAAAACTTCGAATTTCGAAGTGGGCTACTTTGACCATCGAATGGTCTACTTCGACCTTCGGGGAAGGTCCCATAGGCTTGGCTAAGTTTTTTTGGTTGGAAGGATAATCCTTCAATCGTTGGATTAAAATCCTTTGAATCTTTCGATTTGATTATTCGACTGGGGAATGAAAATCCTTCGACTTCGAATATTGAAGTCGAAGGATTTTGCGCAAATACTTCGATCAAACGATCTAAGTATTTGCGCAAAATCCTTCAACTTCGATATCCGAAGTCAAAGGATTTTAATTCCCCAGTCGAATATCGAGGGTTAATTAACCCTCGATATTCGACCCTTGATGAATTTGCCCCTAAGACTAGAAAAGGCTTGTTTTCAAAACAAAGGGAATACTTAGTTCTGTTAAGAAAGCAACATGTTTTAATTGTCCAGTAAAATGAAAAATGTTCAAATTATTTTAGGAATTCATTCACATAACAGATAAGGCATAAAAATAAACAGAAAAAATGAAATAACAAGTAGAGAATCAAGTAAAATATATTATGAATGACTGATGCTCAATAGTTTCCAAACTTGAAAATACTGCTTTCACCACTAGATGTTGCTCTTTGCTATTATTCATCTATCATTACAACAGAATGAGCTTATATACACATTTCCTTTTTCTCTGTAATAATAAAACAGCACCTTGTACTTGATCCAAACTAAAATATAATTAATTCTTAGCAAAACCAGGCTATTTGGTATTATTTAATGTTTACATGATTCTCTAGTAGCCTTAAGGTATGGAGATCCAAATTACGGAAAGATCCATTATCTAGAAAACCACAGGTCCCAAGTATTCTGGATAACAGGTTCCATACCTGTATTTATAGGGGACTTTAATTAAAGGAGGGTACATCTAAGTGGCAAAAGTTAGATTTAGCCTTTGAAGGTAGTGCTGATTTTCAACCAACTTTAAATCTGAAACTGGTTATAGGGAAAATACTCTCTGACTCTCTGATTAGCTGCAGAGTGGAAGTCCCTCAGTATAGAGGATGGAGCCATACTAAGCCGTTATTTACAAAAAATCACATATTACTGTGATAGAGTCAGGTTTGCCCTTGATGCAGTGACTACATAAATAGGGGTCCCATCCAGTCCCTTAAAGGGCATGTAAAGGCAAAAAAATAAAATCCCATTTTTACTTTCTTTAATGAAAACGAAACCTATCTCCAATATACTTTAATTAAAAAATGTGAACCATTTTTATAAGAAACCGGACTGTATGCAGTGAAATTCTCCCTTCTTTTACTTCTTTGGATAGGAATTGTTAGATGGTCCCTAACTGCTGAGCAGGGAAACAATCATACTTATGAACAGCAGGGGGAGTCCCCGCCTTACTTCCCAGCCATGCAGAACTCAAGCAGCTTTGTTTATGATGATCCCTAAGCAGCCCAGACCACACTGAGCATGTGCACAGTCTTAGTCTTGCAAAGATGTTTAACAAAGTTACAAGATGGTGACCCCCTGTAGCCAACTTTGAAAGCATAAATTATTTGTTTGATTAGGCTTGTGGTGCAGTAAATTCATGTTTATATTTAGTATACAAATTACAGCACTTCTAGCCTTACTCTATTTTAGACTTTACATGCCCTTTAAGTATCATTCCTTCGAGCCATTATACATGCCCCCAATCCCCAAACTCAACAGGCAAACTTATTAACCAAATGACGTTTTTCTCCTTGTAGCTCCACCAACTCCAAATCCTGCACAGCTGCTCCTCCACACAAAGAAAAGCATAAAATAAAGGATAATGCACTCCCTGCTCAAGAACATAATCAAAGTCCTCTGTTATGGTCCCCAGCTCATTGGCGACTTCTTGGTATGTTTTGAAAAAGGGGCATAATTATGAAATATATGTAGAATTCCAGTCTTAAGATAAAGTTACTTATTTATTGTTGCTTTTTTGTTTTGGGCAAGATGGGAGTACAGTCAAGTGATCACCAGAAACTAACTTTAAAACAATAAGACGCCTGCATCATGGGATATATTACTAGGATAAAATCCAGGAAACTCAAGTCTTTTTTTCCTCAGGAAAGAAATTTAAGGTTTATTTCTTCTTCAAAATAATATATAATGTTTAAAGCAGTAATTTACCTGCTGAACAAAACATCTGATTTGATGGAAGGATCACTTGAAGTTCTTTGGAACAGGGAACAAAGATGGGGGTAAGATTCAATCTGCAGTTACAAACCTGTGGAATGGGTGGCTTGAAAGCCTTTCCTTTGTACTGATGCATCAGACACAAACCGGATAAACATTTCATTTCCCGTGGCAACCAGAGGCTCTGGGACCTTACTCCCACACAGGCGCCCTAAAATTGACGACTTCTCTGTTTCTCCATCAAACACTTCCAAATGGTCATAAGCGCATTCCTGGTGTTGCTCAATCTCAAATTCGCTGAAAGACTAAAAAAGAGAATACATTTCATAGTTACTCATCAGATAAAGGACATGGGTGCAGCTAAATCAAGGTTACGGTGAAATACAGATCTCAGCAATGGTGAGAAAATATAGGGTACATGTCTGCAACAACCAAAAACAGATTCACTATCTTTCCTTCATAATAAAAGATTGCAAAAATGAGAAAGTATATTATTGCTCTGCTTGTGTTCAAACATCTTAAAGTTTGTTCTGCACACAGACTCCTCTTGGACTTTGGATACAAGTAGAAATGAATAGGAAATATGAAACATATAATTCTCATAAATCAAATTAGTAATGCCTCTGTATCCATGACAAAGTCTCAGTAATCTGAAACGGCCAACGCACAATTCCCCTGGGTACCCAGGCATGTGAAACGCCCTTCTTACAGCTCTGCAGGGTCTGAAAGCATGACTGCCAAGCTAACTTGACACTTGACAGGACTGGAATTGTGACATCATCATGCACTTGACCACGCCTTAGTGGACGTTGTGGAGTCTTTGCCATAATGCTAACTTTGGCCAAAGATGGGAACTTTTTGACAGACAAATCGGAAGAACTTCCAGATCTCAGATGGCCATACATGGACCAATAAAACCTGCTGAATTGACCTCTACAGATTTAGCAGATTATAATCTGACAATTAGTCACTGGCAAAGAATCAGATCAGATTGGCCCTGCACATGGGTGGCCAAATCAGAGAAAAATCTGCTCATTTACATAAAGAATAAGTAAGCAGTGCAAAATACTTACATATATAAAAGAGTAGAAGCACCACACCAAATATATTCAAAAATGTAACCATAGAGTAGAGTTAAAGGGAGGGTCTCACTGCCCACCCCAGCCTAAAGGTGCATGCTATCAGCTAAAAAATAAAAGTGTGTAGTGAGATCTCCCAAAATCAGAACAAAAGTAAATCAAAAGTACAAAGTAATTTATTCGGACATAAATGGCCTAACGCATTTTGTGCCTATTGGGGCACTTACTCATAGCCAATAATTTTGTACTTAAATATACGCTCATTTGGCAACCTTACCAAACAAATGGATCAATTAATGTATGGCCAGCTTTAAAACTACTCTGGGTATATAGAGCATCTCAGTGCAGTAAGTGGAGGGACATCTGGATAACAACGTCTCAAAACAGAATCAAAGAAGCTGTAGCCAGACAATCACAATTACTCACCTCAAATGTGACAATTTTAATTGATTGTACATATAGTATTTAACACATATTGCCCATGGCTACAGACTACACCCAAGATAATCTAAGATAACATGCATTTTTAAAATATCAGACCTTAAAAATATGTATTTTTGCTCTTGGCAGTTAGAGATGACATTTATCATCTGATGCGTAATTATTTGGCAATTGGAAATTACATTTATCATCAGATCGGCAATTACTGTCAGTGTTTTTTAGTGTTAGGTTTTGTTTAGTTAAATGAATAACAGATGCTATGGCATGGAGATGGGGGGTTGTGCATAGCAACACTAACATCTTATATTTCATTGGTACCACTCTACCAAATTCTCAGTGTACTGCACATGCTCATTCTCAAACACAACTGACAGCCACAGTTTAAACCTAATGGAGGGCTTATGCCTATTATTTGTACAAGTGATAATTTCCCAGCAGTAACACATACACACAGGTCATGTTTTCTTTTCACACTCCCTCCTGTGGAATCTGCACAGAGAGAGAAAGTGGCTATGGGAAGAGAGGGAATACCCTTACATTTTTCAAGGCATGAAGGGAGTTGGCACATTTCCCTTCCCCCCACTGCCACCTAAATTCCCCTCAACACTCCTATTTTATTAATCCAAAGGGCATAATGTGTCTACACTAGTATGATACAACTTTGCCACAACAATATTAATCATCAGCTGTTCCAGCAAGGCATTTTATGGCAGTTTGGATTATCTCTAATAACCCTTTCTGCATGTGAAACAAGTGTTTGCTTGTCCATTGTTATAGGGAAAGAAATAGAAACCACCTGCACATATTTTCCTAATTCCAGAAGGCAGCTGTTGGCATTACAGAAGGAGGCGTTTGGTATATATGATGCCTTCACTCAAAGGAATGTGTAGGATGCAGGCAGAACACAAGATGCAACACTTTCCCAACAGGCATAAGTTTATTACAAACTAGAAAAAAGGTTAAGTTATAAAGGTTGTAATTGTCATACTGTGCTGTACGAATATATCAAAGTTCCAAAGGGATATACATTATACAAAATATCCTTATGTTCATAATAAAAAAAATATATATATATATATATATATACTGTATATACACACACACATATATATCCATAATATCCTGTATGTCTGTATGTTGTTCAAACCAGATTCTTACTTAACTAAATAGACCAGTGATCCCCAACCAGTATCTCGTGAGCAACATGTTCACTAACCCCTTGGATATTGCTCTCAGTGTCCTCAAAGCAGGTGTTTATGTTTAAATGCCAGGCTTGGAAGAAAAAACTAAGTATAGTGCCAAACAGAGCCTCTTGTAGGCTGCCATTCCACATAGGGTCTACCAAATAGCCAATCACATCCCTTATTTGGCACCCAAGGGACTTTTTCATGCTTATGTTGCTCCCCAACTCTTTTTACAGTGGCTCACGGGTAAAAAAGGGTGGGGACCCCTGAAGTAGACTATACAGTATATAATATTCAGGCATGTAGAAATGCAAGTGCGAAACAAGGTAGACTTTTACTTACAAGTTTTACTCTGTGGCCAGGAGTTGCGCTGATCTCCCAAGTACATTCCTTGCGACTCGGATACTTGTCTGGCCAATTGGGGCTTGTGATAACTCCATTTGGGCTGTGAATTCTGTGTTCACACTCAGCTGATCAAAAACAGTAGTTATTACATTAGCCTAATAAAGCACCACCATTTCAACTTCAAGCATGCTGGTTATGTTTTCTATATTGTGGAATGTGACAAATGAAATAAATGTAAGGCACTGTCTTGGGGCAAATGTAACTACAATATTTAATCAAATTATTTTTTAGACATACCTTCCTTGCAGTCGTGTTTATTATCATGAAGAACAAAGCCATTGCGGCACTGACAAATATAACTTCCAATGGTGTTAATGCATTCATGTTGGCAGCCACCATTGTCTTTTGAGCACTCATCTTTATCTGCAGACAAGCAAAAGATTTTGTTACTGTGGGTCTGGTACTTCAGTCCGGTATGGCTTTCAGAACAGGATCAAATATAACAGAAGTTTGAGAAGCAGAGCATACTAGAGTAATTTAAGGGCCCACACGACTGAAACCTGTAACCTTGTATGAATACAAAGGGCAGTTGCTGCAGGCCAATGTTTATCATACAATAAAGATATGTTTTGCAGATATTTTTATTTTTTTTTAGGAAATTTTCAAAGTATCCACTAAATGTAAAATGAATAATGGAGTACCCTGGTCAAACCTGTAGACAAGGTTACAAGTAACTTGGTGTGTTCAGAAATAGATTTAGTATTTCAAGAATTGCATAGTAAATCAAAATACCAAATGAATATAGACATTACAAATAATTTAAGTTAATGTTTTAACACATGGATATAATGTTTATATTCTCAGAAAGAACTAGGGATGCACTGAATCCATCATTTTTTGATTTGGACAAATGCACAAAAAAGTCTGCCAAATATTGAACTAAATCCTAACCCTAATTTGCTTATGAAGATCTGGACAAGATAAAAAAATGAATCTTCTTCAGTTGTCAATGCCTTAAAGTCACATCACATTACAGGTCCAGATTTAGTTTGTCTAGGTGCTCAAGATTTGTCCAAATCTGAATTCTGCAAAAAATGTTACAGATTCTACAGAATTCAAAACCAAATCCTAGAATAGGTGCATCCCTAGAAAGAACAGAATTAATAAGCATTAAAAAAAGAATAAATCCAAAATAAGCCCATTTTCCATTAGAAATTCCATTAGTTCTGCTCAGGCATAAGTAACACCCAAATAATAACCCAATAGGTGAATATTTGCAGTGATCATTCAAGGAGAGATTCATTGCCTTCCACTAGGATGTGTCACAGTTAATTATCAATATTACATCTCCTTGATTTAAGATTTTCACAGATTTTACTACATTTTAATCTGGTCCTTCAAAAAATTTAAAATGGGGGTTCCACTGTATTATTTACATGCATTTTTAAATGTAAACATATTCTACAATAAATGGGGTTATATATTAAAAATACAGGAAAACACACAAAAACCACCAATAACCAATGCAAGAGTTAGACAGGGTCCTGCCCAAAAGAGCGTACAATCTAAAAAAAGTTAAGTTTCCATAATATTTGCAACTGCCTGATTCAATCTGATATATCTATAAAAACCCCACAGCAGCCAATGTTCTGCTACAGCATTGAGCAAAGTAACTGTAGTGGGGTTGTTACAAAGTCAATCAGTTGTATATACTGTATGCCCATGCTATTATTAATCTTCAGTTTCCAAAATAAGCCAAATATTGCCAGGCAGGTATTTTAATTTATCTAAAAATGAGTTCACTGTCTTACGGCTTCTGATTAAATCAGCCCTCTATCAGAAGTGTTTTTAATTCAAAAGCAACCGAAATGAGGCAGCAGCCAGGGCAATTCTGCCAAATGACACTTAATATATCAAACTGGATAACAAACACTGAGCAGCATATTTATGCTTTACTTTTCATCACATTACAATCTAACCAGTTCTTTTTCTTTCTTGTATGTGCTAGCTGAGCATATGGTCAACTTCCAATGGTTGAACTACTCCACCTATTCCCATATTCCCCACTGAATGAGAAAAGCTTTAAACGTTCTAGTAAATATGGGAAATACAGATAGGGATATTTGAGGAAATGATTTATTGTTTTTTCACTACGAAAAAAGCATTCACAGCAGTCAAATTTGGATTTACGCTTTTTCATTTTTTTCCCCTAGCAGATCACAAATATCTCTTCAGCCTATAACCCCACCTTCCTAAAACTTCCAATGAAACATTTACTATGAAGGAATAAAGGCATGTTACCAATTATTGTCATTAATGCATGAAGCTGCACAGGGGGTAAATGAACTTTGTTATACTAATGTAGAGTCACGGTAGGCGGAGAATAATTTGATTTATTGTATCCCATGCTTGTTTAAAAAAACAACTCCTATTTTGTGCCAGGATAACAGCACAGATTCTTAATTCAAAACACAGGTGTCAATGTTTTTTCTGAGCATATTTCATGGAAATCATCTGTGTGTACCTTTTCCTGCAACTCCCATTCACTGTTATGGAAAGTGATTTCCTTGGTGAATATACAACAGTCAATATACTCCATGTACTACAGCTCATCCCTTTTTAGAAATGCCTGCCATATCAAGCAAAACCTTGCAATATTGCAATTTCAAATTCCTTTAATTTAAGTGATGCATCAAAGATATTGTTTTTTTTTTTTTTTAAGAGTAAATGATTTTTAGGTTTTATTTAGGTATTATTATTTCTCAAGGTCCAAATTAATCGCAATATCGGTTGCTACAAACGCTGATCTAACCCGGTCGGTTTTTAACATTTATTTATTATTACATTTTCCCGAAAATTACCTTTGCGGGAAAAGCTCAGATGTTCACGATTTTTTCGAGAATTTTCCCTGAAAACTCAGAATTTTTCAGTTTTCACCCGAAAGCTCCAAAAACATTGTGAAATTGCTCAAAACCCCGAAACAACCAAAAGTAAATGGGACTGTTCCCATTGACTTGTATAGGAGAAGGAAGAGGAACTCCAGCAGTATTACTGCAAACAACTTTTTATTCTCGGCTGTAGTTTACCACTGCCTGGAATAAAAAGTTGTTTGCAGTAACACTGCTGCAGTTCCTCTTCCTTCTCCTATACTTGAATCATTTGCAGCAGTTGCAGCATAGAGCCACTATTAAGGAATTGGACGCATACCATTTGGAAAAGTTATGCTAATCACCATCCCCCTCTTCTATTTGCATTTTATGCAACCTCGACAGGTTTGACATGCCATGGTTTTTATGTTCGGGCTTTTTAGCCCTCTGGGTTTAATAAATTCCGAAAAAGTCGTTATTTTTTTTAAGCCTATTATAACACAAAAAAATCAGATTTCAAGTAATTTCGGTTATTCGGAGCTTAGTAAATAACCCCCTAAAGTGCACATTTATTTTAATGAAAGTGTACTCACCACAGTTCCAAACATGGACATTTTAATGCTCTTTTCTCTATTTTTATCCTTCTATAAATATTCCCTTGAAGATGAGAATGCATCTCTGAATCTTGGGTGATAGAAGGTCTCTGGTGTTGCATCGCTTTTACTAGTTAATTACCACTTTAGATTCTATGACACAACCCCATGGAAGCATAACAGTTTAGAAAATTGTGTAAAGCAATTAACGACACAGCCATCATCAGTGATGTCAAACCTTTTGCCCTTCTACCACCATTTACTCCACAAAGGCTGAAAATGGACATTGGAAGCTCCATTTCCCAGTAGCTGAAGGGCAATAGTTTGGTATCTCTGCTCGTGTCAGAAACATATTTTCTGCAATATAAGTAAAAGTAATATATAAAGCATTTTCTTCGCAAACAAGCGTTAATAGCAGGTTCAAGGTTGGAGCGGAGACTTCTAGCTAAAGAAAGGATCCTTTCCCCACCGCAGGTTAGAGTACAACAGATGGTCATACCTCTGAGGCTTTTAGAGACCACACGTTTTTCAGTAATATATACACGACTGGTTGGGACACCTTTAACCGAGTCTTTGCAAGATTCAAAAATAAAAAATTTCTCTTTGCAGGCAGCTTTCTTGTCTGTGAACAAAAATGCACCAACACAGCACCAAAGATAAACATGCGGATCAGACTCTTCTGCTTTACATAAGCTGGGTTCATTTATAAACTCTCTTAATTTATTGAGATATGTTTTACTCTGCCTTCCCTAATAAGGAAAAGGAGGAAGGATAGGGCAACTTCCAGACCAAAGATGGGATTCAATCCATAATTGTGCAAATTGTATTTTGGATGGTAATTGTCCAAATTGAGTTTATTTAAGCCAAATTAAAATAGATGAGTTGTTATGGCTTTTTTTGCTTGTAGTAATTTTGCGATCACATCTATAAATATTTAATTTTCTTTTGTAGACAAAGAAAGATAAAAAAGGAAACATAACTACGTACAGTATATAAATATATATAATATATATACCCATATATACGGTAATGTCTTACAAACTGTTTAAAAAGTAACCTATGCAACTTTTTTGCAAACTCAGAAGCAACATCTTTGCTTCAGTACAGTAGCCTGTAGCAATCTGATGACTGTTAATCTGTTCATAAATGTCTACATCCATTGGTTTGGTGATGGCCAAATGGGACTGCATACGCTGCCTGATGTAGGATTATTTACTCAATCAAATCAATCCAAGCCTGGATATTGGTTAGGGAGCTGTTTGTGGCCAATACACAAGCCAACAAGCTGCCAACTCAGTGATGAGTAAGCACAAGAGGATCAACCATGGCCCTCATTTGGTGACCCAATTGCCATTACGTTATTGATAAAATTAGGTAATGCTTTCTTAATTAGAACAATAGTGAAAACATGCACATAAAGTGCTACTTACTGATTAGCTGCTATAGCTTACTAGAACTGGAATAAACATTATACCTGACATCAGATAACCCCCGTCGCTTTACTAGATTTAAGGTACATTGGAGAAAACCTGGAGATGGCAATTAATTAAATATACCTTACAGCAAGATCATATACAAAATGTGCAGTGTGGGACAAGTAAAATAGTTCAAAATCATGCAATGTCCCTTTAGCAGAGCTATAGAAAATTTACCATTACCTACAATGTTCATGTGTTTCAGAGTCATATCTTTGCACAAGGTTATTTATAAGTAGCTCAGAGAAGGATCCTTAGGGTTCTTTTGGCCTGAAGATCTGACTATAAAAGGCATGTTACATTTTTTGCATTTTGCGTGTCAAATATATGTAATGCAGTTTCCATCTGTTGCTGACCATAAAGTCTATCACCTGCCTAAGCATAGTTTTGGAGTTCAGAGCTGTTCTGATAAAGCAAACTTTATCTGGACTTCATCTCAGAAGGCTCACCATGTCTCACCACATCACTTTATCTTAAATCATTCATCCATTGCATTAATTTTGCATTAATTCTGTGGTATGCTGTGCTGTGGTGCATGTGTGTATGTTTAGTGAGTCTAGAACAAAAAAGGTTTGCTACATGTGTAGTTTAGCAGTAGCTTTGGGGGACCATGTTAGACCTTACTAATTTGCATAGGTGTTTTTTCCTCAACTCAGTGACACATACATCTGAACCAGGCACCTACATGACTATGTTTGAGAGCATTGTATGGATCAAACATATTGGGAGGTACAGTTGAAGGGAAAAGATGTTGTTAGCACTCTAATACCTGAAAAGAAGTGTGCCCGAAAGCCCTTTTTAGATACCGTGTTGTCAGACTTAAATTCAATCCTCATGTTGTTGAACTGAGATGTTATCACTTCAGGCACCTCTGTCCCACAAAATTTCCCGTGTAGCTTGGAATCAGAGGACAGGCCACTCCGAACCTCAACATAGTCATACTTGCACACCTATAAAGCAAACGCAAACCTTATTCAAAATGAAATGCTACAGTAGAGACACCACAACCTTAACTCTAAATCAACATAATGTACATTTCCTCCTAAGCATTTAATGAGAATTGATACAAATATCATGCTTAAGGGTAAGAAAATCCCAGCATGCAATTCCATAAAAATGTGTTATATTATAGATAACTGTTCATACAATTGTAATTTACCCAAAGCTTTTGTAGATATTTCTGTACACAGTTGCCAGCACTCCTTAAAGGCTGAATAACGTGTGACTTGCTAAAAGGTAAATTATTCTTTAATAAATTCTTTTCATGTTGATTTATTTTAAATAGAAATATAATGGTATTTACAACGCTTCTTAAAGGGAAAATATACCCTCCTTTTTGAAATGAACTAATTCAGCTGGGCTTATGTAGAAAAAGGTAAATAAATACTATCTGAACTTTTAAAAATAAATAGAATACACAGACATACCTGATTCTATAAGTTGAAATGAAACCATGACATTGTATCTCTGTGCTTTTGGGGGACATTTTTTCCACCCCCAATGGCTCATAATGTAATGCACCCTCCCCACACACCTTGTTCAACTGTGAAGTGAGGGTTGTACTTGAAGTAACACTGGTTTCCAGAGAATTTGCTACACATATTAACTAGAAAGTAGAGGGCCTGCAAGTCCCAGAATCAGTTCACAGTGAAACAAGGTGAAGGATGAGTTGCATTATACTGTGAGCCTTTGGAAATTCAGATGGTGCTTCTGTACCTTTTCTATATAAAACCAACTGCTCATGTCAAAAAGGAGGCATGTTTCACAGTTTTTAACTGTGAATTGTCCAAGAATGTTCAGTCCAGAGTCCTGCTTTGTTCAGATCAATGAGAAAGTTCATTCAAGGCCTGGTGTGTGTTATTAATTCAAAGTCCATAAATCACAGCTGGGCAAAGTACTGCGGATTGGAAGCTCAAAAAGGGGATTCAAAAGGAAACTTTAGTAAAATATTGTTTCTGGCTTTACTTTTTGCCTTCCTGTGGCTTCCATCAAATTATTTCTTAAATCTCTGTAAGTTAGCAATGCTGTGTGAACAAAACCTTTCAATAATACTTAAACAAGGTGGTGCCCAAATTTACTCATAAATAAAACCTTGCTGTGATATTGAGTCCAAGTCTACAGTATAATGCACTGTGAAGACTAATAGTATAACATGCCAGCATTATAGGGGCTCTTAGGGAAGGGCACTTAAGGAATTATATTCAATGCATCAACGTCTGCAGAAAGACTTCAGATCATATAATGAGTTAGAAAGTGTTACACAACAGCATTAGCAACAAGCAAAAGAAGGAAGATAAAGGTCATTGGTAAAAAAGGTAGGGGTATGTCCCTTCAAGTGAGCAACTTTAATTTCTTTTTATCAATATGGAGAAAATAATGGAAAAATCTAATAGTAGTAGTTCTTTTTGGAATTCTGAACTACGTGTTGTTGATACTGGACTATTCACAGTTATATGAGGGAAGAAGGAGGTATTAATCTAGTTCACAGTCCACATCCCATAACATCTCATTAAGGCCCAGCAATGCTCAAATATAGGGGTTGGAGAGGCCATGGGAGGCATTTGAGCTTTTCCTGGTGTTTATGAAACAAGTCTTGAATTAGCAATGGGATGGATAGGGGAATTATTATACTGAAATAAGGGAACATCATGAGAAGATATACTTGGGACAGTGCAGATAGTTTTGAAAATGTCCTCATATTGGTGTTGTTACAGCCTTAAAGAGAATCTTTGGACCTAATGATGATGACAAAATTGTGGCCTATGCCTTTAAAAATCCCTAAAAAAATCCCTAAAAAGGGTGGAAGATGACTTAGAACATATTATTTTTTTAATTGCCTGGAGTATATATTCTGGCTCCTTACACATCACTCTGCATATTTGTGCATTGGCAGTTTCCAAATGGCAGTCCTTCCACAGATTCCAGTATGTTAAAGACCCCAGTAGAGTCTACAGATTCTATACTATGTGTTCCTCTGTTCATCTATCCTTGTCAGTGTTCTTGAGTCAATTATTTTTTTTTGCCAATGCTAATGCTATGAAAACTCTCACATCAAAGAACTAATTGTCAAACCTATTTTCTTACTGACAAATACTGCATAATTGGAAATCACCTTAATATGACTCACTAGTCATTTAGCTACTTCACACTTAACTTCCATTTCCATGTTCTGTTGTTTTTTTTATAAATATGTATTTACAGAAATTTTGCAGTAAGAATAAGCTCACTTACCTCATTGCCTTCTAACTCAAAATAATCAAATTTCATAGAGATTCTGTACTGAGAGGGAGCCACAACCTGCCACACACAGTTTTTGTTTGGAGGGTATTCTTTTGGCCAGGCTGGTGTAGTAATTGTTCCATTGAGTTTTGTTAAAAGACCTCCACAAGCAGCTACAAACACATAAAGAAAGAAAAAATGATACAATAAAGGTGCGAGTGAAATCCATTAGATTGCTTTTGAGGATGAGTAACCTATTGTGTCACTGATCAGTATTTCTATATATATAATATGTATACTTGGTTACCCATTTGCCTGTGTGCTGCTGGGCAAGTTCTTTTCTCTTCTTGCCCAAAAGAACTGCAAAGGATAGAGCTTACTCTTCAATTTCAGCAAAAATGGGTGCACTTTACTTTTAGGTTCAAAACAGTTTTCTATGTTCTTTTATGTTCTTTTGTGAACATATTGGGCTTTACGCTATCCTTTTTATGTTATTCCATCTAAAATGTCCATTTTCAAAATGAATCAGTTAATATTGCTGCTCCAGCAGAATTCTGCACTGAAATCAATTTCTCAAAAAAGCAAACAGATTTTTTTATATTCAATTCTGAAATCTGACATGGGGCTAGACATTTTGTCAATTTCCCAGCTGCCCCTGGTCATGTGACTTGTGCCTGCACTTTAGGAGAGAAATGCTTTCTGGCAGGCTGCTGTTTTTCCTTCTCAATGTAACTGAATGTGTCTCAGTGGGACATGGGTTTTTACTATTGAGTGTTGTTCTTAGATCTACCAGGCAGCTGTTATCTTGTGTTAGGGAGCTGCTAGCTGGTTACCTTCCCATTGTTCTTTTATTTGGCTGCTGGGGGGGGGGAAAGGGAGGGGGTGATAATCACTCCAACTTGCAATACAGCAGTAAAGAGTGATTGAAGTTTATCAGAGCACAAATCACATGACTTGGGGCAGCTGGGAAATTGACAAAATGTCTAGCCCCATGTCAGATTTCAAAATTGAATATAAAAAAATCTGTTTGCTCTTTTGAGAAATGGATTTCAGTGCAGAATTCTGCTGGAGCAGCACTATTAACTAATTCATTTAGAAAAAAAACATTTTTCCCATGACAGTATCCCTTTATGAATCCAAAATTGTAACTAACTGCAGTTTTAAAAATCATCTGCACTACACCTTGAGTACATTATACTTCTTATCTATTTTCTAGTTTAAGTGGATAACGCTGTTTTATAATGACTTTCAACATAATTTAAGCTTAGCTATAGTATAAAAGCTTTTCAACTTTTAAATCAAGACATATATGCAGATTGATTTTTCATGACAGCTAAAAATATAAGACCAGTCAAATAGGCGGCATTGCCATTTAACTGGAAGCTCCTTGAAATTGGTTTCCTTTGGTTGTTTGCAGTGAGATCCAGAAATTGATAATTATTCAGTTCTGAAAATGATTGAGTGAAAGTTGGTTGGTAGATGCCCATCTCTGAAATTCTCATTTATTCCCACCTAGGACCACTGCCCACATTTTGGAGTAAAATGTAAATGTTGTTTCTTTATTGTAGCAGTTGGCAAAGAAAGAGTTTCTTTGTGCTACCCAGAATTGTAGGGTAGAAATAATTCTACAATGCTGTGATTCAGCATAAGGAGCACAACCCTTTATGATCACATGATACTATTAAAAACAAAACAACTGGTACGATATGCAAGTAGTTTTTAATAACATCTGGTTCCCAAAAAGTTGGCCTTTAAAACCAGAATTATCCACTAATAGTACAAACTGTGCTGCAAGGCCATGGTCATATAGATCAACTTGTTTACTCTGAGGCCCAGATAAGCAAGCACAGCCCATCAGATTATAGTAATTACTTTTCTTCCCACAAGAAAAAATACTGCCTAAAAAACATTATCAACAAATTGACACATGGGGCCTGCTGTGTATATTTTATTAAATTGCCAATATAAATTGCACTCTAAGAACACTTTTTGTATTGAAAGTCAGTGCCAGGAGGTTTTGATAATGGTAAAGTTAATTTAATGTTGGACATGTTTAATTACCTGTATCCAGTTATAATAAATAACAAAAATAATACTTGTAACTATAGTAATAGACCAATATACCTTCACAGCTTTTCTTGTCTGGTGCAAGTTCATAGCCAGGATCACAAGAGCACTTATAACTTCCCAGGGTGTTTACACAGCGCTGCTCACATCCTCCATTGTCTGGTCTTGCGCATTCATCTTCCTCTGTAAGGGACCAAATATATTAGAGGTAAAAACACAAAGGTTTCATTTCTTTCCCCAGATTTGTGTCCAGCTGATTTAGAGCACATGGAGATTAAAGAGATATGGATTCAAGAGAGAACAAATGCCAATGTTATGTCTGTGGATTATGTGAAAAGGAACATTAATATTGACCAACCGTATGAAATCCAATTCAGGGTCATATGAAGGATACTTTGACAACAGTTTTAGATGTACATTGTTCTAATGGCATATTTTAGAACAGAATCTGTAAATCCAATGTTATTTTTTATCATTATAACACGTTTTCCTTGCAAGATAAGATTTAGTCTACCACCCACACCAACAGAAAAATATATTAATCACTGCATGACACGATTTATCTTGAGAGGAAAAATAACACCTAGAAAGATTTGTTTTTATACAGTGCTTGTATACAAGACAGGTAAACACTTTCACACATGCTGATGACTATAATGTTTTGCATTAAAATGAAGTGCAAAAAAAAGATCAGACTGAAAGAATTAGCCTTACATTCTGCATGAATCGATTACCTTTTAGAAAGTTAGCGGCAAACCCTGCCTTGTTGACTGTCCCATCAGAAACAAATTTCATCCACAGGGTGTTGGAGGTAGATCGAATGTCCTCTGGTTTATCGTAACCACAAAAGTGGCCAATCAGAGGACTGTTTTCACTGCTTCCATCTCTCACTTCCAGGTAATCATAAGCGCAGTTGTCATGGCGCTCTATCTATATAAATATATACAAAATATACAAGTAAGCAATAGATCTGAAAGGAGAACAAAGTATAAAATATAGGAGCCCTTCCTTCCACCTCCTGAACCACAGAGGTGCCCCCATTACAGCCCTATTTTCTTTAAATGTTCCCAAAATGCAGAGCAGCACTAGAAAATAATGTGCCCCAGAATAGAAACAGTAAAAAGGAAATAAAGGTAACAAAAATTAACTTTTTCTGTAATATAACGTTTGGCCGGACTATTGGTACAAGTAGGTGTCTAAATCAATAGCACTACATCAGATATAAGCTGCACTGCCAGCTGCAAGAGAAGACTAAATTTCAAATCAGCAGACATTTTTTATAGCAATATTTAAATCATGTACTGTAGGTTTTTAAGACAAAGACATTTTATTTTCCCCCCTCGAAAACTAGAACAGCATTTTTTTTTTAAATTACAAACAGATTTAGAAATAAAAAGTTTGGTTATTTGGGAAGTTTAAAGCAGCCTGGTGAAATAGGATTGTGATGAAAAAAAGCTATTGTCAGCGCTTTAAACATTTAATTCAAATGTCTCCGATAAAAATTAAATCCTTTTAATCCTCTTGAAAATGCATGCAAGGGAAACAGTTCAGCCCCATGCAAAATAAAGATCTGATGGTTAGCTGTTCAATGGCAAATTGTTCACTCAAAGAGGATAAGAATTAACTGAAAGTAATATAATTTAGCCCAAACGGTAAAGGTCATAGCAAGAGCGTTACCTCAAATGCCTGAAACGTTAACCCGACATTGTAATTTTCTGCCACTGTTATTTTCCACACGCATTCCTTCAGCGGTCGGTAATCATCTGGATAATTAGGAGACTGGATCTGGCCAGCGTCTTTATGGATCTCACCTCCACAAATTGCTGAAGAAGTAAACAAAATAAATATCTTCATATTAGGTGAATATTAAAGCAATATCAGCAAAGCTCTAAAATATTTGTGGATGTTAAATAAGGCACCTATGGTCAATGTTAAGCCAACATATGTGTTCTGCCAAGAACTGCACTTAAAATAAAAAAAACTTCAGAATTTGTTGTATTAAACAGACAAAATGATGAATTGTTTCATTTTAGTCCCAGCTATTGGACACCATAACTGTGAATGAAAAAGTCATTTAGGCACATTCTGCTTCTGAGTTTAAGGGCTTGTACCTCCTCTTATAACATTTAAATGTATTTTTCTAGCAGATTTATTGTCCATTTCTGTACTATTTGTCATTAGTTATGCCCACCACTGCAACTGCAATAGAAGTGGCAGAAATGCCAATATTCTTCTTTAAATAAATTAACATTTGGATAATAGTTAGATACAGTATAAATAAAATCAGATCATTAACCTTCATTTTGCATTGTCTCTGCAGATCCCAGGTACTGGGAAACACACTATGATCAATATAAAAGGTTTAATAAACATTGAAAACTATATTTATTCTTTAATTAAAAAGAAGGGAAAAGCATTTTACTGGGCTTATGTTGAATAAAAGGGTTTTTGCCACCCCGTTAAAATCCCAGCCAATACATAAAACCAAAAACGTGGGTAATTGTTTAAGTTAATTTTTCACAATATTCTTAGATCTTGCAGACTATTGCCTGTTTCAGCTAAAATATGCCATTATTGATTGTAAGACAAAGGATATTAAGGGGCAGATTTATCAAGGGTAGAATTTCGAAGTGATAAATACTTCGAAATTCGACCATCGAATGGCTTTACTTCGACTTTGAATATCGAAGGCGAATTTGACCGTTTTGTGGTCGAAGTAAAATCGAATTCGAAGGTCGAAGTCGTAGTATCCTATTCGATGGTCGAAATATCCAAAGAATGACTTTGAATTTCGAATTTTCTTACTTCGAAAATTCCCTTGAATTCACTTCGACCCTTGATAAATCTGCCCCTATAACTCATTACATAGCTGGAAGGTTTTGGAAATCTATTTTTGATTTCTCATAAAACTGAATATAGCTATGAAATTTCAGCAAGTTTCAGACATGAATCATATTCATAAAATAAGGCATTTGTCCCTTATTCTCTTCCACCGTTTAACCTCAAACAGTTATAATGTAAATTAATCACCTAATTAAAAAATCAACTTGTTATTGGCAGATACTTTGATGCTTGACATGATTAAAGTGCCATTTGGGTTTTCTTGCCTGTATGCATGTGGCAAATTCTGTATATATGTATGTATGTATTCAGTGCATATCCTGATATGGATAGGAAATGTGTGAATATCTGCCTATAAGTGGGGAAGGTTCTTTCGTGAAGGAACAAATCCTTCAGTTTCAACCATTACAAATCCATCTGTCAGTTAAGACTTTTCTCCATATAAATTAGAAAGCGAAGGTTTGATTGACAATTGAAGGTGTTTGTGCTGTTGATGTGTATTGACAGTTCTTCCACTTCAGGCTAATTTGAGGAATACACAAGAACAATGCCCACACAAACGCATCAACGTTGCTTTACATAAAAATCTTTCCCCATTAAGTAATTCTAGCGGGTCACATGAGCAAGGTGTTGGTGGGGGAGCACAGTATGGTTCCTTCTAGTTATGCAACTGAGCTGTGACCTGAAAGTACTAGCATTTAGTTCTGAATCAGGTATAATAAACTAGAAGCTATTGGGCCCAGCAGCTTTCACATGGTCGACATCCTTTATAGTTAAAGGGATACTGTCATGGGAGAAAACATTTTTTTCAAAATGAATCAGTTAATAGTGCTGCTCCAGCAGAATTCTGCACTGAAATCCATTTCTCAAAAGAGCAAACAGATTTTTTTATATTCAATTTTTAAATCTGACATGGGGCTAGACATTTTGTCAATTTCCCAGCTGCCCCAAGTCATGTGACTTGTGCTCTGATAAACTTCAATTTACTGCTGTACTGCAAGTTGGAGTGATATCACCCCCCTCCCTTTTCCCCTCCAGCAGCCAAACAAAATAACAATGGGAAGGTAACCAGATAGCAGCTAACACAAGATAACCTGGTAGATCTAAGAACAACACTCAATAGTAAAAACCCATGTCCCACTGAGACACATTCAGTTACATTGAGAAGGAAAAACAGCAGCCTGCCAGAAAGCATTTCTCTCCTAAAGTGCAGGCACAGGTCACATGACCGGGGCAGCTGGGAAATTGACAAAATGTCTAGCCTCATGTCAGAATTCAAAATTGAATATAAAAAAATCTGTTTGCTCTTTTGAGAAATGGATTTCAGTGCAGAATTCTGCTGGAGCAGCACTAATAACTGATTCATTTTTAAGAAAAACATTTTCCCACGACAGTATCCCTTTAAACCCTTGCCCTTGTTAGATGGATTTAGAAACCCACCGTGGAACTTACCTTCATACACTGCTGCAAAGCCTTTCCCTACCCAGTTGCTGCTGCTGCGGAACTCTATCCACATTCTGCTGTCTGTGCTCGTAAGAACATCTGGGAGTTTGTCGCCACAAAACCTACCTGTAAATATGAACAAATTAGTATTCTTGCTTCCAGGAACAATTTGCCCCCAAATTAACAAAATGGTGCCAAATGAAATCAAGTTTATTGGCATTTGTACAAGAGTACATACAGTAGGAAAGAGTTTTGTGGTTGTAGGTACAACAGTATACAACCTTGGCACAAATGTGGGACAGTACAGAAGATAAAAGACTGCTCACATTTCGTAGAACCTTTATCTCTTATTTTTCCAACCACATCATTTAATGTGTTTGACTACTGAATTCATGTTCATAACTGATTGTAAGACACGCCATCCTAAATATTTTTTGTGTTGGTTCTAGTACAGGAATTACATAAATTAGACACATTATAAATAAGGAAATACAGGTATAGTAATTTGTGAGTGACCACAAATCAGGAGAGATCAGGTCAAGCAATGGCACTTTAACAAAATGTACATAGAAAGCACTGTAGCTTGAAGAAATATCAAAAGATCGGTTTATGAGTCTGAGCTGAGATTATTAAGTCAAGAACACATTTGTGAATTACTATATAAACTGCTTAATGCAGTGACATTAAAGAGATTACACTAGTGAAAACAGCCCCAAACAGAGAGAATTACTCACAGATGTATAGCACATGCTTCCTAAGCTACTCATGCCCACAACCTGCCTTCTCATATAGACTGCATGCCTGTAGCCATATCTCAAATCCTCCTTTATAGCTAAACGTGCACTCATGGATTAGAATATATATACACACAGAAAAACTGCAGCCGGAGAAAGCACTAACATATGGGAAATTTTATAGCAATATTGCTCGTCATAATTGGGATAATTTTTCTAGACTGAAGCTTAAAATCTAGCATCCCTGTGCCATATTGTCAACAGAACCTTTAACTGATTCTTGCGGCACATTCTGAGGGATCATTACATGAAACATGGAAGTGAGACAACATTACAGCAATGTTCAGTACCAAGCAGAGGTGATTTTTTCCAGTAGCCATCTCTAACTTCGATATAGTCATACCAGCACAAGCTGCTTTTGTAAAGGTCCATTGTGGTGAAGTTTAGGACAATCTGGAAATAAAACACAAACCGTCACTTATTTTGGATGTACATTTATTGAAAGGGGGAAAAAAAGGTATTTATACAAGATTTGCGCAGGTTTTTTTCCCTTTGGTGGGTAATAGGCATGTTTAAAAAAGTTAGAAAAAGCCAATATAGCTCTGCGAAATCACTCTGCACATTCTGCACAGCTAGTTGTTGTCCATGGCTTCACTACAACCTAATGTAAAGCTTTATTGCCGATTGTCAGATAAACCAACATGATAGCTCTTTAATGCAATCAAACACAAAATATGCAAAATACAGCTCTAGATAACCAATGTTTATGAGTTTTATTCAAAGTGTATAGATATACATTTCTAAATAAAGCAGTGTGAGCTAGGCATTATGTTTAATTTGGTAACACACCTTATGGCTCACACCTCTTCAAATTGCAACAACTACACAAATAACATCCATTTGCCCTTCACTAAGATGATAACCCTCCCTATAAATAGCTTTACAATGTTTTTTTTACAACCCTGCAACTCTGTTCCTATGGAAAGGCACCTAAATTGTATATACTATAACTAGTATTCCCCAGTGTGGTTGGCTGCTATTGGCACCTTAGCTAATTCTGCCACTGCCCAATGGTCTCAGTCATTATATCAATATCAGGTTTTCCCACTGCATATATATATTTGCAGAAATAAAATCATTTCTAATATATTGATACATATTTTGAACAGACGGTGTGCTTCTGTGTGTAACACATATACATGCAAACAGGTATAAAATGCTTATTAGTATAAAAATATCAGATTATCTGGTGCTAACTGTTAACTGTAGAGTTACCTGACATAACTTTAGCCTGATTCACGTTTATATAGTCATATCGCAAAGCAAGAGACCTGCGGCACATATACTGCGATATACAATTTTTGGGCTTTTTGGCCAGTATTGAGCCCGACACCTGAAGGCACCTGACACCAATCCGGTGACATAGATCTGCAATAGCACTCCAATTTTGGGATTCGTTTATATAGCCATACACACAAGCACATAAATATATCAGATATGCTTATAACCATTTTTGCTGCAATTTGGATGTACCATGTTCCCTTTAGTAACAGCCTCCTCATCCACAAAATAAAGGAAAGGGTTACATTCACCCCTTAAAGTCAGACTTTTGCACCTCAACCCTGCACAGAGCTCAGCTGCCAAACAAGTTGTGCTTTTTCTCTCCCACAGCCCACGTCTTATCTCACACTTTTAATTCCATCTGTATCCTTCAAATGTAGAACTGCAACCCCCATGCTGCCTGTCAGCCTGGTAAATAAAAGTCTCTGCACATTCTTGACGCCTAAATATCAGTGAGGTTCCAGAAGCATTACCTAAGCCAAATTAAAAACTGCATTTATTAGGTGATTAGGAGAGTAATTGTAAATATTTTATAGGGTATATTGAATGTGAGTGATAAAGGACTAAAGTAGCAGCTATTTGGCAATTCTAAAAATAACAAGCATTTACGCATAACACACAAATATTACTTTGGCAATAATTCAGACTTATGGCTTATATGTCGTTTCTAATATTGCACATCACAGATTCATGCACAAAGCCCTTCTTAAGTTGGCAAACACAGGCACATTTAAAGCAGAATTTCTATGTGAAGTTTACTGGAGTATAGTTGTCTATTTCAGCCACACTGTTTTTACTCTGTCCCTGTGTAGCCAGTTTTTAAGTAGGATTAGCTAGAAGCAGCTTGTAGCCCATTGGAACATTAGAGCATAATTCTAGATCAAACTGCACCCAAAAACATTTACCCAAAAGCAATAGAACAATTGATAAAAGCAACATGATAAATGTATCAGTGATGTAATTAGACAGACAGGAGTTATACTGATAGGCCACACAAATCAGTGAGAATTATTAGACCATGAGGTATGGGAATACCTTCTATTTTCTATAGCAATTTTTGCCTTAAGCTGGCTATACACGGGTCGATAAAAGCTGCCGACACTAGTCTTATCGGCCTGTGCGTGGGGCCCTCCAACGGGCTTCCACGATCGAGATCTGTCCGAAAGTCGGCCAGATGTCGATCAGACAGGGTTAAAAATCCTGTTGGATCACGGCCGTATCCGTTCCAGTATTGCCTACATTATGATCCGATCGTTGGGCCCTAGGGCCCACGATCGGATCAGTCTGATATCGCCCACCTTAATGTGGGCATATCGGTGAAAGGTCTGCTTGTTTGGCGAAATCGACAAATGAGTGTATCTCTACGTGTATGGCCACCTTTAGAAAGGGTTTTTTTGGCTCCATCTAACCCTACCCTTGATGCTTGTTTTGTTCTACCTCCTTAAAAGCCCTGTTCCAATATTTTGCATGAGTCTAACACTGGTCAGCTGCCTGCCAGTTTGGATTTATAGCCCTGAACTATTAAGGTGTATCTGTGCTGTTATACTATCAGTTCTGGATATATACCAGATGCTTACTGAGCCACATGAGGTGCTATGAGGATTTCCTTAAAAAATACCACTGCTGACAGTGTCCTGTTTGAAGAAGCTTTGAAAGCCATGAACCTGAGAAACTATTTGTGTATTTCCTGTAGTAGGTTTAGCTCCCTTCTAAAATACTATCAGTACCTTTAACAAAGCCACAACCACAAAATGTCCAAAATTCTGGCAACTATACAATGTCACATATGGGAGACGCAAAGATCCGATCTGCCACTAACCATTCAGATTAAATAAAGTAGTAAAGAACAGAACAGCCGATGTTCTGCCCCTGACAGCAATTGTACGAAAGATATGTCCAACCAAAGCTAGTGACAGTCTCCCTCTGAAAATCGTACGATCGGCAATACATGCAGAGATATTATTGGCAGCCGACAGAAATCTTTTAACCTGGCTGACCGACCAAACGACCAATCTCCGCCGGATGAAAAATGTCGGGACTCTTCACGGTTCGGAAATCGTACAAATCGCTTTGCGTCTATGGCCAACTTAAGGGTAGAAACATTCTCCTTGAGAGGCAATTGTGCCGTTCATGTGAGGTTTAAAAAAACAGAATTATTGGAATTATTAACTATTAAATGGAAGAACACAGGCTAAATAATAAGAAATGTTTGCTTTTTGTATTACTCAAGTGCTATACTAGAAATCAATGTGGTTCTAAAACTAGAGATCTGAGAAAATCCATAAGAAACTAGCTACAAACAATGCTTTACCTTTTCTCCCGGGGTTACAGAAATCCTCCATATGCAGTGAGTATAGGAAGGGTAACCATTTGGAAATCCTGGTGATGAGAAATTCCCTGTAGATTCTTGCAAAGTTTCTCCACAAGCTGAAATGTACAAATACAACTATTTGAATATTGTGTCCGAATATACAGTAACTGTAGACCCCAGAGGGAGTTGCATTAAAACACAAAAACTCATGGGGCTTTGTGCAGTGTGTTTGTCCTGTAGAAGGTTATCCTGAGCTGATTTGTTAGCTATGGGAAGAACAGTATGTCCCCATGCTCTTGGTGCACCGTATTATAATTTGTTGTTAATGAATAGCTTTACAGTGCCCTTGTTCCCTGCGTGAATCTTCCCCTGTATTATTTTAAAATACAAATATTCTGTACATGGATCACATACAAGAGAAAAGGGAAATTATTTTCCAGGAGACGGCTTTTCCTTAATTCGGAGCTGTCTGGATAATGGGTTTTTGGATAATGTATACTGTTACCTGCGTCATAATTTAGGTCTTTCTTTAGTGTTTTTTTCCCTTAAAACACTTCATATCTGATTGACAGGCAGAGAACTGAGATCACAAAATACTTGGGGAACAGTTGGGGTACGTTCCATCCCTGCTACGTATCACGGATTAATATATTTTTACAAATTGCTAAATAACATTATCACCCTTTTTTCATCCTATATTACTTCCATAATCAAACCAGAATTTCAGCTGGAACGAAACACAGACTACAGATTTAATTTTTGGCACATTATTTCTCCGCCAAGATATTGGTTTCTATGTTTATTATAAGCACTATGCGTAAATAAGAATCATATAACCTCCCTGTTTATTTGGAATAGAATTAAAGTTACTCACATAATTTATTTTGGAGGCCAACCAAAATTCCAGCATTGCAACATATCATTTTTATCTGTAAAAGTTCATGGATTTAGATAATCGGTACGTACGTGTAGAATCAAGTTTCTTCTCCATACGCACAAAAGAGTGAAATAAAGCTGATAAGTAAAATGTTACTCAGTGTAATCAGAATGTGGAAAGCCATGTTCATCTGGCTGACTTAACTGAGGCTCATTGCCTGCAGACAATCCCCAATTATTACCTTTTGAACTTAGGCAGTGAAAAGAGTGAGTTCTTGAGCATTTGATAATCAGTTTGTCCTGGGGAAATGTAAAAAAATATAGGGGTACGGTACCTGGACATCTATAGAGTTTTCTGGCTTGTGCGATATCTCCCTTGCTTAGTCGAGTCCGTTGGCCAATAGGGGGTCTTAAACCGTTTTCGTCGCGGGAAGGAAGAATTGTATCCAGAAACATACCCCTAAAATGTTATACACATACAATGGATCATCAGCTCTATCTACAAATCATGTCTATTAAAGGATGATTTTAGAGCTTTAAAATGATAACAGAAGAAAACAAAAAGCAGAGGCTTAGCTATAGTTCGTATTACAGACAACAGCCCAGGTATTAATACAAATCTAATGTTCGTTGGTATTGGCTACTTAAATGTACATTTCAATAGTTAGGAAGAGACGAGATGCTCCAGAATAGAATGTAAATGACTCACTAAATAGTGAAAGTGGTGCACAAGCCCCATACCCCCAGCTTACGGCAAAGGATATGTAGAGAAAGCAGGGCCCTCAAATGGATCCACACCAGAGAAATTCAATTAAAACAATATCATTTTATTTGAACAGAGTTGAAAACCTGCATCTCCATCTACCCTACGCGTTTCGCACCCATCCAGGACGCTTAGTCATGGGTGACTGAGCACGCTGGACGGGTGCGAAACGCATAGGGTAGATGGAGATACAGATTTTTAAATTAAAATTATATTCTCTTAATTGAATTTCTCTGGTCCTGTGGATCCGTTTGAGTGCTGGTCGGCCCTGCTTTCTCTACATATCCTTTACTTAAATGTACAAGCACATAAGGCTTTTTGCAGAAATGCTAAAACGGATGAGTGCAGTAATGCACACTCACATTACGAGTAATACAAACTCACATTAAGAGTAATAAACATTCAGATAAGAAAGGCATACAGTCATATGAAATTTAGTGCAGCAACATTTTATATTTGGTAAAAAATATAACTTTATGTTTCCAAAATGCATAGTGTGCCTTAGAGGCAGATGTACATTTTATAGTCCCTTCAAATTTCTTGAAAATGCAACTACTGCAAGGTTGCATCTTAACCATGAAAAATCAAATCCATAAAGGTCATTCATTAGTTACAAAAATGACAGTTGGTGATTGCTCTTTCAACATTGTCTGAATACAAGCAGCAATAATATGCTGGATCTAATATTAATGACTAAGACTCTGTAGGTGACATACTAAATTTAGCATCAGTTTAATTTTTTATTTTCCCTTAGGGTTCTTCGGTATGTTTTAATTGCCACATATAATAACCTGTTGCATCGTACTCTTTTCATTAGGGTCTTGTAAGAGAATGATATCTCAGATTTATAGATAGCCAGCTATTAATAATTAGTGTGCAAAAATCACAAGCATTGTGATAGAATTTCTATTATTCTCATGGAGATGCCCAAAATAAAGTTTCCTCAACAGTTATGCCAGTGTCTTTACAGAGTAGGATCCGTTATTCGGAAACCCGTTATCCAGAAAGCTCCAAACTATGGAAAGATCATCTTATATAGACTCCATTCCAAATTATCCCATTTTTTTAAAATGATTTCCCTTTTCACTGTTATAATAAAACAGGAGCTTGCACTTGATCCCAACTAAGATATAAGTCATCCTTATTGGAAGCAAAACCAGCCTGTTTATTTAATATTTACATGATTTTTTAGTAGACATGAGTATGAAGATCCAAATTATAAAAAGAGATCCTTTATCCAAAAAAACGACAGGTCCCGAGCATTCTGGATAACAGGTCCCATACCTGAATCAAAAATAGCTTTATCTATAGGACAGCATACTGTACGTTGACTAATGCAGTCTATTTTGTGATATATTAACATTCCTGAATGTAACATGAGAAGATAATGCACACTGAATTAATCATCAAAGTATCACGCATGCAATGAATTACTACATTATTAACTAACAGCAGATAGGGGAGAAATCAATAGAATCCTAGTTTAGGACTTACTAATGTATATGGATTTTCAGTTGTTGTGGATATGCAAGCAGCAGAAAGATGTTGTGTAATTACAGGTATGGCATCCGTTATTCAGATAAGAAAGCCTAAGCTCTACTTTAGTCAAATAATTCACATTTTTAAAAATGATTTCCATTTTCTCTGTAATAATAAAACAGAGTACTTGACTAAAAACAATCCTACTGTGCTTATTTAGGGGCAGATTTATCGAAGTGATACATATAGAGGTCTTAATGCAACCATATGAACTATTTTGAGTATGGAGTGTGTATAAAGCAAGCACAGTGTATTATAACCTGCAATCTGTTGTGTAGATATCTTTCTATGACAGCTACTAATGTATTCATGCTACATGTCATTACCCTGGAAACCACAAATATATAAATGCGTCTAAACAACTTGCCCTTTGTCATGACTACTATCTATTAGGCAGCCAATTGACACAAAACCAAATCTTAGCATACCGCATGTACTAAATAGTCTGCCCAATAATAGCAAAATATTCCTGTAAACTATTTAAAGCTGTAAAGGGAAATACAGTCTTTGAACTACATTACAACAAAAAGATTCGATAGTAAACCAGTGAATAATTTATGGAGACGTATTATTTATAGCAACATCCTTCACTTGATACCTTGGGGTAAATTTATCAAAGAGTGAAGTTCCGCCACTAGAGTGAAATTCCGCAGCTCCCAATTCATTTCTATGGGATTTTGAAAGGCGTATTTATCAATGGGTGAAGTGAAGGTTCAGCCTTTGATAAATACTCCTATAAAATCCCATAGAAATGAATGGAGAGTGGCGGAATTTCACTCTAGTGGCGGAACTTCACTATTAACTTCACTCTTTGATAAATATACCCCCTTGAGTGAAGCCACAGCAAACTTGTTCCCACTGTATATCATAGGTTTATAACTGTGCTTGTTTTTAAACCTGTCTTTTATAACTAGAAGTATTAGTACTGTGCTGCAGAATGTGCCAGAAAATAATATCACCGATAAGTAAAATGAATTAAAAGTCAAAAAATTATAACCTGAGATTCCAACCTTGAGAAGGTGTTCCTTGCATAGTGCATGATGCTGTCAAAATCATAGGATTCCCCCAGGGAATGCACTTCTCCTGGTTCCATTTTCAGAAAGTTGTACTCTTGTCCTGTAGGTTTAATAAAACTGACAATTAAAATAAGATGTGACTTTTAGACAAAAGACTATATTCATGTGTATTTAGGCAAACAATCTCCCTAGCTGTACAGAACATAAAGCACAGGAAGACAGAACTCATGGGGCAAATTCACTAAAACGCGAAGTGGCTAACGCTAGCGCAAATTTGCCAGCGTGACGTCATTTCGTTACTTTGCTGATTTACTAATCGCTAGCGAAGAGGACCAACTCTAGCGCTACTTCGCACCCTTACGCCACAGTATAGTTGGTATTTACTTTTTATTAATATTATTATTATTGAGGGACTTTAGCTGTTATTAAACAGGGGACAATTTCTATAATATAAATTTTTTTTTTAACTATACAGTCAGCATATTTACCTGGTTGAATGTTTTCTCTGATTATGGTCACATGGTCATCTCTGTCGGGTCGAGTGTGTTCATGCCAAAAGCCAATCACGTGGCCTAGCTCATGGACAACTATGCCAAATTTATCACAGTTTTTGCCAATTGATATAGCTTGAGGGCCATTTCCTCTTCGTCCCACATATGAACAGCAACTGTTAAAATATATGAACAGTCAGGTCACGCCAAGTGAAAGGCTATGGTTTTTATTTAATAAGCAATCAGTGGAATCAGCAAAGGATGGCCTAATTTAGGGGGTTAGGTCAAAACTCGAATGGGTGATTATTTATCCAAAAACTCGAACGTCTAATATTCGAACTAATAGTCCAGACCCAAAAATTCAAATCTAATTCGAATCGAGTTTTCCTCTGAAAAAAAAAACCTGGAATGTCAGGAAGGCAATTGACATATTCAAATGGTTCAACGGACCTCTGCCATTGACTTGTAAATGAACTCGGCAGGTTTTAGGTGGCGAATATTCGAATTAGAACTGTTTCCATGGTCGAGGTGTAATAAATCTCACATTCAAATTTACATTTGAGTTTGTGCTTTTAAATTCGAATTTGTGACTTTTGACACACAAAAGATTTGAAAATTCGAATTTACCACTCCAACCTTAATTAATCTGCCCCTTAATGTGTATGCTCCATTTAGACACTTCTAGGCTTCTGGTCTTCCTTAAGGGTCATCATCAAACACCCAATTTGACATACTGAACAGAACTAAACATTGGTTTTCGGGGACACTGTACCATGGCTGCCCTGGTGTTTAGTGCCTATTATGATGACAATAATGCACTGACCTTTCCAATAACAGACAGTGGTCTAAGTTATAGTTCATACACTCAGCTTGTTTGTAAGAAGCAAAAGATTCTTTACTACTTTTTCATTAAGCTGCTGTACCTCATAGCTTTGCACAAATCTATGCCTTATAAATGCTCTGTTTGCACCTATATGTGCAAATTAATTATTAATATAAGTGCTACACTGGCTCAGTTAGCACTGGGTGAATAAATTCACCTGGCGCAAATTCGTGCAAATTTCAGAGTTTTAGTGCTGGGTAAATAAATTCTCGAAACTCCCACGAAAATTCACCCGCATCAAAAAAATGTGGGCGCGCATCGGAAAAGTCGATTGCGTTAAAACCGCCACACATCAACACTATTTGGCCACCCATTGACTTTGACGCGACTTGACGCAGGCATCAAAATTAAGTTTCGCATTTTTCACTGTTTGGCGGAAAATTTGCAAATATTTTGTCGAAACGTGAGAAATTTACCCATCTTACTGCACTGGGTCCAGCTCCAAACTAGACACTATCCACAAAATGTTCATACTACTTATGTTTGAATTTCCTTTGGGTACTCAGACATTTTTGTCATTATATGCTGGATAATAATAAAAATAATAATAATAACAATAAGCACAGGTAGGGGCTGAAAGACATCCAGTTGTAATGTAGTTCCTTGTCTACAGTAGCACCTCTCCAGAAATGCCCCTGCTGATGTGTATCTGTAGCATTTGCAAGTTGGTATGGTCCAGAAATTGATAGTAACTAATTAAGTGCCACCGTGTACCTGTCTAGTACAGTTATGATGATGTATCTGTCCTAAAAGGTAATTTTTGGAAATTAATTTAAAGTAAACTTTAGAATGACAACTGAATGTTTTTTTTAAATAATGGCAATGAATTATAGAGCAAATTATTCATGCTGAAAGCAGTGTTCCTTCAGCGACTGTCATTAACATTTCACTAGATCATTATGCATTTCCTTTGATAGTGATGTCCACTATCACAATGCACATAATGCACATAAAACAAATAACCCTTTTGGGGTTCCATAGCATAGCCCTTTGTAAATGACTATTTCAATCAAGCGATCATATAATGATGCAAAAGATTCCAATGCGAAATATAATGCATCATCCTCTGGATTGACATTAAGGGGCAGATTTACTATGGGTCGAATATCAAGGGTTAATTAACCCTCGATATTCGACTAGGAATTTAAATCCTTCGAATTCGAATATCGAATTCGAAGGATTTAGCGCAGGAAATTCGATCGATCGATCGAAGGATTATTCATTCGATCGAACGATTAAATCCTTCGAATCGAACGATTCAAAGGATTTTAATCCAACGATCGAATGAATATCCTTCGATCAAAAAAACTTGGGCAAGCCTATGGGGACCTTCCCCATAGGCTAACATTGACTTCGGTAGCTTTTAGCTGCCGAAGTAGGGGGTTGAAGTTTTTTTTAAAGGGAAAGTACTTCGACTATCGAATGGTCGAATAGTCGAACGATTTTTACTTCGAATCGTTCGATTTCGTTCGATTTCGATCGAATTCTAACGAATTTAACCAATTCGATGGTCGAAGTACCCAAAAAAAACTTTGAAATTCGAAGTTTTTTTCAATCGAATCCTTCACTCGAATTTAGTGAATCGGCCCCTAAGATGACAGCACTTGTTTCCATGGCTATCATGGAGGATTAACTTGTTCTGTACTGCAATTACAGCCTCTTCTTCTGACATGTATGAAATTAGAGGCAGTTCCATAGTTGGTTCTTTAGCTTTTTAGCATGTATTATTCAGAAAGTATTTGTAAACTATGGGCAAGGATTATATAATGGTTATGATGTTAAAAACATGTACTAATTCTATCCACTAACACAAAATATCATCACAAATATCAGGGTGATAACTGTATATTGTCTCAGAAAACGTTATGCCCAATGTGCCCCAATTTAGCATAACCTTCTCGCACAGCACATTGTATCAAAGGATGGGCAACTGCTTCCTCTAAGCCCCGAACCATATGAAAGGAATATGTGAAATGCAATAAAGCATCTGATATAGATCTGCCTTCCAATTTGATCTGTAAATCCATTTTAACACATTTTTGCAATAGTAAATTCCCTGTGTGACGTGTAGATGATTTTTGTTCTCTTCTTTTAATCCCAGGGATCCATGTTCTGTCTCTGGTTTTCAAGCATTACGATTATGCCATTCCTTATAAATCATATTAGGCCATCAAACATCCTTTTAAAGATGTTGATCTTAATGGAATGCTTACATAGTCATTCAAATAAGGCAGTGGCCAAACTAGTGGTTCAATTCACCATCTCACATCACCTTGGAGGAAGAAAATGCATTTTTCATAGGTGTGCTATAGGAGATGCCTGGCAACCTGAATTGGAATCAACATGTGCTTTTTATATATGGGTTTATGATAATTAGTTTTCAGAGTCCAACCTGAAAACCTGTAGCTGTTGTTGAAGGTAGGTGCCAGATGGTAGGATTGTGTTACTAAACAACAGAATATCCTGTAGCTGATCAATGACAGATGCTGACAGTATTGTAAGTCACTAATAAATCATGTTCTGCTTACCCACAAGGCCTGTAAGTAAACACAATGTAGCTCTCTTCATCCGTTCGCTCTATGAATGTTACACAGGTATGTTTTTCCCAGTGCCTCATGGCCTGCTTAAACATTGCTCTCTGGCTGCCTAGAAGAAATGCGTATGGAGCAAAAAAAAAAGGCATTGTATTTAAAAATGTGGGTCTAAAAATGTACTTTTATCAGTGTATGTGATGACTCTAGATAAGCCTTGTGCACTACAAGGAACATGCTTCAGAAAGGAACTTTTGCTAAAACATTCCCATGAAGTGGCCCTTATTTATTTTACTTGTAGTTGTATAATCACATTTACTTTACAGTGCTACGCAATATGTTGGCGCTATATAAATACATGTTAATAATAATAATAAATACATGCACCTGCTTGCAGAGCCATTCATTTTGGACATATTAAAGATACTGACATGGACGGATATAAACAGATAGACAGACGTACACACATACACAAATACAGACTGAATACATAGATCTTATTTATCTAGTTCTGTGGTCATAAATTATTGTTCAAAATTGCCAGTGCTGATTATCATTTAAAGCAATGTTAATGGAGAGAATAATGATTGTCATTTAATATTAAAATCGAGCTAATGCTTTGACTGTGTGTGACTGAGCTATTTAGCTTTCTAGCTTTTCTATTGGCACATACCACAGTGTTGCTACGGCACAAGTTGAAAGTGTATCTTACCAGTGAAATTGCCTCCAATGACATATGGTATGACACCTCCGGGCCATATTCTTTCTGTTCGTGATGTAGCCGCTCTGGGTATTCTAATTTTCTTACTCTTCCCAGATTGATTATTATCTACTTTTTGTGAATTTGCTGTTGTGTTTTCTTGGCCTAAAATCAAGCATATGATTAGAATATAGCGTAGGTATATTTTGACAATTTCAGAAAGAACTCACTCTCATTGCCTACTGAAATTGCTCCAGCTTTTGCTTATGTTAAAATGACATCTTAGACATCTTTGTACATTTTCCATGCTAAAGAGAACATTGCTACCCTTTTTAAACCCTTTTTTAAAATGTTCAGTTTAATAATACATAGAATAATTGTTTCTTCATATATTTAAGGATTTAGCAAAGTTCGCACTATGATGTAAGCTGAAACGCAGAAAGCAGGCAGTTGTAATCAAAATTCAGGATGCTTTTTGCCCATGTTTTGCACTTTGAACCTTGCCTCGTTTTTTAAAAAGAACACAGTACACTTGCCAACAACTACTGCAAACTAAGCTGTTCCCTACTGGAGATCCCACAACCTTCAAATATCGCTTAAAATGTCCATTTACAGTAAGGTTTAATGTTAATCTCTGCAAAAGGAGATAACACTTAGCTTTTAACGGAAAGCAATAAAAAATAAAGTTGTGAACCCAAGATACATCGGATGTATTTCTAGCATTTTGGTGATGCTAGGCCTTAGCGTTTCATACAATAATGGTGCTTTAAGAGATTACATAAATAGTTGAAATACCAGAGCCAAATCTTCTTATCCTCTCAATAAGCTGATAGAGGGCTCCTCTCTTTTTCGATAGGTCATGTTCTTCAAGGCCACCTTGACAATATAAAAAAAAGAACAATTTATACTTGGAAAGACGACGCCAATTGCTTACAGGATGCATTGATTTGCTTGTACACTGATAGGTAGATCACTGCATTAAAGCAATACTACATTTTAACAACAAAGTATTTAATACATTATAACCATTCTGATTAGCTTAGCTTTTGTCCTAATACACAAACACAGATGCCAAGATCATACAAGTAACACTAAAAAGCACACACACAGCAAAATTTGGTATGAGGATTGTTTTCAATTTCTTGAGTTACCAAGAGAAAATTAGCTCTTATTCTGTACAATAAGTTATTATGCAATAATATGGGGTGTTCTGTTTGAATGGTGCCGGCTGTCCATCATGGATCTGGCATCCCTGAACGCCAATTATCATCCATGTAGGATTACTGATATAATTGGGAAGCCATTCATGCGTTAAAATCTTGCCTGTAGTTAGTGTTTGCATAATAATCCTATAATAATAATTTCATGGTGTTGGGAGTTGCACAATAAGATATTCCTGCTCTTTAGGATAAAACACAGAAATGGTTTCCCATATGATTAATAAAATATGAACCAAGCAAGTGTTATAAGTGAAGCAAGTAGAGCATCAAGCCAAGATTTCTTCAAACGGGTCAGGACAATGACATCATCAATTTATTATCTGAGGCTTCTCTGCTGCTCCCTGTGACCTTCATGTCTTTTGTGCCATATTGATTGGCAGTCAGATGCTTTGCTTTCATCTAGGCTGCACACCACTGACTTCTTTATCTACTTGTAATGAATGTTTTTTTTCAAACTAGGAGCAATTACATGTTCTAAATAAAGGACGGCCAAAAATGCAGTGTACAAACATTTATTGGGCTTGAAATGGATCTGAAAAACCACATCCTTTAATCACACTAGATCTGCAAAGCTATCAGGCAGCCCAGGGTTGTAATAAGATCTCTAGAGGCACTCCTGCGTAGCTTTATAATCAATAACCCAGATACAAACTAAAAAAGCCTAATAATTAAGAAAGACTGATGTTATTTTACAGCTCCAATAATAAATCTCAACATCAATACTGGTAATACCAATGCTTGGACCACTGCCATGCATATGCCGTTCTTAATTCTCTCAGATTCAAAAACACAAATGTATTAAAAGATTAAATAAAATGTTTTACAGGGTTTTACTTAAGGCAAAATGTATCCTATAATGTATAATTTCTTAAACTGGCAGCAAAATACATGTATACAGAAAAAAAGTATTTACTGGACTAATTAAAATGTCATGATACCCAAGGAAACAACTTCGTTTTACGAAGTTGCCTCACAGTTAAATCCAGGGCGACTTTGGAAAACGAAGCATAATGATTGCCATCCCGCCGGCGATTTAGATTCTAGCTGGTGGGAAGGCAATTCGGGGAGATTCGTCGTCTGAAGAAGAAACGATTTGTCGATGGGCGACTAATGTACCGAAATAGCAACGTGTGTCTCTGACTTTATAGTTTATGCATGTGATTTTGTAAAACAAACATCCAGCACAGGTTTATTTTGCAGTGGTGCATGTTTCCCTTCAAATACTATAATTCCCAAAGAATAACTGGGCCTTTATGAGTGATATTTGTAAATGCTTTTAAAAGCCAATACATGATCAGAAAATGTAATTGCTGTGCAATTTGATAGCTATAAAAGCTTGGGTATGTATAACATTCAGTACAATATGTGTAGCAATTATTAAAAAAATATAAATATATATAAATATATATAGTTGTAATATTAACAGGACAAAAGTAATAAAACACATGGGGATTATCTGGCAGGTCAGGCCCCAGGCAATTGGTTTCATCAGGACGTGGAGCTTTGACACAATTGAACCAGAAGTTAATCTGCCAAAGCAATTGTCCTCAGGGGGGAAATCAAACATGTACAATAATCAATGTTTCCTTTAATCTGGGAGCTCATGCGTGTCATTTTTAAAAGAAGCATACACAATGTGGAGAGCACAGTAAATGTTTATTTGAGCACATAAATCAGTACTTAAAACAACCCAATGTAGGGCCTGATTAAAATCCAAAAGAAAGACTTGCCCCCAAAACCTTAACTGATCCCATTCCATGCAACTTTGCACTCAGTGCCATAACGGCAGTCATGAAACCCTGCATACATGCAAAATTTGAGTTTCAGTGCCATGTAAAACATGTTACAAATTAGGTTATACAAATTCAATCTTTTAAAGTTTGACTGGCCCTAAAGAGAGCACTTGAAAAGAACCACGAACTTTGCCTTTGTTTTACAAGCCATTTCACGTGCAGAGAGATGTTTTGCTGAGTGCTTTCTGTGCAGGTTTTTTAAGGTCACACATGCGCTGTTATTTGAGAAATTGGAGACATCATTCTTGAATGCTTGCCTATTGAAACTTAGTAAATCCATAAAAAAAAGCAATACAGTGCATTATACATTCAATCAGCATCAAGGGCAAACACATATATTCTCTAGTTGGAAACATACACAGGATCAAGAGTGCAGATGTATGTTCTGATAACTGGTCCCCAGTGTCGGACTGGGCCGACGAGACACCAGGAGAAAACCTGGTGGGCCCCGGCCCTCATGTGGCCCATCAGGCCCAGACCTAATCCCCGATCGGGCACCCCCTTAAAGAAAAAAAAAACCAACGTTCACTCAGGTTTGCAGAGGTAAGCTGGGAGGGGGCCCCCCATGACTGCCTGGAGGGCCCTTCATGTGGCAGTGGGTGCGCCCCCATTGCTCCAGTCTGACCCTGCCGGTCCCCTAGAACAGTGATCCCCTACCAGTGACTTGTGAGCAACATGTTCCTCACCAACCCCTGGGATGTTGCTCCCAGTCGCCTCAGAGCACCTGGATCCTTTTTGAATTTCTAGTTTGGAGGCAGTTGTTGGTTTCATACCACCCAGGAACATTTTGGGGACCACCGCCCTGGAATATTGAGTGAAAAGGGTACTGAGTGAAAAGAGTAGGTATGATATCCATTCATCAATGTCAATTTTTGGTTCAAGGCTTTCCAATGCACGACCTGTCCCCAAAAGTCATAACAAAAAAACGACACATATATTTAAATAAAAATGTCATGCTTTCCAGAAATGGTGCAGGCTAAATGAAAGGGCCATATTTATTAGAAATCAAAATTGCATTTTTTCCACGATTTGAGAAAACTGTGGGAAAAGAAATGAGATCTCCAAAGTAATTTCAACTGAGTTTTTAAACCTCAAATATTTCAGTGGGAAGTGTATCGTCACCATTCAAGCAATTATATATAATGATTTTGACATATTGTATTTTAAATCCACAGAGAATTTCCATTAGAAAGGAGTACAAAAAAACAGATTTGTAGATTTCTACAATTAAAACATGCCGAAACTAGCTACATGCTTCTAAGGCAAGTCTCTGGCAAATGCAACATTTAAAGAATAAGCATGTGGGAGTGGGAATGTACAGTATATGGAAAATATGGGAGTGAAACTTAAAACAAATTAATGACATTGACATTATTTGTCCTGCAGCATGAATTTTCCTTAGTTCAAGCCAGAAAAACAAAAGCTCAAAAACACTGGGATTTTTAGCATTATTGGCATTACTCGGTTTGTTAGCATTACTGAATAGCTGGCATACTTTAGAATGTGTACTATGTTTAGCATGCATGTAAGAAAATTCTCCCTATGATAACATTTTTAAAGTGCTGTGTATCTGTTATTCTTGTTCTGAAATGACTGTGTCACCATGGATTTAGTCTGGAGCTATGACAGGCGTTTCATCCGGGAATATAAGTGCACTCCAGTCCACAAGACAGAGTTCCATGATAGAAAAAAGTTGGCCATATATGTCCAGATTTTGTCAGGGTGTTTGGCTGATCTTCAAAACCACAGACCGCTGTCAAGGCGCTGATCAAGAATATCAGGAATCCGGCACAATTAACATCAAGATTCGGCTTTATTCACACATAGGAATGATAACGGTGGAGGGTGTACAATTCTAACGCGTTTCATGCCCCATAGCTGGGCACTTCACAGATGAGATGGGCGTGTGACGTCATCACGCCGATGCCAGCGTTGGCCCACGTGGTTCATGGGCACCACCATCTTGGATGCGACGTGCCAGAGATGGGAGTGCCATTGGGCGCTCCTGACAACTAGACATTGGTGTCCCTGTTTCATATCCTCCATTAAAACCAAATGGTGGTATACAATATAGTATAAAACAGTTGGTGTTAGTACAAGTTGTACATACACGTGAACAATCTGTTCTAATCAAACCAAATGGGAATCAATCAGTGACAGTGCATCCAGTGTTCTGAAACAATTTATATCAGGCTATTGGGCTGTTTTTTTTTAATTAAAGACAAAGTTTTTTTGATGTTGGGGGAGAACAAAAGATCCAACAATATGGAGACGTGGTTTACATTGGTGATCTAGTCTGGGATGTCTGACTCTAGGGAAAGGGAGCTTAGGTGAGGAAAGGGTTTCGTTTCAGAATGGATTTCTGTCATTGTTGCATTTTATAAAGTTTATAAGAGTATATTATAAGTCACAGAGGAGTTCCATGACCATATAGAAGCATGAAGCTGAAGATATGGAACACCTTAATTCTAATATCAAGTGACCATTGCTCACTTTCTGCAAATTTATGTTCAATTTTTATTACATATTCTTTGCTATTGACATGATATGCATAAAACGCTTCTCTCTGAAACTCACATGTAAAGCTGGCCATAGATGTTGAGATTTTTAAAAGATCCGATCCTTATCGTGAGACCACGATTTTCTCAGAACGATCGTACGAATTGACCATCAACTAAAAAGACCAATTTGGCAGGAAAACAAAGGGGAGCTGCCTGCTTGGCCCTGCAAACATAGATAGATTGCACTGGGACCGCCAAAGATTTTTTGACCTGGCCGATCAATTTCCTGACAGATGTCGGCCGCAAAATCGTAAGATGTACGTTAGAAAAGAGAGATCTGCACACAGGACTTACAAAGATCCAATGTGCAAGGGCCGTTGGCATGTTATTTTACCTACCACTTTAGTGAACCTGCTAGAAAGTATTCTTCAACATTATATATATATGTGTATATATATATATATATATATATATATATATATATACACACACACACACACATATAAGGACAGTTGAGTTAAATGACTGCATATTCCTGGTAGCACATTTTGCCAACATTAATTCTAGGGTATAAAATCAGTCAAAATCCGAGCACAGGAGGAACATACAGATATATTATATGTTAACCATCTCATGACAATTCAAAATGAAGCCACTGGATAAAGAGCGCTTGTAAAGTCCTACCTGTGGTGTGTCCCAGCTTTTCATTTGAGTGCTGTGTCAAGTCAATCGTCCTGTCTATGTGAAACATTTTTAAATCTTCTTCATCTAAGGCAATATCTCCCCAAAATACAACTGTGGAAGAATAAAAATGACAAAGATTAAGATTTACATCTTTTCCTCAGTATTTTTTCTTAATAACATTCAGCTCAACATTCTGTTTATACTGGTGTGCCGTCCTATTATAGATATAATTGTCATAGCCACCCAAGAAATTCACACAAGCCAACCATGTTCTGTATTTATAGAAGTGTCTGATAAATAGTGAATAAGTGACATTCCTGGCATTCTTAGACAATGTTCACATGGTTGAAAACCTAATTAAAAGTTCCCTAAGTATGTAAAAAGACATCTATTAAAATCTCTATCCAAATGGCAATACAACTTTTCAGTTCACATTCTTGCTTTATGCCACATGTTGGACATGATTTTCAATATCCATCAGGATTTGGTTACATTATTCAAACAAAAATTCTTGGAGCCAATCGTAAGACTCTTCATGATGTAGTTGTTTGGGTGCAATAGTATATTTTTCCTTTTCTTAACAAACTGCATTTCAACTCTGTCTATAAAAAGGCTAAGTTAAAGGAGATGTAAAGTCTAAAAATAAGTTCTTATATCATGAAAACTTTAAAAAAATTAGCTTTTTAAAATGAATACTTAATTTAAGAGTTTAATTCCCCTATAATATTTCAGTTCTATATTTCATGTATAGTTTAATACAACTTAATATCTAGCAAGAACATAATTTATGGGATTATTTATCAAAAATGGAATTTGTGATGTTTGAGAGGTTTTTTCTATTTCGAATAAACTCACAATTAAAAAAACTTGAATATTTTTAGTCTTAAAAACATGGAATAAATCGCATTTTTCAAATATCTAGTCTTAAAAACTCAAATTTGTGAGTTTACAATCTCCAAAATCCCAAATTGTTTGCCTAGGACAACTCCCATTGATCTCGCCAGCTTTTAGATGCCGATTTTTTACATTTGAGGTTTTTTTTACTTAATAAATACCAGACATTCAAGTTTTTAAAAATATCATTTGAATTTGTTTTTGTGCAAAAAAATTTGAATCGTTGCAAAAATTCTAATTTGAACCTTGATAAAGACAACTGAAGTATATACATGCTGCATAAATTATGAAATGTGGAATATTCTATAGTATAGTGCTTACTGAGGTCATCAATCATAACTGGAGATTAGTTGAAACTAATGTACCCCTGTAATTTATTTTTTCCTCCATGTATTTTAAAAATATAACATTTTAGAGTCAAATAGCAAAGGATCAATATTACATACAGTATATGCAGAGTCAACACCCAACATATGCCACAATATTCAGTGTACAAATTATTCAACAGAATTAGTTTCAGCCTCTCAATATTTATATACTGTACAACTTTGCCCTCAAGAGTCATAACTAGTATATTCATGTGTACAGAACTACATAAGGAGGAATGAACTACTACAAGAGAATGTGTAGAATATTGTGTCTTAAACCTGCAAAACTTGCTCATTGCCATCTGTTCTTGCAAATCATAGGGATATACATTGCCATAAAATAGACACAGCAGACAATGGTCCAATTTGACCACAGGTTTAGCCACAGACTTGAGAAAACTAAACTTTAGAAACATGCCTTTTGGCAATGTGAGTTAAAATAACCTATAAAAACAAGATAAAATAACCTACAAAACCTAATAGAAGACAGGGAAAGAAGATAAAATAACCTACAAAACCTAATAGAAGACAGGGAAAGAATAGCACCAGAAAGATCTGTAATATAAAACAGTTCTATTAGGTTCTACCATCTAATCCAACTAGAGCCACATGGCTTTATAGAACCCTGGAAATAATAGCTACCAAGGACAGCTCTTATGGGTGTGTCTTGGGAGCAGCATGTGAAGAATGATAAATACAGAGTAACTTCAGGATAGGTGGAAAAGAATCACAGTAACTTATAAGATAGCAAGCTAACAATCCAATTACACAGTTGCCATTCTCAGTAGGATATATAAATACACTGCAAAGTATATGTATTCACATTCCCATCAGAAGAGCACCATCAAATTATAAATAGACACAAAGACAAAATTGATTAGGTTTGTGAAGAGCAGGCTAAACAAGACCCAGGGCTGTAGTCTGGGACTGCAGCTGTTTCCATGAGAAAAAAGTTTTAGCAACAAAAAAGCAATATTCTATATATAGGGTTATAGTTTTAAAGGGCCACAATGTCTTCAATTTTCTGTCACTATTGATATGTACACTTTTGAATTTTTTTTATGTTTGGATCTAGATGTTGACATAACATCAATAACAGTGTAACAACAGGAACAACAAGACACTGTAAACTGCATGGGTGTTTTAACATCAAATCCACTATTTTGGGCAAACCCTAAATCAGGGGTCCCCAAACTTTTTCCACCCGTGAGCAACATTCAGATGTAAAAGGAGTTGGGGAGCAACACAAACACGAAAAATGTTCCTGGTTAGTGCCAAGTAAGGGTTGTGATTGACTATTGGTAGCCCCTATGTGGACTGGCAGCCTACAGGAGTATCTGTTTGGTAGGACACCTGGTTTTTATACAACCAAAACTTGCCTCCAAGCCTGGAATTCAAAAATAAGCTCCTGCTTTGAGACCACTGGGAGCAACATTCAAGGGGTTGGGGAGCAACATGTTGCTCACGAGCTACTGGTTGGGGATCACTGCCCTAAATCCTACGTGAAAGATTCGGCTGAATATCAAACAGAATTTGAATCCTAATTTGCATATGCAAATCAGGGAAAGGAAGGGGAAAAGAGAACCAGGTGTGTAGTGTGCGATTAAAGTTTTTACTTCTTTGTTTGTGTGACGACAAGTCACGTGATTTTTCTGTCCTCTTTGCACCTGCCTAAAGGAAAAGTGAAGAGCTGAATGTAAATGTATTTTGTGTATTCCCTAGTTTTTGTGACGGTGATGGGCAAATCCTACCCATTTCACTTTGCCAAAAACTTGCAAACCAGCAAATAATTCACCAAACGCATTGAAGTCAATGGGCGTCAAACTGTATAACGTTTTTTTTTTTTAATATCTATTGTAGCCTATGGGCGTTTTTTCTCAGCGACTGGCAGTTTAAGTCTCCGTATTATTGGCTTTCTTTATCAGCCATTGATGTCTTGTAATATGTGTAGAGTTCTTTAAATGTGGAGGCAAGACCAAGATACAGTTGCAGCTTTTTGTGTAAAGCCCTGGACTGCACAAATGAGTTTTGCATTTTCTATTCGGTTAAAAGGTATTCGTACGTATTTTGATAATGACACTGTTCTTCCCGACATTCTTAAGGAGTTAAACATTAGGTTTACAACAATATTAAATCATTTGCAAGCACAAATAAGAGCATTTGCACATGCAACATCATTTGTAATAGGCAAGAAATGTCTGGAGAAGAATGTTAGCTTAGCAAGTTAATTACCTTTAATAATCCTAGCACAAAATATTTTAAGGAAACTTTGCCATTGTTTTCTATTGTGGGAAAGAAAAGCCAAGTATAAAGAATTTTTGTCCTAAGCACTTGTGCTGATGTCTGTTTGAGGAGCCCCACACTCCATCATGAATTCACTGGAAGGTTATAAATGCATTGCACACTTCCAGAGTACAATTGATTTTTAAGTCTTGCTACAACACTGGTAAATTAAAATCATTGTGATGATTTATAGGACCATAGCCTAAAGAATGCACTCCAGAAGTCAGTCAATAATCTTGTCAATAGTAAATTCTGTAGAAATGCAATAAGAGGCCTGTATTGTCATCAGTCTGCAATTACTGTCTAGAAACTTCTTGCTAACTTCTAGGCTGTCTTTTCGGCAGTCTCATTTTGCATGAATATATTCAGCAGGTGAAAAATAGGCAGTTTAAACAACAGGTTTAAAGAGATTTAACAGTTAAATTCTATAAATTCTACAATTAACTCATAACCTATAAAGAAGTTTTTAAGTTGAATATATGAATATATGGAGAAAATGGCAGCAGCACTCTGAAAATTTGAAGTAGTATAAGGTTTATTAAACCCCAAAACATACAGAAAAAAGGCAAGAAGCTTGATAAAGGGTCTGGGGGGGGGCCAAAATGTTGCTTTTCTCTGTATGTTTTGGGGTTAAATAAACCTTATACTACTTCAAATTTTCAATGTGTTGCATTTTCTTCATAGGATTTTTGACCCCTGAAGCAGGCGTGGGTCTCCCAGTACAGCACTTGAAAAGGTAAACACTCAGGGGTGTGAGCTCTCTGCTTTTGTTTTTGCAATTCAGAATATATATGCGTCTCAGATAGTTTAGCTGCCAGGTTTTTAAATGTATTCATCTTGCAATTGCAAGACTCTCTCTTGAATTCCACTCGGAACTCACATTAGAGTCACCACCTGTTCTGGGGCCAGAAAACAGGCAGGGGGTTGGGTTGATGTTGGAGGCGGGGCAGGACCGGTGATGTCAGGGGCAGGGGTGGTGACATCAGGGCGGTGACATCAGGGGCAGGACTGGTGATGTCGGAGGCAGGACTGATGATCTGATCATTATTTTCAATGTTCTGTCCAGATTTCCTAATTTCTAATCTCTCCAGATTTCCTCATATAACAAAGAGCAATTCACGGAGCTTCAGGAGGAATGTTAAAAATGTATAAACTTTAATGGTCCATATTAAAAATTTTTAGCATGTCAGCAAATTAGTGGATCATACACTTTATGCGTTTCGTGTAAAGAAGTGGCGAGATGACATGAAACTCATAAAGCATATGATCCACTAATTTGTATGGTGACATGCTGAAAATTTTTAATATGGACCATTAAAGTTTATACATTTTTAACACTCCTCCTGATGCTCCGTGAATTGCTCTTTGTTGTATGGATTTTCTCCGGCGGGGACGGATGGTGCAGCACGGAGAGTAGTGTTTGGAGAGTTAGTATGCTCCACTTATTCGGATTTGCATAAATTGACAAATATAGACTGGGTGCAATCAGCGGCATACCTAGACTATGCCGACCCCCCCTCCCCGTGGGAAGAAATCCTCGTAGGAACTACCTACCTTATATTTATAAGGCTGAATAGTTAAAAAAAATTCAGATTATTAGTACATGGCTCTGAGACTCATAAACCTGCACAATTAGCATCAGAGTTAAAAAAAAATCAGCCCTGTAGCATCACTTTATATAAAGAGCAAACCTCATTTTCTGATTTGTGACGACCGCTAAGCTTATTCTATTGCTACAAAATATTTGTTTCTTGCTAATTAAACATGTAAATGTAAAAAAATTAATAATGTTGACTTAAGCTAAAACTGTAGTATAAGATACAGATCACCCCAAAGGATTTCGGTGAAACATCAAACTTCAGATCCTCTCATCATTATGACACATGAGTCTGAATGACAGCATATCCCTAATGTTGAACATTTACGGCTGCACTTGCACTGAAAAGAACATAATAAGAAATGCCATTTTCTTCCCTTATTTCCCTTGTATTTGTGCAAATATAAATTGGCACCTGTAACATATCTGGATTTTGGCAGAAGTGATTTTATAAACTAGTTTTCATTGTATTACCTCACCATTAAAGTAGACTGTATCTGTATCATATTAGCTACTCATAACAAATTTTTCCCTAGGGTTTTGGATTTTTTTTTTGCATGTGTTTTTGATAAAGTTGGCAATCATTTATCTTAATAAGTTACCCAGCTGCTGAAGTTTTTGAATTTATTGGCATCCGCTCTAATATCAGACTTCTCCTTACAAACAAGTAAAGTAAGTAAAGTGCTAGATTCATTTCCATGAGAAAAACTTATCTGTGATTTATCTCATGAAAACTTAGTAGAAGTATATGGGGGAATCTGGAATTGAATCAGGAGATATGTTTTTCTCATCAAATTGAATCTGACTCAGAGGGGTAGTGAAGTTAGAGCTCTCCACAGTCCGCAGAGTGAAATACCGTCTCACATATTCAAATTATATTTTTAAAAACTCAAATGTTTAGTTTTATTAAGCACAAAAAAACATGAAATAGCAGGAAAAAAAGTGCTACTTTTTTGGAATTTGTTATGCAAATCTGAAAATACACCAGTTAAAACCTGTCAAAGTCATGTAGTGTCAAGGCCGCCGGGAGCATGAAGGGACGCGTCTGCTCCAGGCGGCGAAGAATCCAAAATGGCAGCGCCCAGTCGGCCCACGTGGACGCTAGGACGCCAGCGCCGCAACGCAGACGCATGCGTAATCACGCAGGCGCAAACGCCAGTGACATCACTATGGCGCCAAACTCAACTATAAAAGGGCGCCCAGGACACCAGAAGGGCGCCCAAGAATAGGTTTTGCTACCCTGAACCTGGGTTCCTGTATTCCTGATTCCTGTTTCCTGTATCCTGATTCCTGCTCCTGCCTTGGTTTTGACCCCCTGACTGGACTCTTGTTATCTGATCCTGATCTGCCTGCCATTGAACTCTTGCCTGGACTTTGACCTTGTATCTTGCTTAACCCTTTGGATACCGCGACCTTGCACCCTCAAGAGGGCTTCCTCCTTGATCCTGACTACCTCCCTGGAGGGAGCTCCCGGCTCCCTGACATGTAGAAGTCAGTGGCAGGTGTCTCTTTTACAATTGGAACATGTTTCTTGCCTCCATGATCTTCGAAGATTTCGAGCATTTGATTCTGGTTTTTGTGCTACAATCTGAAAAAGTCATGGTTTTCGAGCAACAAATTTAAAAAAGTTGCTCAATTCAAACAATTTTGTTGCAACTTTCCCCGCACATGCTTTTTGCAGTTGGATTTTTAGTAAATTAAGGGGATTTATGGTTGGGACTTTGGGCAAATTTTTTTTAAAAAAAAAATGAGGAAAAAAAGTTTTGATAAATACTCCCCTAAAACTTCTGCAACCAAAAGCTTGTGAGTTCAGCGGGAGTTGTCCTAGGTAAAATGCAAGCCATTTTTCTAGTTCAAGTTTTTTGGAGATTGTAAACTCACAATTTGAGTTTTTTGAACTTTCAAATTCAATTTTTTCCCCACCACGATTCAACAGATTTTTTTTATGTTTGGATTGTTTAATAAATAAGCAAACATTCACTATTTTATTAGTTTATTTGAAGTAAAACTTTTAAACCTCACAAATTCAATTTTTGATGAATAAGCCCATATGTGTTTGGACCATAGGTTATTAAACATTATCAGTGTATCAGTGGAAATACATATTCTCCCCAAATCTCACCCCTACTGACCTTTAAGATGGGATTTCAATGAAAATTCATGACTTTCAGAAAAATTCCTGGCCAGGTTGCCACATGAGTGGATGTATATAAAATATTACTTTTTAAGTATTTTAAAGTACAAGTATTTTAAAGGAATGAAAATATAGTGTACTGTTGCTCTCCACTAGTTAATCTGGTGTGTTTGCTTTAGAAATACAACTATAGTTTATATAAACAAGCTGCTGTGCAGCCATGGGGGGGGGCAGCCATTCAAGCACAGGATACACAGTAGATAACATACATTCTGAAGAATCCCATTGTATACTACATAGCTTATCTGTTATCTGCTGTGTGTCCTGTGCCTTTTCTCCCTTTTCAGCTTTGAATGGCTGCCCCCATGGCTACAAAGCAGCTTGTTTAGAGAGTAGAGTTTTGAAGCAAACACACCATTTGTACCAGTGCATTATCTTCATTATTTTAATAACTTAACACTTTCATTTTTGGTGTTACTGTTCCTTTAAACATGACAAATACCAATGCAGGCTTTGGGTGCGAACTCATTGTGGCTAAAAACATATCTGTCTACAGATGTGTAAATCTAGCTGGAACCCCTATATAACAAACATTGAATAAATAATATTTGATTAAAAGCAAAGACCTACTTGTTAACTCAAGCAACACAATGAATTACATAAAAAACATTGTCTTTACCCCAAAGAGAATTGCTCACCTGTTTAACCATTTATCTACTGGTAAACATCTCACCTCAATCCCCCATTACAGTATGACCCTTCTAATTCTGTACTTTAAACAAAACAATCTGCAATGGAGAAATGATAGTAAGCAGGGTTAATCTGTTAAAGACCATCTGCATCATATTACAAAGCCAAAGAAACCAACTGCAAACACAGCTAACTGAACAAAGTCAGCCCTCCGACAAGACTTGACTGAGCTGCGTTTGTCAAAACCTTTGATATTTGATTGAAGGGAAATTCAAAAATCTTCAACATTATCTATCAATTTTGCCCCCGTTCTGTCACTATGTATTTACTTTAGGTAAAACATGTTAAATGGTATAAGAAAGATAAGGTTAAAAACTGCTATACATGGGTATTGATTCTGAGCTCTGTCCCTAAGGGTGATGGACGTCAGGGAGATCTGTCGCCCGCGCTAAAAATACTACGGGCGACAAATCTCCTGAAAATTCATGGAAATCATCTGGAAGTCACCCTTCATTTACTCGTAAGGCAACTTCAGGTGACTTTGAAAGAACAAAGCATTTAGGTGTTACTATCGGTGGTTTAAATGATAGGAGGCAGAGAAGCATTTTTGGGAGATTTGTCACCCAAAGTCGTGCATTTTTATTGCGGCCAACAAATCTCTCTGCTAGCCATGGCCCTAATATGTGCTGTTTTGTAGGCTGACACCTTTGTACAGTTACTGGAATTATTTCAGGACCACACAACTTTAAAAAAATTGCAAAGGAAATATTTATATAGGACCTCATTGTCACAACTATCCTTAGCTCCACCTAAAGCCCTCATTAAATAAAATAATTTTCTTACAAATTCACATTACTGGCAAAAATAGCTGACATAAACTTAAAACAGAAATTCAGGCCAAACAACCAGCTAACATTATCTCACATAATCAGTCAGCATAAACTTGCATTGTATTTTTGTTATTGCCCTAGCAAAAAAGAGTGGCTTCAGAAGCTAAGCCACAACAGACTGCCCCATTTTTTTAACTAAATCAAAAACATGTATTTCAGACACCCTAGGCAAGGACTTCAATTAGTGCCCCCCTCATCCTGTATTACCATTTCCCACCTTACCATTACAGTTTTTTAATAAACAAACCTTACAACACATTGATGAAACTTCATTTATATAAATATTGCCCCCAAATCTGTACCTGTGCCAGTAGTCCGCCATAAATATGCCCCCAAATCTGTACCTGTGCCAGCAGTCAGCCATAAATAAGCCCCCAAATTTGTACCTGTACCAGCAGTCAGTCATAAATATGCCCCCAAATCTGTACCTGTACCAGTAGTCAGCCTTAAATATGCCCCCAAATGTGTACCTGTTGTGCCAGCAATAAACATTGCCCCCATGTACCTGTGCCAGCAGGAACCATCAAAAAATAAGGCCAGCCCAGTCGTCTGATTTTCTCCAGCGCCAGTTCTCTTCATTGCGCGGCGGCGCCACACCAATGCGCCAGCCCAGCTCTCCTCCTTACTGTTGGTGGTGACGTCGACTGGATGCGCCGCTTCCAACAGCGCATACACCACCACTAGTTGAAAAGAAGTACGCCACTGGAAGCCAGCACATTAGAGGGAGGTTGGGGATCTCTGCAGGAGCCGGAGCACTTGCACTAACCTTCCGGAACCAATTGTGTGCAGAGCAGCACCATACAAAAGTCACACACGTGGGTCAAATTGCATAAAGCAACTTTTATAAAGAAAAAAAAACTTTAAAAAAAAAAAACAGAGAAAATTCCCATTAAAAATGCGCCTCCTTATGAATGCGCCCTAGGCAGGCGCCTACTGTGCCTACCCCTAGTTCCGGCCCTGTCCGGATTAGGTGGCACCTTGCTAGGCTTCAATGACCAGAAAAGTGGAACTTGACTTTTTAAGTGTGTGGCCAAACTGTTTTGCCTTATTTTATTTACTCTTATACAGCGCAAATATATTCCTTAGCACTGTTACAGGGATTATACACCAATTCCTGCCCCAGTGGAGCTTACACTCTAAACGCAATTAACCTGCCTGTGTGGGAGTAAACTGGAGTACCTAGAGAGACAGAGACAAAGGGAGAACATACGAGTTCCATGAATTTGCACTGGCTGGAAATAATCGTAGGACCCCAGCATGGCAAGGCAGCAGTGCTCACAGTTGAAACACTAACTTGTGCTTTGATCCATACAATTGGTATCCACCAAAGGCAGCCATTATACATTTTTAATTCTGTTTATCAAGCAGACTACCATGCTTAGTCCCACCTTATCATGAAATACAATAAATCATTTACCATTAAGTATATCAAAATGTATTCTTGTCACGTTATGGTCACAAGCATTTATCTTAAAAGGTGAAAATGCATATCCAAGACGACCTGTTGCATTTGTGAGTATTTTTTCCCCAATTTCTTTTTATTCATTTCTTTGAAGGAAACATGAATGAGCTGGAGTATGTGACATTTCCAGCTAAGTGGCAGGATGCAGCCTACCAGGAAGAGATAACTAAGTCAATGGTGAACGCTTAGAAAAAAATGTAAGCAAGTTTGGCAATGTATATGACTGTAATGCTGTCGGGAAACTAGATAACAAAAGGTTGGCAATGTGCATTCTGCTCTTTAATAATGGAGATGATAGTAGATAAGCGGAGAGCCAATTATTCACATCATGTCTTCCTTACAATAACATGAACAGGATTACCAGCCAGTGTTAATATTTCATGGTATTTATCTTGGAACCATTTTCACTTTGAACATTTGTAAAGCGGTTTGTACATTTTTTTCTATTGCAGTTATTAGAAAGATGCGCTGCGCCTAGGGAGTCTATTTGTTGATCTCACGCCATGCATTAAACGAAATACATATTTACTATAGACAGTGTTCCCATAGGCAAGAAAACCTTAAAAATGTGAGATTCATTTTAATACAACATAAAAGATATATAAAATGCCAGGCATTGTTATACAACTGCTAAATGGCAATATCTTCTTCAAAATACAAGATACAGTAGAAGAATGTAAATGGCCTCAGAATGGGGTTACTAATTTTATTTTGGGAGACATTCCCATGATTACAACTACTGTTCCTTTAAGTGGCACAATTTAATTATGGCCCCAACCAAGCAACAGTCAACTAATGCTGCAGAATGAATTCACTTCAAGGCCTGCTGGACCATTGGTCAATTGACAGAAATGTAAGCCAACAAAGGTCATACTGGACCAGATTTATTTTAACATTACATAACAAATTCTATATGTACCGAACTACTAAATTAAGTATTTTTCTAAAGGAAACAAGCCTAAATGATCATAGTTAATTATAGGGTCAAATAAAAGTCGGTCAGTGCCCAAAGGGACCAATTAAAGAGAAAACAGTGTTCACTGTCCTAGGACTGATGTAACTCTGGCCAAGTACAACAATACTCTGACTGTGGCACTACCATTAGGGAACTCATTTGTGGGGTCTGAGTTAAATGTTTCTGTAAGTAAATAAAAAATCCATTCTAGATTGTACAATGCCCTACCTATGGGCACTGGAGAGTTGGATCTGATCTGCACTTTCCTTCTACATTTCTAAATTCTTTAGGAAATGCTGAATACTGTATTTTTATCATCGATTGTGCTGCTATTTCAATCTAACCTGAATGAGAACAGGCTAAAATGAAAATATCAACAGTGACAGGAAATTATAAATAGCTCAAGTGCTAATTAGTCGCTTCTCAGAGAAACAGGCCTGTGGAGAACAGGTTAAATAAAGTCATGCTAACTGGGAAGACATAAGGGAAACATCTAAATATGTAACAACCTAAATAAATAAAAGAACAGAAAAAAAGAAGCCTGAATTGTAATGACAATCGCATTTATGGTCAGGTGTATTGTAAGTGCAGCAGGAAACAGAAACAGGAATTCCCGAACACAACAAATTACAATACAAAAAGCTGGCACATGGAACAAGACTAATAGTAAACAGTACTCACAGACATGCAAAAATCTGTCCTTGGATCATCCCCACTTCCTATATATCCACAAACACATCAGAGTCATCTTGTCATTTCATCCTTTTCCGCGTGTCCCTGTGAATAGCTTTACTGTGCTGGATGTGTCCGCTGATAGTATGACATATTATTATGCAATTAGGCCATAAAACACTAACACTTTGCATTGAAAGGTTTCATATACACACAGAAAATTTCACTTTACCACCTGTGCTAACCTAGTGCCCCAAACACCTGTAGGTGTAGATGATCTGATGAATATATGTCGCCGCAACCAGCTATCTCTTCCCCATCACTATACATACAATGGATCTGCAATTGCTAAAGAATCATACATTGTTTAAAAGTTTTTATGTTTTTGAATGGCCTTTTATTATCAGGTCTAAAGATTCTCCAAGTGCAACCATTCCTCCTTTTGCTCATCTTCTTCAGTTCCTTCCACAGCTACTGCTGTATAAGTAACATGAACTTACGAATGCATGACATTCAGATTCACAGGACTGATATATAAGTGCCCTTCTGAAACTGCTTCTAGTACCCCATACAAACGACTAACATTGTTTCACTAGCACCAACATTTTCTGTTAACCACACAATAAATTACAGATTTTCTGCTATTTTCATCTGTGCACATTTTCTTTGCGGCTGCTTCAGCCGTCTGCAGCGCACGCGATCTGCCGGGGGGACCCTGCAGGGGTGCGGACCCTGGCCAAGCTGCACCCCCTGCTCCCCCGGGAAGTTACTCACTGAAGGGGCACATTTACTAAGGTCCCAATTTTTGATTTGAAAAGCTTTGTCATACGCTGTGCAACTACGTCAGACGTTAATTCGCTACAACTATGCATATTCATCAAACTGCAAAAATTTGTATCGGAAAATGAGCGTTGTCGCATATTAGCTAGCGAAAATTTGTCAGCACAAAAGATTCTTAGCAAATCTTGCTTTCTTCCTAGCGAAACTTCATTAACATACTTACGCTTATGTGAATTTACATATGGAGGCTACATAAAGGTCATAAGTCATATATATGTATTTATTAGTGATGTTGGTAAATTGCTGGAAGTGGCCACTTATTATTAAAACTGCCCAATGAAGAAAAATTAAGACAGAAGAGAGTCTCTTTTGTCCTAGACATGAGTCCACCCTAAAACAAATGTGACATGAGCTTCAAAAGTGTAAATACTATATATTTAACAGTTACAACTTTTAAACATAATCCCACATTAAAATATATACTTTTTTCTATAATTTTTTTTGAATACAAGTTATGATGTCACTGACATAGTATGTAGACCAAATAGACTTTGGCGAAAAAGGGCAACATTTCAGAAAGTTTACACTTTGATAAATTTGCAGATTAACGATTGTTCGCCAGAGTGAAATTTTGCCTGGAAAAACAGTGCAAAAGATCTCTAGAAAAATAAATGTAATAACATTTATTATAAGGAGGTTTTATCTCTAATTGATTTTCACAGGGTACTACTAATCGTACTAGTGTGCTTGTGAGAGGCACTACTAGAAATACCCGATGAAGGCATAGCCTGCGCTTTGAACGGCTATACGTTTTTTTTAAAGCTGACATGAATCAATCTTCTATAACTGATTTCAATAGCATTGTTACATTTGTCACCTAGTCGTGACTGCACCCATGAATACTGCAAACACTGCACTGTTTAGATTTATTTGAACCAAGACATTATTTTTCTTAATGAGTCCTAGTTTTTGTTGCATTCACAACTACTATTTATGTTGGCCACCAAATCTATTACTGCGCTCCCCAGATGCCATATAAATGCTATATTTTGTTTATCTCAATAGTATGAGCCTGAAAATGCACCAACACATGTTCTAAATAGTCCAAAATAAAAGGCTTGATTGATAACAACATGTTGCATTCCTTTTAGATATTGGATTAGAACAATATTGCTCACTGTCCATTTAAGGAAAAAAAAAAACAGACATTTTAATAGCTACAGGAAAGTCCCACAGTGTGACACTGATTTATTATTATCTGAGCTTTGGGTTCACCTGAAACAATGGTCTTTAACTGAGATGAATGTAGTTGTCACAGTCTACCCAACGGCTCCAATGTTAAGACCACCTATAAAATCAGTATGATATATGTCCACCTATAAAATTGGTCTTCAATATCAATTCACTTTATAAAAGAGGAAGTGTATTCAAACTCTTGAGACTCATTGATCTTAGATAATAAATGGCAATAAAGCAAAATAGAGTGACAAGAAGAGTAATCAAAGTTCCCTAAGTCTCTCCGAGGCCACAGACCTGTTATGCACCTGCTTAGCAAGTGTAGCCTGAATGGAACTGCAAACACTTTATGTCGGTCACAACAATGTGGCACCTCTGTCTGTGTTTACTTGTCTGCGGAGTTCATTTGCATGTTCGCAAGCAGACAGTGCTGTTGTAAGGCATTTATGATGATGAGTGAAGTCTATAAAAAGACCCCATTTCAGTGGAAGCAACACTGAATCTCTACCCTGGGATGGTTTATTCTTCCCTAAGTTAGAGAGGCTCCTACAAACAACACCCAAGTGAGAACAATTTAGTCAGAGACTAGACAAGAGGTGTTTGAATGACATCAAAGTATACAGCAGTTCATTTGCATATAAAGAACACTGGCTCCAGACCAGTATATCTAGGATAATAACAGGAGCTGAAATAGTAATCCTCTTACATTTTTATTAATCCCTTTATTGGGAACAATGGGATAATACACAGATGATTTCCTTAAAGACAACACAGTCTTAATGCGTTATTGTATCCCAAAATAAAAACAGACTCCATTAGGGCACGCAAAGATTTGGGGAGATTTTACCTGGCGACAAATCACCTCTTCTTCAGGCTTCTAATCTCCCCGAACTGCCTTCCAGCCGGCTAAAATCGAAATCACCGGCGGGATGGGTGATTTCGGAAAACTAAGCGATCCGAGTACCATCCCACCAGTCATTCTAGCCGGCGGGAAGGCTTTTCAGGGAGATTAGTCACCCGAAGAAGAGGTGACTTAAGGCCCCCATACACGGCCAGATAAAAACTGCCAACAGACCGCGTCAGCAGCTTATTGGCCCGTGTGAAGGGCCACTCAATGGGCTTCCCTGATTGATATCTGGCCAAAAGTCAGCCAGATCTCAATTGGGCAGGTTAAAAAATCCAGTCAGATTGCGGCCTCATTTGTGCGTTTATGCAGTCCCACAATCCGACGCCCGTATCGGATGCATTATGCTCCAATCGTTGGCATATCGGGGAGAGATATCCAGTCAGATTGCGGCCTCATTTGTGCGTTTATGCAGTCCCACAATCCGACGCCCGTATCGGATGCATTATGCTCCAATCGTTGGCATATCGGGGAGAGATATCCAGTCAGATTGCGGCCTCATTTGTGCGTTTATGCAGTCCCACAATCCGACGCCCGTATCGGATGCATTATGCTCCAATGTGGGCATATCGGGGAGAGATCCGCTTGTTTGGCTAAAACATACATTCATGTGTGAATTAAGTGCATACACTTAAGTTAAATCATTTCTGGACCTAATTTCTAGTCGAAAGATTGGAGACATTTTTCTGTAATTGATTTGTCTTAAACACCAGGGACATGGACAAAATCTCAGAGGGGACGAAAGTCAAACCATTGTGTCAAAATACAAAAGTCAAACCATTGTGTGGGGCGTGGAATTCACAGCTGCTGCATAGGTTAAAGAAGCTGTACTCCTCTATAACTGCCTTGCCTGACCCTCTTAGTTCATTAATTGTTTCTATTGTAATAGCCACCCTACTATAGCTCCAGAAGTATTCACAGCAACAAGTAACCTTTCACGCCAAATTTAACCCTAATTGCCATTTATGTAGCCCCACCCATGTTGACTCCTTTGGACCCCCTAGGGCGCCTGGCCCCATAGTTTGGTTACCTTTTGTTTTAAAGGCTAGAGACCACTGTCTACCAATTAATTATAGTGCCAGAAAATAAAGACTTCACTTCCTTACCCACTGGTTATAGGAGCTTAATTCCAGGACTCTAGTCTAGGAGACAAAAGTTTTTCACTGTGATACATTCAAAGTCAGGCACCTAACTATCTTTTAGATCAGATGTCAATCACATCAGAGATTTCTGGAATATCCTATCATAAACTCTTATAATGTCACCATACAGGGCATTAACTTAAACCATAAGCACAGAGACAGACAAGAAGATTCGGGGGGGAACTGCCTCCCCGATGGCTAGAATTTAAATCGCTGGCGTGATGGCACTCAGAGTGCTTCGTTTTCCGAAGTCGCCCAAAGTTACCTCACTAGGAAACTTTGGGCAACTTTGGAAAACGAATCGCTTTGTGTTCCATCCAACCGGCGTTTAGTTTCTAGCTGGCGGGGAGGCAGTTCGGGGAGATTAGTTGCCCGAAGAAGAGGTGATTTGTCGCCAGATGAGTAATCTCCCTGAATCTCCACGTGTGCCCCTACCCTAAGGCTCATTGTCACGTTTTTTGGCAACTTACTTCTGAATTCAACAGCCAGTGATGCTATAGCCTCTCACAAATCATTCTTTCCAATGCAAAACTATTCTAACAAACATATAGTGCTATTGGAAAATCCAATAGGGAGCTTGCTACAAGTAACTGTATTTATGCTTACACACAACCAGTCATATTTAACCTTGTGCTGATCAAGCAAACGAACCCTGCACATTCAAAATAATCCAAACATTATACACAATGGGTTAAAGAATTATCAGAGCTTCCGGATATGCTAAGAATAACAGTGTACCAAGGGCATGTAAACTTCACATTTGTATATTTCCTCGACTTAACTTCCCTTTTTCATCAGATAATGGTACTCAAATCAAATAAAGCCACTAATGTTTGTGTATAAATGAACTGCAACATTCGCTCTGCAGCAATGTGTGAATGTATTACATATACTGCCACATGCAAAGTCTACATTTTATTTGCATTATTATCCCTCAGACTTCAGTCTAAATGTCGGATATTGTCTGGATTTTAGGAAGGAAAATCTGCTAAGGTTGTACTTTTCTTAGGGAATGCACAGGAAGGCATGCTAGAAACCTTGAAATATACACTATACACTAAACGCTACAGGGATTTGGCACTGCAGTCAGTTTGCCGCGCTAGACAGTACAGCTTGCCCTTATTAAGGTTAAATAGGATTACCTAAACTAGTCAACTCTTTTAGATAAAGGTAATAAGTGGGTTTGTGTGTCTGTGTTTATGTGACTATGTGATATACAGTAAGTTAATGGGAGAAGTCCTGAAGATATCCTGATATGCGCTGGGTTTCTGCAATAATGCGAAGATTGTATGGTTTTCAGGCAAAAATTCTAATTTTTGTACCATTTTATGTGTTTTTTCCAGCACTAGAATTTTTCTGGAAAATGTATCGATAAATAAGGGGAAATAACCCGGGTAGATTTGGTCGAGTATATTTCAAAAAATAATGAGATAAACTCGGATTTTGATATATAACCCCCTTATAGTTAGATAAAATCAAAGTAAAGCCAAATTTATAAATAAGTCTTTTCTCTTTAAAATGCATAATTATACATCTGGCCCAGATATTCTTGCACTATAAATATAGTTTCAAAAGCTAAAAAAAATAGAAAAGCATTCATATTAAGCTGTCCTTTGACAACACACATGATTTATTTTAATTAACGTATGAAAACATTTGTAAACAAAATCTAAAGAAATCTATTTAGGTTGACAGCTCTCAACATACCCTTATCTTATTCCTTATTCCTTATCTGCTTACCCTATGCAAGGCCAGGTCGTAAATGTAAATCCAGTACGATAAGGATTTCACGGCACCTCCTTTAATGTAAATCAGTTTTGGGGTATAATAGTTTATCTACAGAATTTACATACAATGGCATCATTTGCACACTAGACAAGCCCTACTTGTAGTTTCTCAGATTTAATGAGATATATCATTTTTCTTTTTTTAGCAGCAGCCTTATAGTAGGGCTAAAGCTGACCATAGAGTTATGTGTGTGAATCGTCCCAACATTTTGGATTGGCGGTTTAGCGTAAAGGTGACCATACAGTGCCCGATAAAAGCAACCGATTTAGCTTATGTGCATCTTTGACCGATATCTGCCAGAAAATAGTCCAGATATCAATATATCAATCAGGCAGACAAGGAACATGTTGGCGTATTGATAAAGGGTTTGTTCACCTTTAGTGATGGGCGAATTTATTCGACAGGCACGAATTTGCGGTGAATTTGCGTGATTCGCCGCCGGCAAATAAATTTGCAAAATGGCCGTGAAAATTCGCTGGCGTCCAAAAAAAACGTACGTCTGCGTAAAAAAAAAAAAGTTTGGAAATTTGCGAATTTTTCATCAAAGCGAAACGCCGCAAATTCGCCCATCACTGTTCACCTTTCTTTTTTCAGTTGGTTATCAGAGAGTTCACCAGAAATAAATACTTTTTTCAATTACTTTCTATTGGTGACCAGTTTACTAATATTGAAGTCTAAGGGTCTGGCCACACGGGTTGATTCGAGGAGATTAGTCGCCAGGCTCTTTTTCGCCGCAACTAATCTCCCCGATCTGCCTTCCACTGGCTAAAATGTAAATCACCTGGGGGCAGGCACAAGGAGGGCTTCGTTTTCCGAAGTCGCCCGTAATTGCCTCACGAGGAAACTTCGGAAAACGAAGCACTCGGTGTGCCTGCCCCCAGGCAATTTACATTTTAGCCTGCGAAAGGCAGGGGAAGGCAGATCGGGGAGATTAGTCGCCGCAAAGAAGAGGAGATTTGTCGTCTGGCGACTAATCTCCCCGAATCTGCCCATGTGGCCAGACCCTAAAGTTTCCTTTTTCCCCTTCTTATGTCTTTCTAAAGCAGCTCTTTCAGCGGTGCTCACTGTTAGAATTGATACAATAGTTGCTAATATTCCACAGATGCTGTGAAGTGTATCAACTATGTAGAACAGTGTCAAATAAAAGATGGCAAACAATTGAATAAAGACTTATTTCTGAAGAACAATCTGAAAACAACCAAACTGGAAAAGATATTAAGAGTAACTTTTAAACAGTTATGGAATGGAATAAGGATTATATCTTAGCTGGAATCAAATACAAAGTACTATTTTTTATTAAAGTGAAATAGAAAATATGATTTAAAATTATTTAACATTTTAAATTATAGGATTAAAATGGGTTTAATGTAGATGACCTTCCTGTAATTTGAAGCTTTATAGATAATGGATTTCTGTACAATGGATCCCATAACATTTGGTCACAAAGTAGAAATCCTTGCTGAGTTTGAAAGCCTTGCATTGCAGCCAAAATTAGGAACATCTTTATTTTTTAAACCAATGTGTTAACTTTCTGCATTTTTGTGACACATCAGTCTCGTCCCTTCTCAAAATTTGGGTTCCACAAGCACATGAGGGAATCACAGCAAAACAGCTTTTTTTTTTATCTGTGTAGAATAAGCTTTCAGACTGCGTAAAGAACCTCAATTGAAGCTGGAAAGTTGCATGCTTAGGATACCATTTGCCAATTGGCAATAATGTGTTTAGTGTATATCTGAGAGATACAAGTCATGGGGAATCTTGCAAATCAATGTAGCACAGGTAATCATATCAATTAAATATGTTAAGCAAATTAAAAAGTCAACAAGAGTTTACTTTACTTTGTTGTGATTAAGTTAATGAGCAAGTGAATGAGTGAATGAGTAAGTACGTGTGTTTCATATAGGTGCTCCAGTTTCATTCAACATGCGAAAACCTACGAAAGGTACATTGGCTCCTATAAGGGGTGGGCAGATTCGCGGAGAAGTCGCCCGAAGTTTCCTCGTGAGGCAATTTTGGGCGACTTTGGAAATCAAAGTGCTGCGAGTTCATTGGCACTGGCGGGTTTGTCATTATAGCAGGCGACAGGCAGTTCAGGGAGATTGTCGCCCCGCAGAAGAGGCGTTTAGTCGCCAGGTGACTAAATCTCCCCGAATCTGCCCATGTGCTTAAACCCTTAACCATAGTGTTCTGTGGATGTATAGAACTTAGATTGTAAGCTCCAGTGAGGCAGAGCCAGATGTGAATGATAAACATTTTCTGCAAATATGTTGGTGCTGTAAAAAGAACAGTCATAATAATAATAATAATAATAATAATAAAGTGGAGATCCATGAATACTGGAGTATGTCTCTGCAAGTCTGGGTGTCTAGGTGCTCCATTGCTATAGGGACTTGTCAGTATTTGTCAGTACTTTTCAAATCCATTTTTTTTTTACGTCTGCTACACGCAAACCAAATGATTTTCTGGTGTACTGGGCTAGAAAAAAAAAAGGATATTTAGAAATTGAAAAGGGCATTAGTGACTTAAAGCTCATTTGGACAGAATCCTTCACAACGCACCCAAAAGTTACACCCTAGAAGCTAATTGATCTATCAGGTAGGCAGGTACCCAGGGGCTGGATGTCATGGCTGGAATCCTGGAAAGCTTGTTACAAGTTGCTGCTTGAGAATTAATTAAATGGGAGGTATTAATTAAATATATTGTTGTATCATCTATAATTAAACAATAAGCCTCTGTCTCTCATCGGGGCAGATTCACTAAAGGGCAAAGTGGCTAACGTTAGCGACATTTTGCCAGAATTCCTATCCCCAAGGACTTCGCTAATTTACTAACAGGCGTAGAGGACAATTCGCTTGCAAACGAGACCATCGCTAGCGTTCGTACTCCATCGACAGGTGACTTTTCACTAATTCCGCAAATTCGCTAAGATGCGTATTTTTCTGAACGTTACCTCTTTTGCTCGCTTCACCACCTCAGACCAGGCGAACTGTTAAAACAAAGCTACATCTTTCTCTATGTCAGTGATATCATATCCTGGAATGGCGGAAATGCATTAAAGTTGTAAAAACGCTGGTGACTTGTCATTTTCTTAAGCGGAATTGCCTGCGAAAGTCCCAACTATTAAACTTTTTTTTTTAATAAAATTATGCCCACACCTTTGAGGGGCATGGAACATTCGTTTTAGGGTGGGCTCATGTGTAGGGCAATAGAGGATCTCTTTTGTCTTTATTCAAGTTCCTTGGACATTTGTATTAAAAAGTGGCTGCTTCAAGTATTTGTACCAACATCTCTAATAAAGACGTCTATATGACTTTAATGTACCAGCCCTATTCAAATTGACCTAAGCGTAAGAGGACTAACGAAGTTTCGCTACGCAGAATCGATTGCTAGCGCCATTTCGCTTTGAAACGCTCACACTGCAAAGTAATATTAGTGAAAATTCGCCAGTGTTCGCCACCCGATACACAACTTCGCATTTTAGCGAATTAGCATAGTGGTAGAGAATTTCCGCCTGGCGAAGTGGCATGAAGTGTTCGTTGGTGACAATTCGCCCTCTAGTAAATTTGCCCCAGTTTGGTATGTGGAAGTTCTATTTCTGAAGGTCCATCATTCCAAAGTTACTTTACTATACTAATCTGTTAGCTCAGCAGGCAACTTTTGGCCCGGGCCATGCACCTCCCACGCTATTCCATTGTCATTTCACGTTTAGTGAGGCTTGCACAGCCTACCCATCAGGTTATCTTCATTGGCTCTTTGATAAACGCAGGGCTAGATAAGGGTAAAGAAAACACCTAAGTAGTAAACTGATAAATACCTCTGAAATGTAATTTGTAATTAATTAGCAAAGCAACAAAAGAAGCTAATTATTTGCTTTAACAAAGTTGCACTTGTTTAGGAAGCCAATTACTTTCCTAGCAAGGGGTTCGTTTCTAGAGGATTTGTAATATTTGTGTTTTCTTAATCCAGGAGGGGATCTCTGCTTAAGTGACAAAGCTGTTAAAATCTTTCATGGAAAATATAAACACTCCAGTCATGGGTGAAACATCCTTTCTTGCAGCATTATACTTTTAGGGCTATTCCACACGGGGAGATAGCGACGCGTTTGCGGTCGCGGCGGCAAAGCCCCGCGACAGTCGCCGCGACTGGCGCAGGCGACAGTTTTGTATGGGCGCCTATGTAAAAACGCCTGTGCTAACCACACGAGGCGATGCGCTTTTCAACAGTCGCCTGAAAAAGCCGAGGCATTTTCAGGCGACTGTTGAAAAGCGCATCGCCTCGTGTGGTTAGCACAGGCGTTTTTACATAGGCGCCCATACAAAACTGTCGCCTGCGCCGGTCGCGGCGACTGTCGCGGCGCTTTGTCGCCGCGACCGCAAGCGCGTCGCTATCTCCCCGTTTGGACTAGCCCTTAAGGCTATTCCACACGGGAAGATAGCGACGCGTTTGCGGTCGCGGCGACAATGCCTCGCCAGGCTTTTTCAGGCGACTGTTGAAAAGCGCATCGCCTCGTGTGGTTAGCACAGGCGTTTTTACATAGGCGCCCATACAAAACTGTCGCCTGCGCCGGTCGCGGTGACTGTCGCGGCGCTTTGTCGCCGCGACCGCAAACGCGTCGCTATCTCCCCGTGTGGAATAGCCCTTAGTTTGACAGAGTTCTGATAAAACAGATGGGGATGTATGATAAGCATGTATTCATTTGCATAGCATTATATAGAATTAAAAGCTAGAAGACTTTCTGCTATACAGGTCTCTCTGCTCGCTAGAGTTGGGGTTTGTTTTCAGCCAATAATGCAGTTGAAGGTTAGTAATTATTATTTTGTCACTTGCAGTTCTATCTGCCTCGGAGTAAAAATTTCCAAATTCTTATGGGACACCATGCATTTTGACTGCCACAGTAATTTTAGGGATTTTCCATCTTATAGCAAAATTTTCTTCTGACAATGCTTTTATCAAATGAAATTAAAACTACATAAGATCAAGGGTGCAAAAGCACCCAAAACTGACCAATGTGCCATTGCTCTAAATGTTGCCATACATGCGCTAACCACATTCCATCTATGCCTGACCTGCACACTGGCCGAATGGACAGAGAATGTACGAAGGGCCACAAACTGTATGGAACACAAACCATTAGAACAACAAGAAGTGAAAAGGAGATGTGGATCCTTGCTCCCTCATCTACCAATGAACCAGTGAATAGCTGATTTGATACATCAGCACCTTTTCTAACCTGCCTGATTCCACTGTTAGCCAGTTTCATGGATACTGGTTGCTTGCGGCATTGGGCACCATTGTTTCATACTATATTATTGACACATGCATGGCCAGCATTAGGGTAGAACTACACAAGCGCTTTTACCTGCAATAGGATCCATTCCGACGCACTGAGATGAATCGCAGGTGTTGTGTCTGATGCTCTGAATCTAAAGAAGGTAATAGGAATGCCAGATGTTGTCGATGCGTGCATCCAACATGACTGTCGGATGCGAATGCTGCATGTTGCGTCTTCATCCGACAGTCGGATCTCAGCGCGTCGGAACAGATGCTATTGCAGGTAAAAGTGATCTACCCTTATGATTAAAAAACAACTTAAACCATAATCCACTTTCCATAATGAAATCAGCTTCATCCTTCATCCAACAGAATAAGGGTAGGGGCATATGAGGAGATTAGTCGCCTGCGATTCTTAAAAGCGAGTTCAGGCGACAAGTCATTAGTTTTGTCTTTGCATGCACCTACATGCAAATCCCCAGCTATTATGCACACAGCGTGTTTTTAGATCGTCTGTAACTGCAAAACGCACAGAGACCCTTTTTGGAGCGATTTGTCAGAAATAGCATGTACATAGAGAAGTACTGAAATCTCCTACAAGCACACGCACACAGATTAGTAGCCACGATAGTATGTAAATTCTTGCGCTGGCGTATTGACGTGGAGACAACGTGTCGAGGGAATGAATGCAGAGACGATTTCCGGCTCTTGCGTGGGAGGAGAACTTAGCACGAAGCACTAAAGGACATAAATCGCTTGGAATCAAAAGTCACGCAAAATCTTTCCTGCACAAAGATGATTGCCTAGTCACGGCGACCTACTTTTTAAAAATTGCGGGCAACTAATCTCCCCTACCCTAAAGCTCCCCATAGACGCGACGATTCTTCTTGCCGAACGACCGATTTTAGGGAAGCCCGACCAATCCTTCGAAATTATCGTGCGGTTAGTGGTATTCGAACGATCGCACATCTTGCGATTTTTCGGCCGACATCTGTCAGGAAATTGATCGGCCAGGTCAAAAAATCTTTGTCGGTCCCAGTGCAATGTATCTATGTTTGCAGGGCCAAGCAGGCAGCTCCCCTTTGTTTTCCTGGCAAATTGGTCTTTTTAGTTGATGGTAAATTCGTACGATCGTACGATCGTTCTGAGAAGATCGTGGTCTCACGATCAGGATCTGATCTTTTAAAAATCTCAACATCTATGGCCATCTTAAGTCTTTCGGTTTATATTGCATTTCCATCTTGAAAAAGCAGTCAGCACATAGATTATCTCTCCTTTGGAGAATTGGTGCGCTTTCCTCAGTGACCACTTTCCACTGATATCACAACTGCATTTGTTTGCAGAACAGCACCAGACTGTAAAAGAGCAAAACAATTCGCACCAATAAGACTAAAAATCGACATCTCGCAATGTAATATTGTTCATATACTATTATTGCATTGCGAATTTTAATTGCGCATTGCAAATTTTAATTGCACACTCATAAGAAGTGCTTGAAGGTGTCGTAATCTTTTAGAGCAAACGTAACGACTTTTTCAGTAAGAAGTTTTATTACATTGACTGCGCATTGGCGCAAACTATAAAATTCGCAAACGGTCTTTCACTGTCGGAAGTGGTCGCTAAACAGTTACCGGGCTCGCAAAAGCTATATTAAATTCTCACAAAGCAAAATTTGTTCACGCAAAGGCATAACTTTTCGCTTTGCGAATAGTTTTTCAGTTAGCGATTTTTATTACATTCCCCCGTCAATCTTTTGATTTAAAAAAGCCTTTATTTCAGCTTAGAGCATCACAGCAACGAAAGGCTGCATGGCCTGAAACATTGCTGTGATGCCCTAAGCTGAAATAAAGGCTTTTTAAATAAAAAGATTTAGGCGCAAATTCACTAAGCGCCAAACGCTAGCGTTAATTCGCTAGCGTTTGGCATTTTTCGTTACTGCGCAAATTCACTAACGAACACTGGCGTAGTTTCGCTAGTGTTACTTCGCACCCTTACGCCAGGCGAATTTTCGCTAGCGACGTAACTACGCAAATTCACTACCTTGCGCAGTGTATTGAACGCTACCTTTTACGCTAGACTTCCTTCGCCACCTCAGACCCGGCGAAGCGCAATAGAGTAGATAGGGATTGTTTCAAAAGTCAAATTTTTTTCCCAAAAGTCAAGTCCCAAAAAACGCTGGCGTGTTTTCTACATGATGGTGATAGGCTGAAAAAGATCGAAAATATTTTTGGGGCTCCCCTCCTTCCCCCCTTCATTTCCTGACTCATGGCAACTTACCTAGACAGTGGGCACATGTGTAGGGCAAAATAACACTTTTATTTGCTGATTTGAAGGTTTTCTAGGCATTTGCAGTGCTAATACGTGTTCCTCCATTGAAATTTGAATTTCGCGCCGTATGCAAATTAGCCTTCACTATCGTAACTTCGCTTTACATAGCGAATCAACGCTAGCGCAACTTCGCAACCTTACGCTACCCCTGTGCGCAACTTCGGATTTTAGTGAATTTGCGGAGCGCTGGCGAAACTACGCCTGGCGAAGTGCGGCGAAGTGCAGCGGCGCAACTTTGCATCTTAGTGAATTTGCCCCTTAGAGTCTGGTGCTGTTCTGCAAACAAATGCTATATTGCATTTCCAGGCATCCCAGAATGCTACCTTGCTATCTAGATTTTGAAACTACTGTATAACAAGAATCCCCGTTTCCTTAATTTATAAATGAACATTTATTACATCATATAAATAGTGTTTATCTTACCTACTTAAACAACGTTGTTGTTATGACTATTTTTTATCTTTTCTTGCTATCACAGCACTCACAAAAGAAAGGCCTTTATTAATAATTCAAAAGCAGAATTGCACCCACGCTAACTTTACACTTCTGATACATACTGCACAACAAACCATATATTTCTTTTAAAGGGAAATATACATTGCTTTTGGTTTATACATATAGATTACAATTCTTCTTCTGTATAATACATACAGCACATTGCTTAATTAATGTTTTATTATTCATAGCCAGAATGGAACTTACAGTCTAATTCTCTATCATACACAAACACACACACAAACACTTAGGTCAATTATATCAGAAGATAAACAGGCATTTAGACCACCTAGGTTTTCCTAGTTATGAAGAGCTGCAGCATTCAAATGACCTTCCCTGGCTGACATTCTCATGTATGGCAGATGCTCGCTAGCAGGAAGCAGATTGTTTCCAAGAATATTGCCACCTGATATAAAACTGGAATGTTGAACTGTATGGTGTAGTTTTTTATTTTAGGATCCTTATATTAAACATTGGAGTCATTTATTGCCCAATAATAAATTTGAAAAAAATGACCTATGGTTTTATAAATTTTACTGTAAAAAAATGAGGGCAATAAGGCCATTTTGGGTGCTTTGGTGCCCATAATACTCAGTAGCTAAGGGGTAGCAATTGCCTTAAAGGAGAAGGCAAGCAACCAAAGCAGTTTATTGCCAATAGATTAGCCACAATAGTGCAAGCTATAACACTATTTTTATTCTGTAGAATACTTTACCGTACCTGAGTAAACAGCTCTAGAAACTCTCTCTGTTTGTTTAGGATAGCAACTGCCATACAAGCTTGGTGTGACATCACTTCCTGCCCGAGTCTCTCCCTGCTCACTCATAGTTCTGGGCTCAGATTACAGCAGGGAGGGGAGGAGGGAGGGGGAAAAGAGAGGGATAGAGGAGCCAACTGAGCATGCTCAAGCCCTAGCCCTGGAGGTTTAAGCTGAAAACAGGAAGTCTGATGAAATGCTGTGTTTCTTTTGAAAGAGGACGCAGAGCAGCATTACTTTGAGGGTTTACTCGTGTATTTATATAGGCCTTTCTGATAAAGATTACTTAATTTTAGCCTTTCCTTCTCCTTTAACAAGTAGTAGCCTATTTCTAAGCAACAATAATCTAACATACTCCTGCCCCTAAATAACATTACTCATGACACAATCATTATAATAAAACTAATAGAAAATGTTTCTTTAATGGTATAGCTCACCTTTAAGGCATGTTGGCATAATGTCATATTTGGGCAACTTTTCAATTATTTTTTTTTTTTACATTATCATGGTAACTGACCCCAGCAGCCAAAAACTATTGTTCTGTAAGGAAACAATGATATAATGATTGTTACTTTTTATTACTTCTTTATATTCAGGTGCTCTATAGCAGGATTCCCTAACTTTTTTTTACCTGCGAGCCACATTCAAATGTAAAAAGAGTTGGGGAGCAATACAAGCATGAAAAAGTTCCTTGGGTTGCCAAATAAGGGATGTGATTGGTTATTTGGTATCCCCTATGTGGAATGGTAGCCTACAGGAGTCTCTACTTGGCACTATACTTTATGCAAATAAAACTTGCTTCCAAGCCTTCAAAAATAAGCACCCGCTTTGAGGCCATTGAGAGCAACATCTAAGGGGTTGGAGAGCAACATGTTGCTCGCGAGCTACTGGTTGGGGATCACTGCTCTATAGTAATGTGCGGGCCAGCCCAATACCCATGGGTCAGGGTGTGTTGTGGCCGACTTCTGCGCTACTTTTGTGGGCCACTCTTCTGCCTTTCTCCATGCATGACCTTACACAGATGGCTTTAGGTTTATAGGCGGCGCATCTGCATCACCCTTTTTATGACATTATTAACGGGGAAGTTGCTTGGGTCTATAAATAGAGGAAATAGGGAGAGCTGGGTCAGGCTGGTTGGGTTGAGGTTTGCTCGACCTGCACATCACTAGTGCTCTACTATTCATACAACAGTCTTTCATTCAAACCACTGCCTGGCTGCTAGGTTCAATTGGACCCTAGCAACAAGCCAGCTGCTCAAATTACAAACTGAAGAGTTGCCAAACAAAAGGCCAAATAATTTGAAAACCACAAAATGAAACTGCTTTTAAAATGATCTCTTAAAATAAAAAGTTCAGCCAGCAGATATATATACAGTATGATGGACAACTGAATTGTACTCATGGTTATGGGCCATCTCATCCTATCAAATCATTCAATAACTGACCCTTCTATTGCCAGCTTTACAATCATCTTAATTGGGGGAATAAAGACTACATGTGTTAGAATGTATCTGTCTGCCAACTATGAAAGGCGCAGCTGTAATATTGCAAAGGTGTAAATAGCAGGATTTAGGGAATGGCAGATTGTGAAGAGTGAATCAGAGGTCATAGAATACTAGAGCATGGGTTACACAGAAAAAGCACAGCATAGCAATGTGACCACAAGAACAGGTCTCTACTTGTATTCAAAGACTTCTAGAATGTTTAGTATAAAGGGACTGAATAATGAAGATACAAAATATGCACTAAATTATATGTGTAAGAAGTGTACTGGAACTCAAACCCATAATATCTCATAATGTCAGATACCTCAGTGTTCAACAAACAAATAATTTTGATGTTATTCAGGAAAACGTTCTTTCTATACCTAACACACAAACAAGGTTATGGATCACGTGGGTCATGAGCAACGGAAGTGCATTCCACTAAAACTGCTACTTTGGTTCAATAGAACTGCCCTTACATTGCTCATGGCACCCCTTTAGGCTAGGGCCACACTAGGCGATAGCGCCGCGATTTGACTCGCGGCGACTTTTCACCGCGACTTTTAATCCGCAATCGCTGGGGAAACTTTTGCGCTGGCGTCTATGGGGAATCGCGGCGTAAAAACACACGCGGCGATCTTTTTTCTATTGTCGCTCGAAATCGCCTAGCGAGGCAATTTCGAGCGACAGTAGAAAAAAGATCGCGGCGTAAAAACACACGCGGCGATCTTTTTTCTATTGTCGCTCGAAATCGCCTAGCGAGGCAATTTCGAGCGACAGTAGAAAAAAGATCGCCGTGTGTGTTTTTACGCCGCGATTCCCCATAGACGCCAGCGCAAAAGTTTCCCCAGCGATTGCGGATTAAAAGTCGTGGCGAAAAGTCGCCGCGAGTCAAATCGCGGCGCTATCGCCTAGTGTGGCCCTAGCCTTAGCCTTTTACTGCAAATAGAATAATCCTCTTAGTTACTTTATTAGACCTGAAAGGACCCTTTCCAAGAAGATAAGATCTGTTTTCCTATAATTGGCTTTTCTAGACTCCCATTTAAATCTCCTGTCTGATGGCCACCACTAAGTGCCTGCTTCACATGGTTCATGATGCTTGACAATGCTGTCCAAGGTCTCCTAACACTGATACAGAAGAAACACAGCTCGTATGAATACTAGGTCTCTTCCTACACCAGAAGGTGTTCACATCACTCTAAAAGCTACACAAGGAAAGCAATTTTATTGTACTCAACCAAAATCCACTGGTATAAAAAAGAAAAGATGTTGTTTTCACAAAAGCCTTAACGGGATACTGTCATGGTTAAAAACATGTTTTTTTTTCAAAATGCATCAGTTAATAGTGATGCTATAGCAGAATGCTGCACTGAAATCCTTTTCTCAAAAGAACAAACAGATTTTTTATATTTAATTATTTAAGTCAGTTTCCTAGCTGCCCCCAGTCATGTGACTTGTGCGCTGATAAATTTCAGTCACTCTTTACTGCTGTACTGCAAGTTGGAGTGATATCACCCCCTCCCTTTACCCACCAGCACCCTAACAACAGAACAATGGGAAGATAACCAAATAACAGCTCCCTAAAGTTGGCCACAGACGCAAAGATCCGATTGTACAAATCAATGTACGATCAGACTTCCCCATCTCCCGACCTGCCACTAACCATTCCGATCAAATAAAGTAGAAAAGAACAGATCAGCCGATGTTCTGCCCCTGACAGCAATTGTACAAAAGTTATGTCCGACCAAAGCTAGTGACATTCTCCCTCTGAAAATCGTACGATCGGCAATACATGCAGAGATATTATCGGCAGCTGACAGAAATCTTTTAACCTGTCCGATCGACCAAATGGCCGATCTCCGCCGGACGAAAAATGTCAGGACTCTCCACACACGGTCAGATCTTTGCGTCTATGGCCAGCTTAACACAAGATAACAGCTGCCTGGTAGATATAAAAACAGCACTCATAGTTTAAATCCAGGTCTTACTGCGACACATTCAGTTAGTAGCCAGAGTAGCCAGAAAACATCCTAAAGTACTGGCTCTTTCTGAAAGCATATGACCATGCAAAATGACCTGAGATGGCTGCCTACACACTAATATTATAAATAAAAAATACACTTGCTGGTTCAGGAATGAAATTTTATATTTTAGAGTGAATTATTTGCAGTGCAAACAGTGTAATTCAGAAATAAAAACACCATAAAAATAATGACAGTATTCCTTTAACAGAAAATGATTCTGTCCATTAAAAATGACCACCAGAACAAAACAGTATTGTTTTATTGTTTTTGTTTACTTTACTAAAAAAAAACACAAATCTCCCTTTCATTTCATGCTAGATATATCCATATCACCCGATGCACCAGAATATTTTGCAGTAGAAACGCTTTAAATATGCATTTTCACATCTAAATCCACCTGAATGTGCCCTGACAGGCCAGTGTTCAGTGTCCATACAAGACAGGAGTATATTGATTATGAAATTGTCAGAAATTGCATGCTGTAGTGGTAAGGTTTTCTATTACTGGAATCAAGGACTCAAGCCTAAACCATAAAAATCAGTTCCAGACAAGCGTTTTCCGTCAAACTAGTTTTACATTCAGCATTGAATATGCAGACATGCTCAATGCCCACTATATGCCAATGTGTTCTCCCGACCTCTATCAAACCCACACTACAAACTTGATCAGACTACAAAACAGATTGGTAATCTGTGGGTTCTGGCAAATGGCAGAGGAGCTGCTGTAAGATGCCACAGATAGGAATGTGATTGATATACTTGCCCATACAATCACCTAGAGCAGGGGTATCTATCTTTAGGCCTGTGGGCCAGATGACATTTATAATCTTCAGCCTGCTTAGGAGTCCCATAAAAATATTAATCTTTATACATTCAGAAGTGCAGGTAAGGCACCTGGTTACATGCTGCCAGACAATTTATATTATCACACAAACAAGATTTTTTTATCTTAAAAACTAAACATTGTTTTACAGTGTTTTACCCTTAAAAGCAAGGGTGCACAAAGGTTTTGGGATCTACCAGTAGACTTTTAGGGTAAGGGCACATGCTAAAATTCGGGGAGAAAAACCTTCCTCATGAGTGCCACCCCACCAGCGATTTAGATTCTAGCCGGTGGGAAGGCTGAAGAAGAGGCGATTTGTCACCATAATACATTCACATTATTTTAACTTGTCTACAGAGAATACTGCTGCCATCCCACCAGTGATTTAGATTTGAGCCGGCGGGTAGGCTTTTAGGGGAAGTTAGTCACCGATTTGTCACCATAATACATTATTTTAACTTGTTTTCAGAGAATGCAGATACAAAGCATACTGCTGCCATCCCGCTGGCGATTTCGATTCTAGCCGATGGGAAGGCTTTTCCGGGAGATTAGTTGCCCACAGAAGAGGCGATTTGTCGCTGGGCGACTAAATCTTCCCGTATCTTAGCTTGTGCGCTTACCCTTAAGGGCACAAGCTTAACTGGTAACCAGTTGATCTCAAGACACTGTCAAGAAACAAACACTCTAAATCTCCCTCCTGTTTCATTCTTTTCATTCAGAAATTTTTTTATGTTAAAGGGATACTGTCATGGGGAAAAAATAATTTTTCAAAATGAATCAGTTAATAGTGCTGCTCCAGCAGAATTCTGCAATGAAATCCATTTCTCAAAAGAGCAAACAGATTTTTTTATATTCAATTTTGAAATCTGACATGGGGCTAGACATTTTGTCAATTTCACAGCTGCCCCATGTCATGTGACTTGTGCCTGCACTTTAGGAGAGAAATGCTTTCTGGCAGGCTGCTGTTTTTCCTTCTCAATGTAACTGAACGTGTCTCAGTGAGACATGGGTTTTAACTATTGAGTGTTGTTCTTAGATCTACCAAGCAGCTGTTATCTTGTGTTAGGGAGCTGTTATCTGGTTACCTTCCCATTGTTCTTTTGTTTGGCTGCTGGGGGGAAAGGGAGGGGGTGATATCACTCCGACTTGCAGTACAGCAGTAAAGAGTGATTGAAGTTTATCAGAGCACACATCACATGACTTGGGGCAGCTGGGAAATTGACAACATATCTAGCCCCATGTCGGATTTCAAAATTGAATATAAAAAAATCAGTTTGCTCTTTTGAGAAATGGATTTCAGTGCAGAATTCTGCTGGAGCAGCACTATTAACTGATTCATTTTGAAAAAAAAAAATTTCCCCCATGACAGTATCCCTTTAAGTTTTACATAAGAAATAGATGTTTAAATATAACAATATACATGTTCCCATAAATCAATATTTAAATGATATTTTCCATGGAACATAATGCTAACAATTCTTTTATGGATGTAGATCATAATTGAATAATATCACTAAAAGTAGACCTCACATTAGTAAAGTATGGGCACTCCTGCTTTAAAGCATTTGTTCATATTTAACCAACATTCCTCCAATTAAATCAACACCGAAAGGTAAACCCATGTGATGTTCGTCTTCAGCAAAAACTATTTTTGTTTTCATGTAATTTTATGTACTCTCACAAGTGCGTCTCTGCCGGTGTATATATGTTTAGTATTGATCCTGTTTGTTTCTATTCCATATGGTAAGAAATGTAGGCATTTGCTCACTAGTATTTGCTGCCTGAGGATTAGCTTTAGAATAATTGAATGGCCAGAAATGTCTGCACTATCCAAATATTCACTTCCCCTCTTTACATGAATGTGACAGTTTAGCATCTGTGTAACATTTGGTTAATCACCATAATACATTCACATTATTTTAACTTGTTTCCAGAGAATGCAGATACAAAGCATACTGCTGCCAGCAAGGCTCTCTTGTACTCAATGTTCCCCAGATGATTTCTAATGTAATTCAGCAAATTAAATAAAATGCTTGCTGACACTGGGGGCACTGGGCACAGATTCCTGTTCAATTTCAGGGCATTTGAACAAAAAGGTTTCATGTCATGTTGAATTAAATGATATATTAATAATAACATGCCCTGGAATGTAGTGGGTCATAATAATGCAAAGAATAAATGCATTCAGATATGGTACATGCAAATGATTTTGTAGCTTTCACTGCTCTGCCCATCTTCCATTACAATTATCATCCACTGGAGTACTGCAAGCTAAAGATAAACATATCCACTGGATGTTAGTGGGATATACACAGGGACCCTGAGAGTTATGTAGGGTATATGGTTTCTAGTACAAAATGTGACAAAGTGAACAAAGGAGCAAATGCTCTATAGGTGTCTATGAGTATGTAGACAAAGGCTTCTAACTATTGATACATATAAATGCTAGGTACAAGGAAAAGCATACTCATTGAGAAGATATTAGCAGCTGTATTAAGTCCCTTGTAGGATGAAATGTGTCAGCCATTTTTTAATGTTGTTTATAGAATAAAGAATTGCAATATTATCCGGTGTGCAGGCTCCTGTCTACACTGAGCCTGGACTCTATTACTGCTCCGGATTAGGGGCTCACTTCTGAGCATACCATGCAACATTGGTTTCATACATGAATAAAACGAAAGCACTACAGTATCTGAAAGGTGAGCTACTCTTATCCTTCCACATCCATACAAAATTAAGCCATCATGGGTGTCTAAACATATAGTGGTACGGCAGTAGACAATTTGCCACCTGCTACTAATTGCCGTCCTGCTTCCTTATCCGTTTCATTCATGTTGGGGATGTTAAGTCTTAAGGGCAGTGATCACAAGCAACATGTTGCTCTCTGGCCCATGGATGTTGCTCCCAGTGGCCTTAAAGGAGATGCCTGTTTCTAATTCCTGATTTGAAGGCAAGTTATCTTGCATAAAACCATGTGTACTGCCAAACAGAGCCTCTTGTAGGCTGCCAGTCCACATAGGAATTTTTTATTTATAAAATCACTTTACATTTAATAATCAACATTTCACAAACAGTTCACAAATCATACAACAAAACAAAAATAGCCAAAAATCCCATAAACCCACCCATACACCCTCCAGTCCGCAGAGTCCATCCCTCTCTCTATTGGCAACTTTCCATCAAATACACCAAATCAAAGGCTAGTTTGCAAAGTCTTGGTTTGTCCATAAGGCTTTCCTTCCCCCACCACCAACCCAAATGAATATCACAGAAAAGTATTTCCTGGACCAACCTCCTACAGTTCCCATCACCCAACAAAAATGAAATAAAACAAAACATCACACTTTCTTTCATATTCATATTTTATATATTCAGAGTCAATTCTCCAAGGCTACAGAAAGCACCTCCAACCTCCTAGTCCAAATAGGAGCTACCAGATAGCCAATCACAGCCAATATCTATCACCCTGGGAACTATTTGTTTGCTTCTGTTGCTCTTCAACATTTTCAAATGTGGCTCACAAGTAAAAAAGGTTGGGAACCCCTGCCTTAAGGGCATTTACCAAAGTTTTGTTGCTGTTGGCCATTTTTCTTTCCTGCAAGATCTTAATTTCCTGACCAAAATCACTACATTTTCCTGGAATTGCAGAAAATTATTGTATTTTGAGGACAATACGCAAAAGCATGAACTCTGCAGTACATTTATATCACAATGTTCTGCCTTAAAAAAGTACATAACATGATACAAAGCAATGACAAACTATCTATATCTGATTTTTCCCTATTGTATCCATGTCATCCCTCATCAGTTGAAAAATACATGGACACAGGAAAAGAAAAGGCGCAATCTCTGTTTACTCATTCAGCTGATCATCAAGAAGACATCTTAAACAGCTATCCCATGCATAAACAAATAAGCATATGCCACATTAAGGGTAAATCCACACTGGGCGCCTCATTTTTGAGGTGACCAATCTCCCCAAATGCCTTCCCTCACTCTGCGCCAGGCTAAAATAAAAAAAATGCCGGGGCTAATCACGCAGCGATTCGTTTTCCGAAGTCGCCCGAACGAGGCAACTTCAGTCGAGGTCGGAAAACGAATCGCTGCGTGATTAGAGTGAGGGAAGGCGTGTGGGGAGATTGGTTGCTGCAAAAACTAGGTGATTTGTCGCCAGGCGACCAAATCTCCCCAAAACACCCAGTGTGGCCTGACCCTAAAGAGGTATGTTCAAGCTTTAACTGGTCTCTACTATATGTATCTGCTTTAGGGCAATGGTACTGAGCAGGCCTGAATCTTTAGTAACCAAAGGTACTACAGCACACCCATGAGTCAGAAACACTGTATCTCATAGGCCAAACATCCAAGCCTATGTTAGTGTATTGTATAAAGAGAATGATGGGAACCTTTGGAAGGAGTTAGTATTATGGGAACAATACAAAATAATCAAGTAGAATTTGCAAGCAGTGACTGTAGCATCTTATAAGAAAAGTGATTTGTCAGGAATATCAAAATGCCATGATCAAGTGCAAAAATACTTCTGATCAATAAAAACAGAACATATTCTACCTACAATATTCACTGTGGTTTTGGGCACAATTACTGTAACAGATCTACCTTTACTGCAGAGATCACATTAGACCTAGGAGGAGCATCACTTTGCATAGATGTATTGTGATATACAATTTATATCACAGTACATTGTATTAGATTGTGGGAAGCCTAACTTGCATGTAACTAAGACATAAGCGTTTGCAGCTTCACTTATTTTATCCCCAAGCACACATGCCCAAAGTCTCTACCATTTGCACACCCCAATCGGTGCATGTGCGGTGTGCTTAACCCTTATACCCTTAACATTCATTACATACACACCTCAATGTTGTTTAATGGTATACTTTGTACATACTGGGGTTCCCCCTAGGTCTCCTGGCCCTGGTGTGATTGCAACCCCTGCCCCACTGATGTTACACCATTGAGCCTTGTATATCTCCAAAGCTGTAGGCTCCATGTGCTCATGATTTGTTTCATCCACCTTGACCAGGAAAGAACACGTTTTGCAACTCGCAGAACAACACGCTCACTTGACACATGGAAATCTTCTTAGGCTTCAAATCCATATTATCAGCACAGGTTCACCGTGAACAATAATCCTCCAACACACCCATTCCCCTCCCATCCATTCTGGCAGGGAACTCAAATTCAGCTCCTCAGAACCTCAGTGCTAACTTTTCCTACAGGAATACACAGAGTATTTCAAGCAACGATAATCAAAAGAATTTCTCTCTTCATAGACTTCATTAACTTTGGAAGGGAAACACCTGTGTGTTCTATAATTCAGTCTGTCATTTGAAAAAGCAAAACCAGCCCTTCTTGTTCCATGAGCCTACAGTGCAGGCACCCATCAAAGAATTCTACAACGGACCTGATCAACCTTATCACCTGTTTTACAATAAATGTGCACTGCTTGTCCCTTTCATTTCAAGCTGAAGTGGAATTAACTGCAAATCCCAGATACTTTGTACTCCCTCTTCTATTTGGCATGAATATAAAAGTAATAGCAATATACCTACATGGATAACAACTCACTTGTCTACAATATTATATTTATTTAAGGCACAGAGAACTGACAAGTAACACTAAATGCATGAGCAGCAAATGTATCTGTTCCAAACAACCACAAAAGATTCTGTTAACACAATTTTACAGCGATGCTACAGAATATTGTGTGATCAGACATCCACTGAGAGACAAAGGGCAGTTAGAGGGGTACAGTTTAAGACAGACAGGTCCGGACTGAGAAATAAAATAGGCCCTGCCATTTAAGATACACAGAGGCCCAATCGGCCCAAACAGAGGCCCAAACAGCCCCCACCAGCCCACTAAATACTGACTTTCTATGGCACTATATAGCAGCCCCTCTGTCATTTGCCAGAACCCACAGATTGCCAGTCCGGGCCTGAAGCCAGACAATAAATCAGAGGTTCAGAACTATGAGGCTGCCCCCAAAAGGGGACTTAAAGCAGTAGGCGGGTGGTTCAATCTGAAAGCCAAACTGAGTGGGATCTCAAATAAGACCAAATATTCCTGGGAAACCAGCCTGAGCAAGAAATTAAGGAGAAATGTCCTGTTCTACATATTCTTGGAATGACAACAGTGTGACTGATGCAACAGTGTTTTCATAAATAAGTCACGTTGTTATGAGACGAGGGGGTCTGGACCAAATGACATACCACCAACTGAGGCTTAAACTCAAAAAGTCTGAAAACTACTGCTATTAAGCCATATTCACAATTTGAACAATAGAATTGAGCTCCACTTAAAGGAGAACTAAACCCTAAAAATGAATATAGCTAAAAATGCCATATTTTATATACTGCATTTATTGCACCAGCCTAAAGTTTCAGCTAGAAGAGAACAAGGTGCTCTAGAATAAAATGTAAATGACTCACCGAGTAGTGAATGTGGTCTGGGTGCACCAGCCCCGGACCCCAGCTTTAGGGAGCGGTACAGCAAAGAAAAAAGCAGGGCCGACTGGCACTCAAACGGATACGCAGGACCAATAGAAATTCGATCAAAAAAATATTTTTTTATTTATTTATACAAAGTTAAAAATATAAATCTGCATCTCCATCCACCCTACGTGTTTTGCACACATTCAGGGTGGTGACTGCCACATTGATCCTAAATATATTACATTTCCATTGGTGTCTTCTCTAGCAAAGCCCTTGTGACCTACAGAATCCATTCCAGGTACATTACACAACCATGGGTACGGATAGAGAACGCAAGCGTCAGACAGGATCAGAGATCCTCAAGTAATGCTCCCCTATTGACAGGGGAATTTATCTACTTTCATTCTTTAATAATAACAAGTGTCGAGGAAACAGTGCTAATGAATCTGCCTATTTATAAAGGGGGATATAAAGCACATGTGTTCTCAATGCCGGGCAGTCTCATGAACTTCAAATGCAGTTACAGTCATCACAGTGATCATTATAGTTTGAGAATAAACATCCAGACTAGTGTTAATAAAGTTAGGGGCACAAGATGTATTATGATGAGGTTTTTTTTACTAAATTGGCAGACAATAGATTATAATTTGCACGCAAAGCCAGAAAAATGTGATTACCGCTGAATGCTTAAAACCGAACATTCCAGCAGCCAATGACCACCATTGCTGTGGCTTAAGCCCAGTTGCAGGGATCACTTATCTCCACACTTGGTGTATGACCTGATTTTTTGCCCCAGACTTGTTTAATCTGGCTATTTACGTGTATGGCCTTATTGCACACAATCTGGTTGTTTGGCCTTGGAAACAAGTGATCAAATCACTTGGAAACTTGCTCTCACATGATTAATTTTATCCCTACGATGTGCCAGAGTTTATCCAGTTCCAGTGCTTGCTCCAGAATCACCTCCGTGGCTTAATACAATGATACTTCCTACAGGCAATATATCTGGAAAAAGCATTCTAGTGTGCATATAACTGTATACAGTAGAACCCCCATTATACGTTTTTCAGGGGACCAGGAAAAAATTATGTAAAATCCGGGAAAATGGAAATGTGTTAAATTAACTTTTTCTTAAAGTACTGAAAGCCTATAAGCACAGGAGTGTGTTTTACTTTGAGATGCAATATTTACTGTGTTAATAACAAGGGTTAAGCATTGCAGCAATAATGTTACACTATAGAGGTATGTGCAAGACTCTCTGTCAGTCACATACACAATCTAAAGCAATAAGTGATTGGTGCAGAACTGTATAAGGCCCAGACTAATTGGAATTGACCATTTACAGGCAGAACCATGGGAAAATATACATCGGGTTAGTATTTTAAACCTCTTTATTTCACAAATAATTACATTCATAGAGGGAAAAGAGCAGTTTGTGGAAACATCGGGACAAATTTTTAATATAAATCCTGGCATTACTTAAAATCATGGAAATGCATCCATTGAAGCGCATTATAAATTGGTGGGGCAACAAATAAAAAATGTAAAATGCGGAAAACTTAAAATCAGGGGACTTAAAATTGAGGTTTCACTGTAATATAAAAGTCCATGCACTTTAGAGGAAGCTGTCAAGCTCTAATACTGCAGGGGAGTCTCTGCAACACTTGAGTGAAACCTATGGAAGCACAGGAGGAGCTGCAAATGTCGGTGCTAAATTGCCTTTGGATTTATTTTTTTGTCATTTTGGTGTAGTACAATCTATAGTTCTCTCACATACAAGTATCCTGTAACTAGATCCACAGCACAGCATGGGAATCCTTGTCTCTGTATACCAACCGAACTCCCTGCAGCACACACTTCAATCATGTATTTGGGAATTTTCAACGTGAAGTGTATTTGCAGTTTCTTGACCTTTGCAGTCATAGCAGGGGATGGGGATAAAATATACCGGTAGATATAAATGTAAATCAGGGGACGTCAACCTCATTTCCCATGTGTATTTCTCAAAGACATACAGTATACTTAGCAAGCAAGAAAAGAAAGACAGCAGTGTATGTGTGTGTGAGAGCCTACTGTTTACAACAAACCAAATATAGAGCTTTTAATAAACAACAAAACCAAGCATCAAAGTTCACATATAGCCAGCTGTAGCTTCACAACAGCAGGTTATCTGCTTTATGGCAGAGACACACAGTCAGATTCGGGTAGATTAGCCCCCGCGACAAATCTCCTCTTCTTCGGGGCGACTAATCACCCTATACTGCCTTCCCGCCGGTTAGAATGAAAACTCGGAGCACTTTGTTTTGCGAAGACGTCCGAAGTTGCCTCATGAGGAAATTTCGGGTGACCTCAGAAAACAAAGCACTCTGAGTGCCATCCTGCCGGCGATTTTCATTCGCCCGAAGTTTCCTTGTGAGGCAACTTCGGGCGACTTTGGAAAACGCAGCACTCCGAGTGTCATCCCGCCGATTTACATTCTAGCCGGCGGGAAGATCAGGGAGATTAGTCGTCCGAAGAAGAGGTGATTTGTCGCCTGGTGATGAATCTCCCCGAATCTCTATGTGTGTCTCTGCCCTTAGGCTAGATATGGCTGGTTTTTAAGAGCAACCAATACTTGGAAATTAGCAAACAGTAGCATCAATATATCACACTTAAACGAACTGCCTGTACTAAGCAGACAACCCTTCCTGAGCCTTCCTGCACAAGGGCTTTAATTCAGCTACAGTTTGTTGGTCTCCGTTTAACCCCAACGCAATCCACCTCTAATAACAGTAAGGCAGTGTAATGCTCACTGGCTGCACATGTAGAGAGAGGAGCTGGCTGGGCCCCGGGAGGTGAGGCCGCACTGAATCTGACCAAAGAAACAGAGAAGTCTGCACTGCACCAGACCCTTCAAAACTGAGCGGCAATATAATGTGGGAAGAGGAAGGAGACAGCATCTCCTCCTGTTTAAAGTTACACCCAGCCCTCTACTTCCTCCACCCTCTCTGTCCTTACACGTGAAGCAAGTCTGTGTATGTTGTTCCTAAACAATGGGGAAACACTTCAGGAAGCAGAGCTTGCACTCGGAACTGCAGGCATCTTGTATTTACCAGTGCAGAATAACGTGCATGGCCTATTTGTGCTTTCAGCTACCTCCATCAAGCCAAAATGAATATCAGGTGGTTGGTCGTGAATATATGAAAAAAAGTCTGGGGAATGAAAATGCAGGCATGGGATCTGATATCACAGACAGAACAGAAACCAAATTGCTGCACATAAAGCACATCTACTACAGTGGAATTTTCAGCCAAATAGATGGTGATGATGTAGAGTTGTTAGATCTGCTACACTCAGTATACTCAATGCTGTAACGTTGCAGCTAGTAATGATATGTATACAAAGCAGGGGAGCCCAAAAGCTTCCATAGTGAAGGTTTTGGATGCTGGGATCTATATTTTAATCGCAGCATGAAAGTCACATGCTACCAATATCTCTGACTGCCAGTGTGAAATGGGAGTTGAAGTTCAACAACAGTTGAGGGGGTGCAGGTTAACTACAAAAGACGTATATACTGACAACAAGGGGCAGCTTTATCAAGGGTGGAATTTCGAATTTGAAAAACTTCAAAACTCAAATTCAAAAAGACCAACCGAAATTAAATCTAAGGTTTTTTTTTGGCGGAATAGGTCAGTTTTCGATCGAATTTGAATTGTACGAATCAAAGTATTAGCGCATTCGAATCGTACAATTTCAAGTTTTTCCCCTAAAAAAACCTCTGATTTTTCAAAGTCCACCAATTGACTCCACATAGGTTCTAGGAGGTCCCCCATAGGCTAAAACAACAATTCGGCAGGTTTTAGACACTGTACATGATACATTTCGAAAATTCTAATTTTCTGGGTTTTTTCAAATTCTAATTCAATTTGGACTATTCCCTAGTTGAAGTACACAAAAATGAGTTCAAAATTCGAATTTCGGTGTCAGTTTTACTTTTTTTTCCCCTTCCATTGGACATAGGCCCCCTCAGGTGGTAGCTCCCCAAATATTGAGACTGCCTTAAAGGAGGAAGAATGACCAGAGTCATAGGTTAGCTAGTAATTGTAGATGGCATGGGAGAGATGAGGGATGTCTCCTATACAAAATGCTGGGTTTGTCCCTGAATAAAAAGGTGACATAATAATACTGGATGGTATTGAATAGATCAGAAGTCTGAATATGTAGGTTCCATTGTAACAACAAGACAAATGGGAGTAGTGTGTCTCTATGAGATTGGCCTGAGTTTGTTGGTACAGATGGGAGACACAGTAGAGTACTCAGGGTTCAATAACAAAATGACTTACCGGCTTTGCAAGGATCTTTGTAATCGACGGCCTCGTTTTTCTCCTCTTCATTGTCAAAATTAGGATAATCATAGTCAAGCCCACCACACACACATAACATGTCGCAGAAAGTCCAGCCAGTGAGAAGGAAGATGAGCCAAGAAGGCATGTTCGTTGCACTGGGAAGGGGAAATTGAAGGTGCGGGTCGGCGACACTCGGGTAATGGAAATGTCACAGTCGCCCAGTGATACCGGTCAGGAGCTTGTGTGTCTGTCTCATCTGCCCGGGACAGGGAGTGCGTGCAGGGGCCACATGGGGGGTCTGTGTGTGTCCAGAGACAGTTTCCCAGGGTCTTTAGCTGCAGTTTAATGCCTTGATGTACGATTGTCAGTCCCGATGAGACTCATCAGATACAAGGGGAGGGGTCGCACTATTGGAGACTGGACGCTGCGACTTCTTCATCCACTTGTACTTGGAGGGATCTGCGCGGGGGGTGGGGGGAGCATGTGAAAGTCTAGGATAGAGAAGAAGAGCAGAGCAATGAGCTGAAGAATACACGCCTCCCCTATAACAGCAGCACAATGTCACCATGCAGCACTCGCTTACATACACACACCCGACACACACCCGACTGACACACACACCCGACACCCGCGATCCGCAAACCACTTTACTTTGCTCAGGGCACATCAAAGAGCCATTCATTGGTGCTGTCTGGCCACAAACTATGAGAGAGAGCGAATAAATAATAAGAACACGTGCACAGCAATATCTACATGCCTGTAATCCTGGTACCCACACAGCAGCCTCTCAGACACCGATCAGTCGTTGCTGGATCACTCGCGATCTCTCCATTACATCTAAACCAGCAATCTGCCCCTGAATCCTGCCAGCCGACCCTACCAGGGACTTAAATCAATCAACTCGTTTTAGCGTCAGCGAGACCCACTTAGCGCACTACTTCCTTCAATCCAGCGGCCGTAATTCCATTTGAAAGTGGCAGCAAAGTAAGGTGAGATTTAGGGAGCTCAGTCTCATGCCCCGCCCCTCTCCCCCCTTCCCCAGTCTGATGGGAGGGGAGGTCATTCGCCGACTCCTGCCTCTAATCCCTTTAGAGTGTCACATTTGACACCAATGTTTTCAGAGCCGCTGCTGCTTGTGACTCTGTAGCGCTTCTCACTCATCTTCCTTCAGCGCCTTTGCACTTACCCGGGGGCATGGCTGATTTGATGTCTGAAATAACACCTACATGTCTGTGCTTTGATTCATAGTCATGCAAAGCTGCTCCCCTTACATGAAATCCACTGATATTTCCATTGCAAATCACTCACACAAAAGGGTTTTGTCTCCATGGCATGTATTAATATATTGCATTTATACATTTCATTAATATATTGCATTAATATATTGCATTTATATATTGCATTAAAATATTTCATTGATACATTGCAAATTTGCATTTATATATTGCATTTATATATTGCATTAATATATTGCATTTATATATTGCATTCATATATTGCATTAATATATTCAATTTATATATTGCATTTATATTTTGTATTAATATATTGCATTCATATATTACATTAATATATTGCATTTATATATTGCACTTATATATTGCATTTATATATTGCATGAATATATTGCATTTGTATATTGCATTTATATATTGCATTAAAATATACCATTTATTTATTGCATTTATATGTTGTATTAATATATTGCATTTATATTGTGTATTAATATATTACATTCATATATTGCATTAATATATTGCATTTATATATTGCACTTATATATTGCAATCATATATTGCATTAATATATTGCATTTATATATTGCATGTATATACTGCATTTATACATTGCATTATTATATTGCATTACTATATTGCATTAATATATTGCTTTTATATATTGCATTTTTTGTTGCATTGATATATTGCATTTATACATTGCATTTATACATTGCATTAATACATTACATTTTTATATTGCATTAATATATTGCATTTATAAATTTGTACTCACCAGTGCATCCCAGGAAGGCCCAACTAACATCATGAGCAGGCAGTTTTCTCCCAGCAAACAAATCACATTCCCGTAGCTCATCCTCAATACTCTTCTATTTTAAAGTCCTTTTTTCAGTACATTTTTTTTCTGTGTAATGCCTAAATGGGGAGTAAATAAAAAGCACTGTGGCAATGTAACTGTGCCTATAATGGAAATATTTGTAGGAGATAAGACTGGTGTTTCGAAGTGACCTTTCTAAAGATAAAAGCAAAGGTGAATTGATCTTGAAGTGTGCTATAATTACAGCAGGGTTTTTAATAATAAACATTGATCAGCAGGCTCAGTCAATCATAGAAGCAGAGTCACATGCCTATATGGAAATAAGGGGGGTAGCATTTTATCATCTTCTCTGCTTGTATATTCAACAACAGAAATTGCAAGTTAATAGAAACTTGGAAAGGTAAACATATTACATTATTATACATGTATTTACAAAGCAACAATGTATTCCAAGACCCTGTACATTTGAAAGGTGAGTGTACAGTATAAAGGACAAATTAGATACAAATTCATCAATAGAGTAGGGCCTGCTCATGAGAGCTTACAATCTGAATCTAAAATGTAAAATCTACAATCTCACAATCTATTACATCAGTGACAGTGGCGGATTAATTATATGTAAGACCTTAAGGTCACCAAACGAGCGGATCTGTCCCTGATATGCCCACCTTGAGCTGGGTGATATTGGGTTCATCCAATCGTGGGCCCTGGGGTCGGATAATAATGAAAGATATATGAGCTGTCGGATCTTGGGACCACATAAACGAACATATGCGGTCTACGATCCAACTGGATTTTTACCCCTGACCGACTGACATCTGGCCAACTCTCGGCCAGATATTGATCATGGAAGCTCATACACGAGCCAATAAGCTGCTGACCTGGTCTATCAGCAGCTTTTGTTGAACCGTGTTTGGCCTCCTTTAGGCTACACTTTCCACAGGGCCCCCTGTTAGGCTTCGGGGGGGGGTGATATCACTCCAACTTGCAGTACAGTAGTAAAGCTGGCCATAGACGCAAAGATCTGATCGTACGAATCAAGGATTCGTACGATTTTCGGAACGTGTGTGGAGAGTCCCGACATTTTTCGTCCGGCGGAGATCGGTCATTTGGTCGATCGGACAGGTTAGAAAATTTCTGTCGGCTGCCGATAATATCTCTGCGTGTATTGCCGATCGTACGATTTTTAGTGGGAGACTGTCACTAGATTTGGTTGGACATAGATATTGTACGATTGCTGTCTGGGGCAGAACATTGCTGATCTGTTCTTTAACTAATCTGACTGGTAAGACTTTGATCTGAATGGTTAGTGGCGGGTCGGGAGATGGGAAAGTCCGATCGTACGATGATTCGTACGATCGGATCTTTGCATCTATGGCCAGCTTAAAGAGTGACTGAAGTTTATCAGAGCACAAGTCACGTGACTGGGGGCAGCTGGGAACTGACAATATGTCTAGCTCCATGTCAGATTTCAAAATTGAATATAAAAAAATCTGTTTGCTCTTTTGAAAAATGGATTTCAGTGATGCGTTTTGAAAAAAACATGTTTTCCCATGACAGTATCCCTTTAAGGTCCACTAGACTTTACTCCTTCCTGTGTCTGCAATAAGAGGATTTGCACTGGCCTGGGTACAGCGCAATACATCCCGTTGTAGACACAGGAAGGAGCAGAAGTCGGTGGATCGGATGATTCGCAGGCTGAGATTCAGCCCAGTCTGGCAGTAGTCTTAATGATATAATTATTTTTGCCCATCATCCCATTTGTTTATTCAAGGGAAAGGTTATTAATCAACTTTGTAAACAATTAAGTAAAACCCCACCCCTTCTCATGTTTCCAGATAGGGCTGGTAATGCATAGGCTATAATCCTTTCAGACCCCTCAATCTTATCACTGTAATTATATGGACTGCATGCAGGCCTGTTACTTGCATTGTTCTTGGGTACACATGCTAAAGCTTATGAGAAATAAGGAACTTAATTAAATACTAGAGCAGTGATTTTCTGATTTTATTGGTTCAAGGCCCAGGATTTTATCAGGGCCCCTTTAACTTATAAAAGGTTGCAGATGTCAAAACCGTTGTAGTATGAGCCATCCAGCAAATAAGGGTTCCAGCAAATAAGCAAATAAGGGTCTTTGATATTATTATCAAAGACCTCCAGCCTGAGCTTCCAATAGTATGTAGGAAAGTAAACAGACATTTCTGCATAAATCTCACCCTAAGGGCTGGGACACACTGGGCGATTTGGGGAGATTTAGTTGCCTGGCGACTAATCGCCGCGACTTTCCACGACCAATCTTCCCCGAATGCCTCCCCTCGCTCTGCGCCTGGCTAAAATGAAAAATCGCCTGCGCTAATCACACGCGGTGATTTGTTTTCCGAAGTTGCCCGAAGTTTCCTCGTGAGGCAACTTTGGGCGACTTCGGAAAACGAATCGCCGCATGTGATTAGTGCAGGCGATTTTTCATTTTAGCCAGGCGCAGAGCGAGGGGAGGCATTCGGGGAGAAAAGTCGCTGCGATTAGTCGCCAGGTGACTAAATCTCCCCAAATCGGCCAGTGTGTCTAAGGGCTAGTCCACACGAGGAGATTTTGTCGCTTGGCGACTAATCGCCACGTCTTTTGCGCGACTATCCCCCCGAACTGCCTCTGCATTTTTCCCCATAGGCTACAACGCAAAGTCGTCTGCGCTAATGCACACGCGGCAATGCGTTTTCTATAGTCGCCCCAAATTGCCTCAGTAGACAAGTTTTGGCGACTATTAAAACGCATCGGCGCGTGTGCGTTAGCGCAGGCGACTTTGCGTTGTAGCCTATGGGGAAAAACGCAGAGGCAGTTCGGGTAGATAGTCGTGCAAAAGACGTGACGATTAGTCGCTATATGGCCTTACCCTAAAGGGCTAAACTTTCCTAACCATTGCTCTAGGCCTCCCTAGGGAGATATTTTGGGCACTACTGAACTGGAAAATGTTTGGGTTAAAAAATGCCAGCCAAAAGTTATTCCCATTCAAGTTAAAAGGAGGATACAGGGAGTTTCAGCCAGTCTAAATAGTGTCACCATAAGCCATCAGCATAACTGTGGGCACTGCATTGCTTTCAGCTCCAGAATCAAAACATGTACAATTTAACCTTCTCATTCAATTAATAAACATTCAATTAATACACTGTTATAACACAAAAGAATGATACTGTATGATGCAGTGAGAAGACATTTTCTGGCACCTACATATAGAGAAATAGTTCTGACAGAGCCGCACAGAAAGCAGCGCCAGCGCAGCAGTGTTGGGAGAGGAAAGCAGAATGGCTCTAGATGAAGCTGAAATCCTATAAGCACAGGCAAACATTCCCGTTAGAGCTTATTTATCATGTGCCAGCATTTTCAGCTGTGCGGGACTATAAGAACTGACTGGGCACAGGGCTCTGCTTCTGAAAGTGCAGTTTAGATGATATTCATGGTTTCATGTGTCAGCTTTCTGTAACATTCCCATAGGCATCTTTCCCAATTCTTGTGTATATATGTCTAAAGCAAATGTTTAACCTGTACATGTGAAATGAACGTAGATTTGCATTACAGCTGGTGCATTTGTCTTAGATGTAACTTTTATCCTGATTTTGATCACTGATGTCCCTCTTTTTGGGTATACTGGGCCACATCTACCATATACGATATATATGAGGGCACATTATATTAAAATTATGATTTAATTAAAACAAATGCTTATTTTGAAGCCCTTGGGCAGGCTGTTGGCTACATCCAGTTCTTGGGTCGACCAGTTGAACAAAGACTTTAATTGTGTCCTTATTGTAATTAACTTTTCCATTTTCTGTCCTGATAAATTATTTAACTGTTTTATTGGTTATTATAGTCTTGCTACCCCCAGCACACAAATGAATAGGAGAGACTTATAATAGAAAAAAATAGTGATAGTTATAAACTCTTGCCTCAGAATTCTACTGCTTCCTGATGTCTGGTTCTGGCAACCAAAATTAACTGTAAAGTGGCTCTACAGAAAGGCAAATCATTTGTAGAAAGTACAGCAAAAAAAAAACACAGCAACTATCTATAGGTAGAAGTTTCAATAGCACACCAAGGGACTGGTTTATGAAAGGTCGATATGTTTGACTTTAAAGGGATTTTGTTGTGATTTTTATGGTGTAGTTTTTTCTTCTTCTAAATTACACTGTTTACACTGCAAATAATTCACTCTACCATGTAAAATGTAATTCCTAACACAAGAAGTGTATTTTATTTTAGTTGTAATATTGGTGTATAAGCAGCCATCTCAGGTCATTTTGCCTGGTCATGTGCTTTCAGAAAGAGCCAGCACTTTAGGATGGAACTGCTTTCAGGCAGGCTATTGTTTCTACTACTCAATGTAACTGAAGAAGTCGCAGTGGGACATAGATTTTTACTATTGAGTGTTGTTCTTAGATCTACCTGCTGGGGGGGGAGAAGAAAGGGGAGGTGATATCACTCCAACTTGCAGTGCTGCAGTAAAGAGTGACTGAAATTTATCAGAGCACAAGTCACATGACTGGGGGACATGGGAAACTGACAATATGTCTAGCCCCATGTCAGATTTCAAAATGAATATAAAAAATCAGTTTGCACTTTTGAAAAATGGATTTCAGTGCAGAATTCTGCTGGAGCAGCACCATTAACTGATGCATTTTAGAAAAAAAAAACGTTTCCCATGACAGTATCCCTTTAAAACAAAAATGATACTTTCACAAAGATAACTTTATTCATCAATGCTTTTTAATTATTGCAGTACGCCTTTTCTCAACAACTAAAAAAAAACTGCCATGAAACTTGTTGAGATACATTCAAACTAATGGGGACATCAAAGTGTGTTTCAGTTGGAATCTTCCTGTACTCAAGTAGTTGAGAAAAAATATACCACATATGACATATTTGAGGGCAGGATAATATTAAATATTAAATATATATTAAATATTTCCACACTGAGCTCAATAGCCCACAAAGAAACCCATGTTTCATTTCTCTGGTTCTATCTGTGGCTCTTGTTGGCTTGGCCAAACAATCATTGGCACACAAGGCAAGTACAATAACAGTAGAACCCTTGCAATTGTTTATTGTTTAAAGGAAAACTATACCCCCAAAATGAATACTTAAGCAACAGATAGTTTATATCAAATTGAATGACATATTAAAGAATCTTACCAAACTGGAATATATATTTACATAAATATTGCCCTTTTACATCTCTTGCCTTGAACCACCATTTCGTGACTCTATCTGTGCTGCCTCAGAGATCACCTGACCAGAAATACTACAACACTAACTGTAACAGGAAGAAGTGAGGAAGCAAAAGGCAGAACTCTGTCTGTTAATTGGCTCATGTGACCTTACATGTGGTTTGTATGTGTGCACAGTGAATCTTACGATCTCAGGGGACGGCCCTTATTTTTTAAAATGGCAATTTTCTATTTATGATTACCCAATGGCACATACTACTAAAAAAGTATATTATTATGATAATGGTTCATTTACATGAAGCAGGATTTTACACATGAGCTGTTTTACTCAGTATCTTTTAATAGAGACCTACATTGTTTGGGGGGTATAGTTTTCCTTTAAAGTGCAATATTTCCTGGTCATGCCCTTTGTCATGCTGGGATTTTGGCATGGTGAGGGTGTGCTGTCATTTTCCATTTGGTTCTTGTTGGCTTGGTGCCACGTGATTGCGTTTGGACACAACTTGTAGTTTGAAATACAAATCTAAAGTGTGCCCCTTAGGCTTGTGTAGTTTTGCAGGCTGAGAGAAGCAGATCTGCTCAGTGCCCCCTGCTTCATTGATTTGAAGTGATCACACACTGATCTCAGCTTCAGCTCTGCTATGTGTGAGTGCACATAGGCTGATTGAATTCAAATCAACGGAGCAGGGGCAGTGAGCAGATCTGCACCTCTCAGCCTGCAAAACTACGCAACTGACAACGTGTATCCATAAATGTGTGTCCATTGCCTTATTGCTCATTCTAAAAGCATCTGAGTCCAGGGTCTGGCTGCATTTTGTAGTCTGCACATAGAGTTGGACTGGTAATCCAGCGGTAGGTGCAAAAAGCAGTGCTGACAAGGCAGTTTTCTTCTTACCGCCTGTCACAGGGAAAGTGAAATGTTCAGGTGTCCTATGCAGCTTGTACCCACTAGTTGTCCCCTTCCCTATCTTAATGTTCAAGCAAAGGCATCTATGTGTCCCCCTCCATTGGCGTTCATTGATACAGTGTTGTCTAATGCAGGCAGTATTGTATTCATGAGGGAAACACAAGTCCCTGTGCTCCATTTTGAAATTCAGAGCAGCATAAAGTGCCAAAAACATGCTGGATTGTGCCATTTTAGCATTTGCGCACCCTTCCCTTAGTAAATGGCCCCTACAGAGTAAGTAATCTGTATAGCATTTCTTTTTTTTTTTTTTTTTTAACAATGCTTTATTTGAATAAAGTACATTAACAGTATTAATATATAGATGTACACAGCTTATCCATATGTCCAGTTACTGCAATAGTTCAATAGTCAGATATTACATCAGCTTGGTACAGTTGTATTACATACATGTACAGTTATTCCTTTTACCTGTTCTCAGTGTTATTCTGCAATTGTAACTCCAATAAAACTAATCAAACCTAACTTGTGCACAGCCTCGTGAAACTTACAGTACATTCTACTCACTACAGTGTAAAGATTAGGAGGGGTAGTTGATTAGTCCCTTGGCATACCCTTAGGATACATTTAGAGTCTGTGGTCAGGTATCAAGTACACCCCTCATGGATGTCCAGCCACGGGGACCATATTTTATCAAATTTAGCCGGGCAGCCCCTTCTTGCATATAGAAGTTTGTATATTGGTACCGCATGTATGATCTGGGTTTCCCAGAACTGTAGACTTGGGGCTAACTGTGCTTTCCATCTCATGGCGATGGATTTACGGGCATAGGCGAACATAATAGATATTAGAGCTCTCTCCGCAACCGTCGGTGCTAGGTCAGTTACGTGATTTAGTAACATACTCAGAGGTTCCACCCCAACTGGAATATCCATCATATCAGAGACATACTGTGCTACCGCCCTCCAAAACCGTTGTATCTTGGTACATGACCATACCATGTGTATAAAATTGGCTGGGGAGAGATGACACCGGGGACATTCGTCTACCTGGGCTGGGGACATTTTAGCCAGTACCGTTGGGGTAAGATACGCTCTGTGCAAGAACTTGTATTGCACCATTTTGTCCCTTGAGGCCACCATGTGGTCAAAGATTGACTCCAGGACCTCCTTCCAGACCTCAAGTGTTAATTCGGGTATGTCATTGCTCCATTTACCAAAGAGTTTGCCCAGCGGGGATTTCCCAGCAGTTATTAGTATGGCATAAAAACTGGACAGCGTTTTTTTCTGCGAGTTAGCTCTCGCCCTCACCTCTAGTTGGGAAGGCACTGTATTCAGTGGGACCCCTCGGAATTGGGATTGTATGGCATGTCTCAACTGGAGGTATCTAAAGAGCATTCTGTTGGGCAGGTCTTTTCCCTCTTTTAGGGTTTGGAAATCCAGTAGAGTCCCATCTACCATTATATCATGTATATATTTTATATGATATTGGGCCCACGCTTGAGGGTCCGGTATAGTTTGTAGGTGGGGCAATTTGGGATTACACCAGAGGGGTGTGAAACCTGAGCAGTAGCTCTCTAGTTTGGGGAGGAGGCCCTGGGCTGTACGCCAAGCCCACACTACCTCTTTCATAGGTGGGGTTGCATTGGTGGTATAGTGGCATCCACGGTACAGGAGGTTTTTGAGTTCCTCATAGGATCCTATGGTCTGCGCCTCTAGTCTAGTGGCTGGGTTATCTAGAGATGGGGTTGACCACTCTTTAGCTGTGACAAGCTTCGCTGCCAGGTAATATAAAAACAGGTTCGGCGCTGCCAGTCCCCCAGCCTGCACCGGAAGATGAAGTTTTGCCATAGCTATTTTTGGCGTAGAGGGGTACCAATATAACTGTGTAAGGAGTCCCCTAAGTTTAGTGAAGAAATTATTTGGTACCCTTACCGGAGATTGCCTAAAAATGTAGGTAAACTTGGGAAGCATTACCATTTTAAATAGGTTTATGCGTCCAATTAGGGATAAAGGTAAACGGGTCCATTGTTTGATTTTTTTCTCCAAACCTTGTAACAAGGGTGTCAAATTTAGTTCTACAAATTTACTGAGGTCATTGTGGATATTGATACCTAGATATTTGAAATTGTCCGTCCAGGTTAGACCCTCAGGCAATATCGGCCTAGGTTCGGGTACTGGGCCTATTGGGAAGAGTGCTGATTTACTCCAGTTAACTTTTAGGCCCGAATATGAGGAGTGTACCTTCACTATTTCCAGCGCAACCTCCAGGTCTCGGCCCGAATTGTCTAGGTATAGTAGCGTGTCATCAGCAAACATGGATATTTTCTCAGTAACGCCCCCTTTCCTACTGTATAGCATTTCTGTGAATGAAGCGAGCAAGCACACGGCATCTTGAGGCTGGAGAACATGATACAAAGAAACTGAGCAGCCCGGCTTTTAAAAGGAAACAGCCTGCTTTGCAAGAATGTGATTTGTCCCATTTGTACAACATTTTTCATATGGCATTTTAATTTCACATAAAACATGCAACTTTTGACTTATTAAAGAGGTGTAGCAGAAATCTGACAGTTTATCACACATGCTCAGGTTTAGTGAATTTGGAGATAATCAAAGCAGACTAAAATGACGTATAAGACTGGGCTGTGCTAGTTAGCAGTATGGGAATGGCAAATCTTAATGCAGGGATACGTAAATGCTTTTTTGGCTAGTTGTTTCAGAACCACAGTTCTGCTAGCAGAGGTAGATTCCCAGCAGTTGAACTGCCAAATGCTTCGTCTTTTTCTGCTTTAACAGGCCTGCCATTAGTTTCCCTCTGATCTAAATCTAGCACCAACAAATCCTTGTGGCCACAGGGTGCAATTCGAGATCCATACTGATTAGGCCTTTAGGCAAACATGCTAGTGTAAACATGCCCTTTTTATTCCATGCTGTGTGACTTGTTTTTTATGTATGTTGCAAGAGCTGAGCCCAATTCAACCAATTAGCTACTGTACAACAAATTTATTTGTTTAAATAAAGGGCCACTATACCCTCACGTTTTCATTTGGTGAGGCTATGTATAAGGCATGCCCACACCCAGGTTAATAAGCTGCCAACTTGGCCTGGAGTGGCCACGTCACTAAATGTTAGCCCCTTTGTATATTATATCATTTTCAGTTGCTCCCGAGGATGCTTGCATATTGAAACCATTTTTGGATTGCTATTATATGTAAATGATAAAGTGGCGCCTGTCATTGAAGTGGTTTTTAGCCTGAAAATACATATTTGAGTGAAAAAACACCCGTAGCAGCAGTGACAAGTGGTTTCCATTTAACGTAATGACAGTTGTTATTAATATTATACTATTACCATGTATTGATAAAGTGCCAACAAATTCCGCAGCATGGTACTTTGGGTTGGTGTATACATATATAGATTACATACAAAATGATAGATTCAGAAGATTACGTGTAGCAATTAGAATGGTCTGACATTAGTCTTAGGGGCACATTCATCAACAATTGTGTGGTTGTGTTTAATTATCTATTGTTGTGTTTACGTTATCTATGCGGCCAATCTGAGTAATAGTCTATTTACAATATTTACAAGGCAGCTTTAATGTAAAAGAAGGACGCATATATTAATTCCCCCTCCCAAAAATAGTATTTTCCCTGAATTAACCAAAAGGAGAATTAAGGAGTAAACAGCTGCAACATTTACTTACTAATTCTGCCATTAACCTTTTGTTTGCTTTTTAAGAGTAATTCCATGTTGCAAATTACCCCATTAGTCTCATACAGTGAAACTTATCTCACACAGAACTGTACAGAGCTCTCCTTGTGCTGATAACAACTTCACCCCCCTCTTGTTTTAATGCTAGGGCTTGCCCATGGAGTCCTTGTTTGGGTTTGGCCTAATTATTCCAATAAAGACACAAGCATTCCATACTTTGGTTAAATCATTTGGTTGAAACATATATTGGGAGTAGGGATGGGTGAATTTTTTTCGCCTTGTTTCACCGCGGAAATGATGCCCATAGATGTGTATGGCATCGTGCATCAAAAAAATGCACGTCCAAAACAATTCGCAGCGCGTCAAAAAACTTTTGACAACCATAGACTTTAATGGGCATCAGCGCCATTTTGGCGAAACAAAGGGTCAAAATCGCCCATCCCTAAGGGAGATGCAAGCAGAATCATTTTTCAGACTGAATGAATACATGCCCATTATAATTCACCTTAAAGGAAAACTATACCCCCAAAATGAATACTTAAGCAACAGATAGTTTATATCAAATTGAATGACATATTAAAGAATCTTACCAAACTGGAATATATATTTACATAAATACTGCCCTTTTACATCTCTTGCCTTGAACCACCATTTCGTGACTCTATCTGTGCTGCCTCAGAGATCACCTGACCAGAAATACTACAACACTAACTGTAACAGGAAGAAGTGAGGAAGCAAAAGGCAGAACTCTGTCTGTTAATTGGCTCATGTGACCTTACATGTGGTTTGTATGTGTGCACAGTGAATCTTACGATCTCAGGGGGGCGGCGCTTATTTTTTAAAATGGCAATTTTCTATTTATGATTACCCAATGGCACATACTACTAAAAAAGTATATTATTATGATAATGGTTCATTTACATGAAGCAGGGTTTTACACATGAGCTATTTTACTCAGTATCTTGTAATAGAGACCTACATTGTTTGGGAGTATAGTTTTCCTTTAAAGGAGAACTAAAGCTTAGCTAAAGAAGTAGGCTAAAGATTTTGTACATTATGTTTTGGATTCCTGTACCAGCCTAAGGCAACAACAGCCCTTTAGCAGTAAAAACACAAAAAAGAGACCGATCAAGCTCACCGCTCATTCCTCCCCCTGCCAGGTGCTCAGTCTCCAGTGTCCCCATTGTATCCAATGACAAAAACTCAACATAGATGGCACTTCTGGACAGTTTAATAAGCAGGTTGCTGGAAAAACCTAATGCGTTTTGGGATCAAATACTTTAATCATAAGTTACCTATGATTAAGGGATTTGATCCCGAAACGCGTTAGGTAGTAAAGATCTGTTGCTCCAAAGATGCCCCAGTAGCTCCACATCTTCTTTTCTGCTGATTCACTGCACATGCTCTGTGCTACTGTCAAAAACTGATCTTAGGGACCGACTCACAATATACTGTACACACACAATACAGAAACCAGTGCAATTATCATCAGAATTTAATAATCAGCCCTGTAGCATCAGTTTATATTACAGGCCAACCTCATTTTCTGCTTACTAATTTGTGACGACCCCTAAGCTTAGCTTCTCAACAGCTGCTCAGAGCCCACTGATCATGTGATTGTCATGGACACTTTCCAAGATGGTGACCCCCTGTGACAAGTTTGAAGTCCTGGATCATTGCTGCTATTGAGAAGCTGAAATTTTAGGCAGGTGCAATAAATGCAATGTAGAAAATATGTCATTTTTAGCCATATTGATTTTTATGGTTTAGTTCTCCTTTATGAAGAAACTAAGTAAGGACAATTTGGTTTGCTAAGGGTTCTGACAGACATTATTCTGTATGACTCGTGATTAATCTTCTCTAGCGTGGGCGACTAATCTCCTACATTGGAAAGTAGATGTGCCACGTATATTTCCCTAGCGTCAATTCGCATAGTAGCCTCTGGGGAAGATTAGTCGTTCTCGCTAAAGGAGATTAACCACAGGGTGATTAATTTCCTCATGTATCATTGCCTTTAAGATCACAAAGAAATCCCAGAAACTCTCTCTGTACAAATAACACTTGTCTCTAGGGATACCCAAGGGACCTAGAGACTGGGGGGGGGTCCACACTTCCATCTTGGATTCTTCTCTGCTGCCATATATTGTGTATATCACTATATCACCAAACTTGGACCTAATCCCTATCCACCCATCTTTTACATCCATTGTGTCATGATCCCTTTTCCCCTTTTGTGCTCAAGCAAAGGTGGCAACTCTTATTATAGAGCTGCAGAATCTTTGGGCTGGTACAGCAAGTTCAGTATATAAAATATATATATAAAATACAGTATAGCATTTCCAGTTACTTTTACAGTGTAGTATATAAGACATCTTTATTTGTACTCTTCATTACCTGCTCATTACCTGCTCTAAAATTCCACTATTTTCTTAGCTGTGTTTCTTAGAAGGTCTGGGAAGGTCTGTTTCTTAGGATCTTGCATCAATAAAAATAAGGGTCAGTATTGTTGGGTTGCTCTATCATAATTCCTTAGATATGTACTCAAACCAACCTCTGGTGATTACTGGCTACATTTTTGGCTAACTAAATGAGAAGTATTATGTATATTATGCAGCCCATCTAGCCATACCCAGTTTTATTTTTAGACTAAACTTTTCCTTTAATACCTTTAATCTTCCTCCTTTTTCCCTCTTAAATCATACTCAATTTCTCTCTGCAAATTCTAAAGCTATAATATAATACAAATAATTATGTACCCCATTATGTGTCCCATCTGTTTTTTTTTAACCAATAGAGTCCATGGCCACCAATGTATTCTGTGTTTTTTAACCATTAACCCCCCTAGGAGAGGGGCATAACATTTTGTTATACTGGCCGCATGATTTGCAATGGAGACCCTGAGGCCATATTCGTTTATGCCCACAGTCTGTCCAGCATTTTGGGCTGGTGGCCAGATAGATGTTACATTTTTTGAGTGGGTTGAGGCACCACCTAAATACAGTACTGTATGACCTTATAGTAATTTTTCATATGATTGCAAGATTGTGTATGTCTATTAATACATGATATGAGGTAAGTTCCTGAAGGATTGGCGATTTTGAGGTTTGGATAGCATAATGATAGACCTTTAGTAATGTCTAGATTATTCTGATATCTAGGGGGTTATTTACAAAAATTTGACTTTTTCTCACTTTATTTAAAAAAGATTCGACCAAACTCCCATACCCGAATCTCCTTAATTTACCAATAAAACTTCTCGTAAAATTCAAAGTGACGTGACAAAATGAGCGATTGTCAGTTCAAAAGCTTGAATTTAACTTGTTTTAACTTGAATTTATTGGTTATATCGAATGAAAACAAGTGTAAACAGCCAGAAACTCCTGAAGGCAAAAAACATGTTGCAATTGTTAAAGGGACCATCTGTCATTTAATTCTACATGATTTCAATAGGGTTTAGCTGGAGTATTTTTGGATTCAAATTTTTAGCAGCTTCAGATCAAAATAAATTTTGGAAAAAATCTAGATTTTTTTCCTCTAAAAATTCAGATTTTTTTTCCCTTTAAAAACTCAACCAGAAAAAATTGAGGCTTCATAAATAGGCCTCCTAAAAGGGATACTGTCATGGGAAAAATTTTTTTTTCAAAATGAATCAGTTAATAGTGCTGCTCCAGCAGAATTCTGCACTGAAATCCATTTCTCAAAAGAGCAAACAGATTTTTTATATTCAAGTTTGAAACATGGGGACTAGATATATTGTCAATTTCCCAGCTGCCCCAAGGCATGTGACTTGTGCTCTGATAAACTTCAATCACTCTTTACTGCTGTACTGCAATTTGGAGTGATATCACACCCTCCCTTTTCCCCTCCAGCAGCCAAACAAAAGAACAATGGGAAGGTAACCAGATAACAGCTCCCTAACACAAGATAACAGCTGCCTGGTAGATCTAAAAACAACACTCAATAGTAAAAACCCATGTCTCACTGAGACACATTCAGTTACATTGAGAAGGAAAAACAGCAGCCTGCCAGAAAGCATTTCTCTCCTAAAGTGCAGGCACAAGTCACATGACCAGGGGCAGCTGGGAAATTGACAAAATGTCTAGCCCCATGTCAGATTTCAAAATTAAATATAAAAACATCTGTTTGCTCTTTTGAGAAAAGGATATCAGTGCAGAATTCTGCTGGAGTAGCACTATTAACCGATGCATTTTGAAAAAAACATGTTTTCCGATGACAGGATCCCTTTAACTGGTTATATGTTTTTCCTATACAGGCAAGTATGATCCCTTAAGGAAGTGCCATATATATTGTGTTTATCTACCTCGCAAGGACCAACCATGGAGAAGCTTTAGTTTAACATTTGCCCTGTTAAGCCCAAGAAATAACAAAAAAAATCTGTAGATTTTTTCCATATTAAAAACAGCAAAAACGTATGTTCAACGCAAGGCCAATTAATTAAACTCATGTTCAACAAGGGAGGATTTACTGTCCCTTTGATGCCCCTGAAAATAGTAATTGTTGGGTTGTGCTGTTGGGTTATCTAATGACATCAGGAGGTTAACAGCTGCCAAATCCAGAAATATTCCAGAACCACAGCCATCAAACATTTACTTCTTCCCCAGTTTTGGGATATTCCATTCTATGGAATCTGCATTACAGAGGAGATATTGTTAACCTGGGATCAGCTGGAAATATAACTGCAACATTGCTCTTGCAAAGACAGCCCTTCACTTATACAGACCTTGCCTTAGGATGTCTTCCACAATGAAAGACAGATTCCTCTTGAAATAAAACGGGAGGGCGTCTCATTATAAAGCAAGAAACTGCTTTATGGTACTACATCAGTAATGGTGGTACAAGTCAATTAAACCTCTCTGAACATTCTCATTGGGATGTTTCTAACCGCCAGAATAAAACCATGTCACAGGATTATTTCTAACCACCTAAATGAATAATAATCAGCAACAGCTATAAAAAATGACCACTTATACTGCACCTGACACAAGATGCTGAACTAGCAGCTTTCAGTGGAACTAGCCCAGATTGATCCAAATGCTCCACAATTGCTGCGTGCAAAGTCAATACTGTCAGCAAAATGCTTGTTAGGCATAAAGATTGCCTGCATTCTACTACATGCTTGCCTTGCAATATTTGCTGACAACAAATCGGTTCAACATAGTCTCCGTATTTTGATGGTGAGAAATGTATGGTACTGGCATATTTCCTCCATATTAACTCTAAGGCAAACTTAAAATGATTTAGACCTGGAAAGTGTTGAAGCTGTTTTTAAGGCACTCGCAGGTTTACTAACTTATAATTAATGGCTCTTATAATTACTCTTATAATTACTCTATCACCCACATAGAGATGAGCTTCTATTAAGATATGACATCTGCACTGCATAAAAGGTGTATATGAAACCATATTCTGAACACGATCTAAAGATAATGTCAATGGATAAAACCTTCATCATTGCTTAGCTGCTGACTCTATTAACTGCATAGGTTTTGGCAGCGGATAATTTTGGCAAAAAGATATATGATACAATATTTTAAGCCAAGAAAATATTGCTGAATAATCGTGTACAAAATAAAATATGTCAGTGATCATTTAACCGGTCACTGCAACTGCATGTTCACAACAATTTCCCAACTGCAGATTTATTAAAGGGAAAGTATACACCGTTTTTTTTTAAAGTTTACCTGCCACCCAGACACAAAAATCTGTATAATGAAAGTCCTTTTCAAATTAAACATGAAAGCATTCATAGCTGTTGTAAGCCCATTTAAAAATCCCAGCTGTCAATCAAATATTGTCTGCCCCTCCTCTATGCCTTAGGACAATCACTTTCACAAGATTCAGATAATTTGTATTGTGTAATTAAAGTTCATTTTGCTTGACTAATGTGATAAAATAGGATTTTGAATCATTTTTTTGGGTGACGGGTCCCCTTTAATGAACATAGTGATGGACCTGTTCTTTGCCTATTTTTTAAGAAAAATCTGTGGTTTTTATGTCATGCACTAAACAAGAAAATGAAAGCACTTTAACTTTAGCACTTCCTGGTTCTGCCGAATCATTGTTTGCAGAGGAGAAGCTAGTAAAACCAATATACAGTCCACAGATAAACCATCTGCATTATGAGCTGTTCCTTATCCAAAATCAGTCAGCTGAAATGTACAGGCCTATTTCAGCCCTTACCTTTACCTCTTTGCGTCCAGAACCATTGATGAACACACTTGGTGGCTTGCCGATGCAATGGTCCCAGACACAAACAGAAGAGGGGGGCTGCTGCCAATGATAGGGGCTGAAATCGAACTGGGGATTTCAGTAGGCCACAACCTCACTGTCTTCACTGTGAAGAACCACCTATGCTGCTTCAAATTAAAGTTCTGTTTCTCTAGTCTAAAGGGGTGGCCTCTCATGTGTTGATTCTTTTTATGGGAAAAATGTATCAATTCATCAAAAGTCATGGATAAGCTTATCCAGGTCCTGCCAGTGTTCCCAATAAAGGCATATTTGTTGAAAGGGATCCTGTCATTGGAAAACAAGTTTTTTTCAAAACACATCAGTTAAAAGTGCTACTCCAGCAGAATTCTGCATTGCAATCCATTTCTCAAAAGAGCAAACAGATTTTTTTATTTCAATTTTGAAATCTGACATGGGGCTAGTCATTTTGTCAATTTCCCAGCTGCCTATGGTCATGTGACTTGTGCCTGCTCTTTAGGAGAGAAATGCTTTCAGGCAGGCTGCTGTTTTTCCTTCTCAATGTAACTGAATGTGTCTCAGTGAGTCATGGGTTTTTACTATTGAGTGTTGTTCTTAGATCTACCAGGCAGCTGTCATCTTGTGTTAGGGAGATGTTATCTGGTTACCTTCCCATTGTTCTTTTGTTTGGCTGCTGGGGGGGAAAGGGAGGGGCAATATCACTCCAACTTGCAGTACAGCAGTAAAGAATGATTGAAGTTTATCAAAGCACAAGTCACATGACTTGGGGCAACTGGGAAATGGACAATATGTCTAGCCCCATGTCAGATTTCAAAATTGAATATAAAAAAATCTGTTTGCTCTTTTGAGAAATGGATTTCAGTACAGAATTCTGCTGGAGCAGCACTATTAACTGATTCATTTTGAAAAAAATTTTTTTTTTCCCATGACAGTATCCCTTTAAAGAAAAGAATTGTGGTGCTGTTCTTCAACCAGAAAACAGAAAGGGACAGTTGATGTAATTGAATGGAAAAAAAGCAATAATTTGTGAGGGTATAGTACATCTATCTATTAATATTCCCCAAAGGTCAGAATGTTGACAAATATTGATGAGCGAACCTGTCCCTTTTCGCTTCCTCAAAAACTAGCGAAACAGTGAGATTCACAATGAAGATGCATTAAAGGCAAAATTGAAGTCAATGGGCGTTTTTTCAAAATGAACTCACAAAACACAATACATTGTAGTCTATGGTATTTTTCTTTTAGGTGAAATGATTATGCTCATCACTATTGGCAAATATTGTTTGTGGAGGTCAGGAAAGAGTTGCAGTGTGGGGATGTCCAATATAAGCTTGAAACATAGTGGATCTCTATGTGAGTTATGTTACACAATAAAAATGATTATAGAATTCCAGTGTAATCCTGCTCAGGCAGGCTCTCGTCCCACATTTTTCTTTCTGTAACGGATGCATAGTATGATGTCACTGAGGGGATGGCCAGCCCAAAGCAATCATACTATGCATAAGTTCCTGGATTGTCCCACATTGTATTTTCTAACACAAGTCTCCACCAGCAGTAAAAGTGCAATTCTGCATATTTAAAGTCTTTATTATTACCACTGGGGACAGAAAATATTGAACACTGGAGATTTAAAAAATATCTTGCGCTTTAAGTACGATTTGTTCGCTAGATGTTGTATCAATGTCTGGAATTGTAATACAAGAACCTGCTCACACAAAAGTAAATAAGCTCCTTACATCCGAGTACATTACAGTATGGTCCATACATTTTAGCACTGCTTGTATCCTCTGCATATACAATTACTAGACAATTATATTGTCATATGTGCAGAAACAAAGTTTGAAGAAGGTTAATACCCATACAGCTTACAATAAAAGTACAAGTATTATTGATAAATGCAAATGAAAGTGGGCACAGTGCAGAAATTATTTTTGCCTATAATAATGCTGCTAAACATACATGGGCCATATTCATGCAATATGCTCATCTACGCACCGTTAATTGGTTATTTCAGGAAGTTTTGGCTCCTGCTTGTCTGATTTGCTCTTTTTTTTTTAATTCAAACTTGTCTAGTCTTTGTCAGGAAGGAGCAACATCCGGCATCTGGCTAAATACACAAAACAGTGAGCAAATAGTACAGGAAAAGGCATAATTATTAAAGTCACATTTAAACTATGTGGCTTACATATTAAAAGAAGCATAGAGTTGATTTTTTATATTGCTAATGTTATTTCGGACAATTGGAAAATTGATTTCAGGGGCTACTTCCGTTGAAGACTCACATTTAGTGATTCAGCGGCAAATTTTTTGACAGACATAAATTCCCTCTTCATAATAACTAAAAAATATATATTTTTTAATTAATTTAGAAAATTTTTTTAAAAAAATGTTCTTACCTGTCAGATGTAGGGTTGCCACCTAGCTGGCATATTACCTGCCCAGACAGTAAAAATGTGATTGACGCCAATGTCATTGAAGAAAGAAAAGAAAGATAGAGTAGCTGGTAATTTTAAAGGAAGGTGTTTACCAAACCTTCCGATAAGCCATAAATGCCATGTTTCCTTAGGGTAAGGGCCTATTAATGTCTGTGCTCACCACACTGTTCCTTGGAACTGCAAGCTCTATTGCCCTGACTTGTACGGTCTTGCTAACAAGACCGAAATCTACAAATTCAAATATCAAAGTAGAGTACAACGTCTAGGCACAAGTCAGGAAAAGGAACCGGCACCAGCATTACTGCTTGGCTCAAACCTGTCTTAGAAGCACCTTGTTATAGATTGAGAGGTGAGGATAGAGGAGGATAGAGGAAAAGATGCAAAGGGCTTCTATGAAAAGGGCAGATAGATACTGAAAAAAAGGACAGCAGATGATGCATTTAATGATGCATTTTGAGAAAAGTAAAGAGGAGCAAACACTGTAAAAGAGGATTTTCCAAGCAAAAGGCATACAACTTAATTATTTTGGTGAAAACCATCACTTTCTTTGCGAAAGAAGAATGTGTCTAAAAGTTCATTTTAACATTAACTTCTTTAAAGACATAAGGCTATATTCAATTTGATCAGCAAAGTGTATTTCATGGATGAACACATGAAAATGTATGAGTGAGATACAAATTCTCCTAAATACTGTAAGGGTAAGATACACTTTTGAGATAGTGTACATATAAGTGATTTTTAACCTGTTCAAAATTGGGTCTCCATTCTGTTTTGGTGGCTATGCTGTAAATTTTTCAAAATGCAGTGAGATATCCTCCAAGAATAGGGAATGCAGTTAAAACTTGATGCATATATAATTTTATGATGGATTTTGGATTGCAAAGCTGACTTAAGATGGCCATAGATGTTGAGATTTTTAAAAGATCAGATCCTCATCGTGAGACCACGATCTTCTCAGAACGATCATACGATCGTACGAATTGACCATCAACTAAAAGACCAATTTGCCAGGAAAACAAAGGGGAGCTGCCTGCTTGGCCCTGCAAACACATATAGATTGCACTGGGACCGACAAAGATTTTTTGACCTGGCCGATCAATTTCCTGACAGATGGCCGAAAAATCGCAAGATAATTTCCTGACAGATGGCCGAAAACCGCGCGATAATTTCGAAGGATTGGTTGGACTTCCCTAAAATCGGTCGTTCGGCAAGAAGAATCATCGCGTCTATGGGGAGCTTTACAGTCTCAGGTGCATGTTAAGTGGCAGTGGCACTTCACCAGCGGAAGACCAGCCTCCGAAAAATATACCCCAGTGTCTTCAGGTGTTTTAAACCTTCAATGACCAGTATACCATTGTCTATATTTCCAGGTAAGGAAAATATTAAGCAGTGCATGTATGAATTTATAATTATTTTCCATTCACTTAGATTTCCCTGGCTTTATATACAATTTATTTCTTCACTTTATTTCTCAAGAGCAATAATATAATCCATGTTTTGTATGGGTTTTATACTTATTTATTGACATTTTTATATAGCACCAACACATTTACACATCACTGTGCAGAAAGTATATATCAATCACATCAATCCCTTCCCCAGTGGAGCTTACAGTCTACAGTCCCTGTTGTTGTCATACACAGTAGGGTCAATATTTAGCAGGATACAATATAACTGCCTATTTGTTTTTATGGGAGTTTTTAGAAGGGCAGATTGTTTGTTGGCAGTATCCCCCTAAAAGCTATTGTTCCAAACCTGCCTTTAGGCATCCCAAACATTTCAGGATATCCTCAGAGAAGAACAAATTACTTGAAATGTTGATGATTCATACAAATCCACCTGTGCCGCTGATTCATTCCTTATGAGCTATTGTGTGGACATCCTTATGTACTGTTGTTGTTTTGCCCAGCGGGAGACTTTGTAAGCAGAGAACGTGAAGTCTAAAACACCATTTCATAAATAACACATCAAAGCATTTATAGCGGTGCATGGAAATACTTTCAAACTTGCTTAAAAACAGCCTAAATAATGCTAGGAAATACCAAACCCTGGTCATTCTTCACTTCAAACATTACAGCAAACATTCTTAAACCTGTCCTCGTGGATAAGTATAAAAACCTATGACACACTGAAGTAAAAACAGATTTAAAGACATTCATTGACCTCTGGAAGGTGACCAACGCTGCTTCACATGAAGGAAATATTTTCCTTCTAGATTTTTGGGATAATGAACCCTAGCTAGGCAATGGTAGATGAATCATCACAGATATTCGAGAGTTCACTGTTAACAGTAGCTGTTGAAGAACACTACTTTGAAACCACAATGTAGACAGACATCTAACCCAGTTGCTATATGTTTCATTATGACAGTCACTCATTTGAATGTTCATATTCATCATGAGAAGTGTGTCTGTTGCATTGCTAGTCAGGGCTGGTCCTATCAAATGTGGGGCTCAATTGGGACCATGTTGGCGGGGCCCCTAGACAAAGTGTTGCTGGCTACTGACACAGCAAGTATTTAGGAAAATAAGGGCATACAGGCACAAAATAGAAAGGAAAGGGGCAGTGCGGGGCCCAATTGGGCCCAATTGGTCCAATTGGCCTAAGGCCGGCCCTGTTGCTAGTCTTTACTTTCCATTTATTTGGGCAAATGTTTTTCTAAGAGGAAATCAAATGTCTATTAATGCTACAAAATTGAATTAAATGACACGTGGAATATTTCTTTCATTTGGAGGAGTTTTCTTTTCTGCAGTAGCGTTACATAGTTAAATAGTTTGGAAAATCTCCAGCTCACCTACACCCTCTTAATCTTTCTTTAACATTCCAACTCCACCTACACTGATGTGCATGAGTCTTACACATTCTATGATAACAGTGGGCAGCTGGAGGATTTCTTGTGTGTCACAGGCTCTGATGACATTCACATCATTTTTTATGTGAATATATAACAAATTTGAGCATAAAAGAAACCAATTTAGCCCTAACAGATTTGTTATTATAATCCCTTTCGAATGTGTTTGCATATACATGTATTACTGTAACAGTAATTTAGAAGAACTAGACACAGAAGCCAAGATACTTTATAGAGTCTGGTAAGTTATTCACAAATTTAATTAGATGTTTTCACTGGAAAAAATAAATAAGGTATACATTCCGTTAACTGCCCATAAGATTTAATTATTTCTGTCCTGCAGCTGAAACTGTGGCTACGGAAAGGCAAAACTTTTTTGCTGATTGCAGTGGAAATGCTACTTTGTGTTCTCGGAGGAGCTAATAAAATATAACAAGGGACAGTAAAATGCCTACATGGTTTTCAAAATACTTAGACATCTACCAAAACCTTTCAATAATTTGTTAGTGCTGAAACATACTGTATGTAAATAACAAATGGAACTGTTTTCTGGTTTAAAATGGACTGTTGAACGAGTGGAAGTAATGCTTAGTCAAAGAAGTGTTTAAACAAGGGACCCATTTATAAAGAAGCAATACTTTGATAATTGCTGTTCTGTTGCACAACAGGTATTGTCTGGTGAGTCACACCTTCAGGATGGACTTGAAGTACACTACCACCTAAAAGAGTCCTAAGGAGGTAATTTCCTCCACTCTTACAGCTTGTTCAGCAAGGCCAACTGCAAGCTTAGCCAATAGCGCTTTTACAGAATCTTGGAAATTTTTATTTTAGGCAAATCCAACTGATTTGAATGAAAGTCCCTATAAGGCAACTGGTTCATGCATGCTGTCTATGCTTTTTCATGGACACTATTGGAGCAGGTGCTTCCTCATGCCACCCCCTCTGTTAGCAGTCAGAACAAAATGCCTGGTGTTATAATGAGATATCAGTGCTGGATGGTGAATGATAGACATCTAATTTAAGGGGTCGATTCACTATGGGTCGAATATCGAGGGTTAATTAACCCTCGATATTCGAGTGGGAATTAAAATCCTTTTACTTCGAATATCGAAGTCGAAGGATTTAGCGCAGATAGTAGGATCGAGCGATCGAAGGATTATTCCTTTGATCGAACGATAAAATCCTTCGATTCGATTTTAATCCACCGATCGAAGGAATATCCTTTGATCAAAAAAACTTAGGAAAGCCTATGGGGACCTTCCGGTAGGTTTTAGATGACGAACTAGGGGGTCGAAGTTTTTTTTAAAGAGACAGTACTTCGATTATCGAATGGTCGAATAGTCAAACGATTTTTAGTTCGAATCCTTCGCTTCGAAGTCGAAGTTGTAGTCCAAGGTCAAAGTAGCCCATTCGATGGTCGAAGTAGCCCAAAAAACACTTCGAAATTCGAAGTTTTTTACTTCGAATCCTTCACTCGATGTTAGTGCATCGGCCCCATAGTCATTTGTAGGGGCTGGAGTGATGCTATTCTGCAAGTTTGGTCTGAAAGGTCCATTGCCTCATACTGCACACTCAGCACATTTACCAGATTTCAATGCATCATACAATACACTCATTGCTCTCCTCCAGCTTTGATAGAAATCTATCAATGCCATCATGAATGGGAACCAATTAATAATATACTCAATGGGTCCTGCTGAATGAAATTAAGTACTATAAATGTGCTTATGGCTCGAGCATTGGTTTGTTCTTTATAGGTTCACTACTTGCCAGGAATAAATAACTGAAAGTATGTATGAATATTGGAAACTGTATATTACTCAAACATCATTACAGTGCTATTGTTTTGGTTCTCCAAACATTCCAACCCATCATGGTGTGGATTGGGAAAAGTAAAATAAACAGTCCCCAGTCGTATTAGTCAGGATGGAATCCTACAATCCTACAATAATGAACTTGTGACAATTCTAGTCTTAACCAGGTTCTTGGTTGTTATGCAAGAAACAGAACCCACTGATAATTTTACCATGGTAAAAGCATGTAGAAAAAGTGAAAGGCTAGAAGGCAAGTTATTGAAGCAACATTTGAAAAGCTGTTTCTTGAAGAATGACAGGGTGATGTAAAATTTGGAATACGGTGATGACAAGGAGTGGAATTTCACAGACAGAAGTCAGCAAAGATTGTTCTGAGACATGAGTGGTAAGGAAACAAATCAAGCTGAAAAGGAAGTAAGTAGTTGTCCAGCTACAGTGCTGAGATAAGCAGCTTAATAATACGAAGCTCTTTATGAAAGAAACTGGGGCTTCTATACTTCTGTTGATGTGATGAGTATAGTTAGCGTTGAAGATTAAAGTCTGAAAGAGCAAAGAAGATCAGAGTCTTCATGGCAGCTCTGTAGCATAACAATGCTTTTGTGGTTTATTGAGACAGAAAAAGTTTAACACAGTTTTACTCAGCATTTGTGATCACCGTCAATAAAAAGTCATGCTTTTTACCGACTGCAAAGGGAAGCAACATAAGTAGTATTTGGCCTACAAACAGTGTCTGTCATCATATCATTATTCCCTTTGATTATAATATTGTTTCATTTTTTCACAAGCTTTTGACAACAAAGGGTCAGCAAGTCAGGCAGGCCATATACGAAATATTTAGTTAGGGGCAGATTTACCAAGGGTCGAATATCGAGGGTTAATTAACCCTCGATATTCGACTAGGAATTGAAATCCTTCGACTTCGAATATCGAAGTCGAAGGATTTAGCGCAGAAAATTCGATCGAAGGATTATTCATTCGATGGAACGATTAAATCCTTCGAATCGAACGATTCAAAGGATTTTAATCCAATGATCGAAGGAATATCCTTAGATCAAAAAAACTTAGGCAAGCCTATGGGGACCTTCCCCATAGGCTAACATTGACTTCGGTAGCTTTTATCTGCCGAACTAGGGGGTCAAAGTTTTTTTTAAAGAGACAGTACTTCGACTATCGAATGGTCGAATAGTCGAACGATTTTTAGTTCGAATCCTTCGACCTTCGTAGTCGAAGGTCGAAGTAGGCCATTCGATGGTCGAAGTAGCCCAAAAAACATTTCGAAATTCGAAGTTTTTTTAGTTCGAATCCTTCACTCGAATTTAGTGAATCGGCCCCTTAATGTGTTTGGAAATATAGTTCAGAAGTGCCTCAAATTGAGCAGAGAACCTAACAAAGGGGAATACCACTTAACTCTTTCCTTTCTTGCTAGACACTTCAGATGACCCCTACCAAATACCACTATATACTGTTTATATACATATATGTATATATATATATATATATATATATATATATATATATATATATATATATATTTATTTATTTTTTTTGCTTTGGAGTGGAGATACTGAAGATATTATATATATATATATATATATATATATATATATATATATATATATATATATATATATATATATAGTACTGTATATATACATATATGTATATATATAAATATATATATATATATATATATATATATATATATATATATATATATATATATATATTTATTTATTTTTTTTGCTTTGGAGTGGAGATACTGAAGATATTATATATATATATATATATATATATACTGTATATATATATATATATATATATATATATATATATAAAGCCAACACTAAAACAGCACTTGTTTAACACAACTTGTGAATCCTACTATAGTCATAATATAAAAGCGTGCAACGCTAGGTCTGTACAAGAAAAAGAACACATTTAAGGCAATGTCTAAAATTGACAGAACATGCATGGTAACAAAGACAGCAAATATATAATAATATAATAATATACGCAATGTAATCTTTCGGATGCCAGCCTCGTTTGTGGAGGTGGGAACACAAGTTGCCCAGGAACTCTCTATCCAGCATTCATTAAAAAGGAACCATGAAATGTAGAATCGACACCAATAGCACTGTGTATCTTTTTTTTGTAGATTTTACAACGTACTATCTACAATCATCATTGTATTAATGTGTATTAATACACATCTCTTAAAGGGAAGATTTATAGTTTAAATTATCCTTGGTTTATATTTGTTAGATGTAATGTTGCCATTTTTTGATGATGTTCTACAGTGGCTGCTCGATTGCATGGCCCTGTGTTTACTCTTTTTGTATATTGGTCAGCTCTACCAGGGCTTCCTATTATTGTCTATGTTTACCTTTCAGAAACACTATAATGTTTCCTAAAATATAACATTTACCATTCCAAACTATAGCAAAAGTCTGAAGTGATGAAGTATGAAGTCTTAGATTGTAAGCTCTATGGGACACGGTCCTCCATCCTCTCACATCTTTGACACTAAGGCCTTAATTGCGAGTGTACATTGTATTTACTTGTAATTATTATTGTACTTTGTGCTTATTATTGTAACTGTCTGTTCTATCAATTTATTGTCCTGCGGCACACATATGTAGCGCTTAAGGTTGCCACCCGCCCGGTATTTTACTGGCCTGGCCGTTAAAAATGATGCTTGATGCCAATGTTATTAATAGGAAAAAATGGTAAAAATATAGGAAGGCCGGTATTTTTTTCCCAAAAAGGTTGCAACCCTAGTAGCGCTATATAAATGAAAATATACATACATACAAGTGATCATATTTTAGTAACCAATACAACGCTGTCATTGCAAATTCTAGATACTTGACATAAGGAATATAAGTTCCAAAATCTGGAGTAAAACTATATATAACTAAAAGCTATAGAAGCATGCCACAGGGTATTTAGTTCTTTACAAATGTCTTTGAATCTGAGGTGGTTGTCATGCAATCCTCCAGGGCTCTATTTATATAAAAAATAACTAATAAGTTATTTAAAATACAATTGTTCTACTACTGAAGTGGTGACAAACACAGGTCAAAGATTGTTCCTGGCCGGCTACACACCCATAGGATGAAAAAATGTTATGATACATAGTAGGATATCTTCCCAGAAAAGACGTGTTAAATATAAATTGGAGAGAAATTGCTCTAAGCTTCTGTGCCCTGGACCCTAAAGATGTTTGAAAATGATGAGGCTTGTTTTGTTGAGGGTTCATGAATATAATAGAGCAAACTATAGGATTTCGAACAGACAATTTTGAAATGTAGAGTCCAAACAAAAAGTGGCAACCCTACTTGGCCCCATATCAAGTAATCCAACGAGTCAGCCAGTTTGGCTAACCTGTATGATATTATCTGCGGTGAACTTATTTTTAATTTATAGAGATTCTTTCCGGACCTATTTTGGCTAGGCTTCCCTTTTTTGTTACCTGTTTTATGTGCCAGAGGAAGTGATGCTGCAGAAAAAAAGAGTTCAGAAAGTTCCAAACCTTTAACTACTAAGCGGAAAATAAAATATACCACTAGAGTTTTTCTTCATGTAAGTTTCCATTAAATAAATAGTAAATAAAAGAATGAATTCATTATTATGTGCAGAAACATTTCATTCCCAGTCACCGTGCTCTGACCTACTACTGAGTCAAATATGTTTTCGCTTATCCAGTTCTTTCTACTCCAGTTGCCTTAGAATCATTTCATAAATGTAAATACTTTTGAAGGAACCATCCCAAAAAATGTAATTGTATTTGCAATGAAGTACACTTTATGCTATTCCATACTAATAAAAAATATTACATTTTAAGCCACAGTCTTTGGACCTAGGTCTACCCCGTGAATACAAGGCTTCCTATGTTCAGCAGTGCTGAATTCATGATGGACAGATGGAGGTTGGCACAAAGGTGTTTCCGCTCCCGCACCCTGCCCATCCCTTAATTCGTGCATCATTTAGGCACACAAGTTAGGGAGCACTAGCCGGCACAAGCTTCTGGCCCTGTACTTACTGTCTGCCCTGTGACAGGCAGTAGGGAAAGGGCTGTCTTGTGCTATTGACATTTGTCTGCACTTCATATCAGATTTTTCATCCCCGCACAGAACTGTTCTCTGAATGAACACTAATGGGCACCTTTTGGCAACCTTTAGAGGCCCATTTACTAAGGGTCGAATATCGTGGGTTAATTAACCCTTGATATTCAACCATCGAAGTAAAATCCTTCGATTTAGAAGTCGAAGGATTTACCGCATTTACTTTGATCAAACGATCGAAGAAAAAATCGTTCTATTAACGAACGATTTGAAGGATTTTAATCCATCGATCGAACAATTTTCCTTTGATCAGAAATTACTAGGAAGCTTATGGGGAAGGTCCCCATAAGCTAACATTGGTGCTCGGTAGGTTTTAGGAGGCGAAGTAGGTAGTCAAAGTTTTTTTTAAAGAGACAGTACTTCGACTATCGAATGGTGGAATAGTCGAACGATTTTTACTTCGAATCGCTCGATTCTAAGTCGTAGGCGAAGGTCGAAGTTGCCAATTCAATGGTCGAAGTAGCCAAAAAAAACAATTGAAATTCAAAGTTTTTTTCATTCTAATCCTTCACTTGAGCTTAGTAAATGTGCCCCTAGTGTTATTTTACTTTTGTCTGGATTCAAGTAAATGACCCCTGCAATTTTCTAACAGCTTGTTGCCCATTCTTCCTTATTATTCAATTCATTTTAGCTCTAGTGTAAGTTAATGGATAAAGATAATGGATATATACCTTGGAATTAAAGGTGTCATGTACATATGGCAATATACAAGGTTAATTCATAGATTTTTCAGATGACCCTAACTTGACAGTACAGGTCCCACATTTGCATAGGAAAGGTTAATTTAACAAAGCATATTAACATATGTATTATTATTATTATTATGTTTAAGTAATAATAATTAGAATTAGTGGTTGATTTATATTGATTGGTCAGATACAGAATAAACAATGTACGTTTTCTTGCAATCAGTTGTGTTTTTCCCCTATTGATGTTTTTTTTCCTGAAAACTCTAATCACCCAACCATTGATCATAAATCAGCCCTAGGCAGATGGGGGCTTTTGAAAAAAAAAAAACCCTGGCCCACTGAGCTGCCACAATCAATATCCTTGAATATACAGCTGACCTTTTACTAGTACTTTTTACTATTTTACTAGTAATGAGATTCTGAAAAGATTTGGCTATAAAAGTACATTGTACACTGACTGCCTTTTTTGATTGAAAAAAAAATGGAGAAAAAAGTGTAATGTGACTATTGTGTGGTTAAGTGCCCTGGGCTCCTTTCCGAAAGGTTAAAATCATATTATAAGGGACAAATAAACAAACTATAAACTTTTAAAGACGGAAACTGCCTTCCAAACAAATATCCTGACTCTGCAAATACAGTTAACAAGACAAATAAATCATAATAAAGCTGATATATAAATAATCTGAATGCATTTTCCGTGTGACACGAGAAAATGATGTTTTCTAAAGGATATCCCTGTATTAAAAGGCTTCCAAGGTTTGAGGCAGCAAGCGACAAGTCAGGGAATTCCACTGGCCAAGAAAAACTCCTTTTAGTTACAATAAAACAAGACCTTTACTGAGGATCTGGTCTGTAAGTTTTCTTTTATTCCTAGTAGAAAAGAAAATAAGTTTAAGGACAAACATTGTTTCTATAGTGTGCAAGGTCCCACTGATGAGCCAGTGTAAGCATGCTACCAGAAACAAAATATGGCAAGAGGATGAAAGTGATTGTTAAAACAGAAAAAGAGAGATAAGTGTAAGGTGGTTCCAATGCATCAGTAAACTAAAGACATTTATTATTTTAATAAACACAGTAAAGGCTCAATAGTAGCCTCTCCCTGCAGTAGTAGCCAGCTCACACATGTAAAAACAATTCATAGCAGGGTGTAACATTCCTTTTGTTTTCATTATCACTAGCCACCTTATAATGTATTGCTACCAATGTCGGACTGGGATGTCAGGGGCCCACCAGAAAACCGTGGGCCGACTTTCCAAACTATTATTCCTTCTCTCCTCATATCTACGTACTATATTCTTCCATTATTAAGCATTTTTTCCCATAAATAAATAGGGAATGACCATGAAATAGACTAAATGGTTAGAAGCAAGAGGCCCGCTGACACCTGGGCCCACCCAGAGTTTTCCTGGTATCCCAGTGGGCCAGTCTGACACTGATTGCACCCCTTAGGGCCCATATACTGAATACTTGCACCTATAGCATTGGTAGGTGCAAGTTGCACCTTGGCATCTGACACAGGGTTGAGGGGCAAACTTGTGACTAATGCGGGACAAAAATTTGCCAGCGTGACATCATTTCGGTTTACTAACGGTCGCTGACGTAACTTCGCTAGTGAAGGAGATAGACTCTAGCCGTACTTTGCTCCCTAACGCCTGGCGAATTTGAGGTCTGGCGAATGGACATAACTACACAAATTCACTAAGATTTGGATTTTACTGAATGTTTCCTCTTGCACCAGACTTGCCTTCGCCACCACAGACCAGGCGAAGAGCAATAAATTACATAAGAGTTTACATAAGAGTTACTAAAAAAATCGTTGAAAATTTTTTTTACGTCCCAAAAAACGCTAGCGTCTTTTCCTTTTTCAGGGTGATAGGCTGATTTGTTTTCGGGTAACCCGCTTCCCCCCTACATTTCCTACATATGGCACATAAACTACACTGGGCTCATGTGTAGGGCAATATAACAACTCTATTTTCTTTTATTAAGGTTTCCCGGGCTTGTGTAGTGTAATGTATTTACTGCAACGTATACATCCATTCAACTTTAACTTCCCGCCGTATGCAAATTAGGAAACGCTAGCCCAACTTCGCTTTCGTTTGGTGCAATAACGCTAGCGCTACGTTGCCAGCGTTCAGCGCCCTGGACGCAACTTCGAATTTTAGTGTATTAGCGCTGTCCTGGCAAATCGACGCCTGTCGAAGTGTTGCGCTGTGAGAGAAGACGTCGCTGCCAAATTTACGGAGGTTAGTGAATTTGCCCCTAAGAGTGCATCTCACGTGGGTGTAAGGGAACTCTGTACTACTACTGCATAGGCTCCCCAGCATGCACATTCAAACAAGCTAAGGGCATACTGTAGCATACTCTCCAGTCTTGTGCACTGAGCTCAGTAAGATCAGGGCTTGCATATTTATTAATGCATTCTTATTTTATATCAGAGTGCTTTGTCAATATAAGCACTTACTGGACATGCAACACTTCTGTCAAGGGCTGTTGGATGTCCCAGACTGAAACTATAATATACAGAATCGGCACGTGACTCCTTACTAAAACGGTAATAATGTTTACTACAAAAGAAAAAATAATATTTTAACAAGGTGTACAATCTGTACAATTGCCCAAGCATATTTAATATGTTGTTTAGATACAGATGAAATACAGTTGTAAGTATGTAAGAATATAGTATAGCAATATAACATAGGTACTGTTTTATATGGTATAAGTATATGGTGTAAGACTATATTGTAAGAATATGGTATAACTATATAGTGTGAGTATATGGAGTAAGTATATTGCATAAGTACATAGTGTAAGTATATAGTGTTAGCATATAGTGTATATGGTGTAAGTACATGGTGTTAGTATTTTTACAGGATTTATTTGTCAAACTAAAGCTAAAGGAAACCTATAACACAGAGGATTGGTGTCCTGGAACCTCCTTTACTTTGCTAATAATTCCTTTTCCTGTACCCAAGGCCCTTTATAAGAGCCTTGCTTATTCCCACTGGAATGCTCAGTGACTCAGGATGGAACAGCAACTTGATTGGCCTGTGCAGAGCTCTGACTTCAACTCAACTTCAGGCCCATGAACTGGAATGCTAACTTTGAGCCAGGCCTGAAAACTCCTAACACCTGAGCTCATCCTCACAAATGCTCAGTGACTGAATGGAAGCAAAGCCTAGCAACGACTTTATTTAGAGCAGGCATGTCAATCTAGTGTTTTGGGGCTTCGTGCCTCCCACTTTCTCTTACTTTTACCTTTACTTTACCTTTAGACCATTCTCATACATTCAGTTTTGCCTCCAACATCCTATTTCATTTTTTGGTGTCCAGTATTTTCTGGGACATGTTCATTGCATTTGAGAAAACTGGGTTGTGTTTGACTAAAACGGCAAAGCTCATTTATCTCAAACCAGTCAATAATGAAACAAAAAAAAAAAGAGTAAACAGGTTTGTTCGTAAAATGCTTTCTCTATTTTGCATTTGTCCCCTTTTAGATATCAGTGACCCTAACAGAGTTTTACCCACTGGGTGATGCCTTTTCAGTTTGACACACCTGATCTGTAGTAAAGCCTAGTAAAGATGGAAGAATAACTTCATAACAATACCTTTTTTTTGGAATGAGATGTGGGACAACCAGGTAACCAGATTTAGTTATTATAGTGTATCAGATGAGACATGGCCCATTCACCATAATCTTACAGTGGTAGTCTGGTATATTTCTATTAATTTCCCTTTTCCCTTGCTTCTTGCCTTGTACCAGCGATGCAGGGATTTATATTTTTTTTATTGAGCCTATTTTTTTATTTTATGTGCCAGTTGGAATGAAACATGTTAGGCTACACATGTCCTAATAATCTAAAATGTTATAATTAGTTTTGCTACTGCACTTTACCTTAGTGATTTTTCCAGTTTTGGCAACCCTTATTATTTTCCCTACTTTAGTATTTGTTTTTAATCTTTTGCGACAGATATACACACCACTTCTTCAAATTCGATTCGAAGTTTTTCCAAAAAAAACTTTGATTTTTCAAAGTCCACCAATTGACTCCAAATAGGTTCTAGGAGGTCCCCCATAGGCTAAAACAGCAATTCGGCAGGTTTTGGATTATTGCTGACAGTACATAATAAATTTCAATTTTGATATTCGAATTTTCAAATTCAAATTTAGTCAAAGTACACAAAAAATACACAGAAATACACAGAAAAGTACACCGAAAATGTTTTTCATTCAAAAATTCACCTTGACCTTTGATAAATCTGCCCCCTAATGTACAAATACATATATACATTTTCACCACAATACAGCATTTTTGCCCAGAATTCCAGCATAACTGCATACAACCTATGTTGCCAAAAAAATTTGCTCTTAGCAAAACAAGTACAATGCTCAGACACACCCTGCTTCAAGTCCAATTGCTTTTTCCTTTGCATGTCATTAAAGGAAACTTTATCCCCAAGATAGTTTATATTAAATTAAGTGGCAAATAAAAGAGTCTTGCCAAACTGGAATATATCTTTAAGTCAATATTGACTCTTGCCTTGAACCACCATTTCGTGATGGTCTGTGTGCTGTCTCAGAGATCACCTGACCAGAAATACTACAACTCTAACTGTAACAGGAAGAAGTGCCGAAGCAATAGACAGAACTCTGTCTGTTAATTGGCTCATGTGACCTAACATGTTTAGTTTGTTTGTGTGCACCGTGAATCGCAAGATCCCAGGGGATGGCCCTTATTTTTTAAAATGGCAATTTCCTATTTAGGATTACCCAATGGCACATACTACTAAAAAGTATATTATTATAAAAATGGTTTATTTACATGAAGCAGGGTTTTACATATGAGCTGTTTTATGCAATATCTTTTTATTTTATAGAGACCTACATTGTGTGGGGGTATAGTTTTCCTTTAATGACATACCAAGAAAGTGGGATGCCAGGAGCACCAATGTCCTGTCCATATGCCTCAGCACTGCATACAATGACAAAAGCAAGCATTTGTGCTTCATTGCAGTACTGGTAAAACGTAGACAAAAAACTGTGATTTTGCCAAATAATCAGAATGTGGTTGCTTCCCCCACCTACTTAGAGCTTACATTTTCAGCATGAAATTAGTGATAAGTGAAAATGCCCTGTTTTGCTTTGCTTCTGTAATCACAGAAAAATTGGCAAAATGTATTGAGCCAGTGGGCGGTTTTGCGCATCAAACACATTCAAGTCAGTGGAGGAAAAAATGCCCATTGATGTTGACTGCAAATAAAAAAATCACCCACTGGTCCAATGAATTTCCTATTGCAGTCAATGGACGTCTTTTCATGGCATGAAAAAAATGTTTTTTATATGGAGAAGTTGTTATTTTTTTCTGCTGCAAAAAAATAGTTTCTTTTATGCAAAACAAAGTGCATGTTAAACTCCATTTTTTTCCTGTTTTTTTCCTGTGTACTTTCCCATACAAAAAACAAAAAAAAACACATTCTCTCAGTGAACCAAAACATATTGCAAAATTCTAGCTCAGGGTTGTGCCAACATTAATGTTAAGAAGGAGAAAAAGAGACTTAATTACAGAGTTGTCCGCTTTATAAGTACTTTACATATCTGTTCCCTGAAGGTAATATATATATATATATATATATATATATATATATATATATATATATATTTTTTTTTTTTTTTTTTTTTACATCTATTATAACTCCAGCACCTTGGCCAGCTCCTAAATAGATCCATGCTGGGAAATAAATGGTGTTTTTTGATATTTAATCAGCTCAGCAGTCTCAAATGCTTTTTTTTCATGGGTACAATGAGGTACAATAAGGTACAATTTTGGTAATTAAATAAGATTTCTTTTTTGCCAGAAACTTAGAATGAGTCAAAGAAGCTATAAAAAAACATGGTGAAAATTAGCTCAAATACATGATGAAATGTGCTTTTTATTATTGTTTTTGTAAACAAATCAACGGTGTTTAACTTATAAAGTCACTGCAGTAACTGGGAGAGAGTGCAGAATCTGGTACTTTGTCTTTTGTAGGGCTCTGCTGGCGCAGTGTTAAATTCGAATTTTGCACTCTATATTTTTGCTTTTGTACAGTAAGGGGCCGATTCACGAAATTCGAGTGAAGGGTTCGAATAAAAAAAAATTCGAATTTCGAAGTTTTTTTGGGCTACTTCGACCTTCGACTTCGAATCGAACGATTCGAACTAAAAATCGTTCGACTATTCGACCATTCGATAGTCGAAGTACTGTCCCTTTAAGAAAAACTTCGACCCCCTACTTCGGCAGCTAAAAGCTACCGAAGTCAATGTTAGCCTATGGGGAAGGTCCCCATAGGCTTGCCTGTGATTTTTTGATCAAAGGATTTTCCTTCGATCGTTGAATTAAAATCCTTCGAATCGTTCGATTCGAAGGATTTAATCGATCGATCACAGGATTTGCACAAAATCGTTCGACTTCGATATTCGAAGTCGAACGATTTTAGTTCCCAGTCGAATATCGAGGGTTAATTAACCCTCGATATTCGACCCTTCGTGAATCGGCCCCCAAATCTTTAATCTTTAATTAACATTTTTTATAGATATAACGAGGAGGTAAAGTAAAAAAAAAATGCATTTCATTCAATAAGGGATTACACTGCAGGGTATAACGCAAACAGCAAAGCTGGATCAGACCTGAAATGATAAATTGCAATATATGTAAAAGCAAGGACTAGGGCAGCTTTGAGACGAGTCTATTAAAGCAAAGGATGAACTGTCAAAATCACAGCCTTGAACTGATCCTCTATTAATATACATAACCTTAAAGCCATCATTTGGGGATCTCAAGGTTTGCTGTATATGAAAAACATGGACCTGTGATTGAACCAGTGGCTATTGTAGATATTACGGGCCAAACAGCAAATTATTTTTCAGGCCCCCCAAAATGTCTAGAGGTTGACCCGTTTTACCAATTTTGTATATGTCTCATGGCCCTCCTGCTGCCACAGGGTCTGCTTCCTCTGTAGTTATGCCCCTGGCTTGAACAACCCCCAGGCCCCCCAGCTGCAAACAACTCTGTGCCGCTGCCACCACACACACCCCCCCCTCGCGTGTGGATGCGTGCGTGCGCTCTTCCAGTATGCTATCGCAACGCTTGTGCACAGGCAGTGGAGTGGTATGTGCTGTCTCCCATGGGTGGTGATCACTAGCCATGCTGTGGCAAGGGAAAGCTGCAGGACACAAATTTGTCACTGACTGAGGGAATGTCTGACAGGGGCCTCGGGCGAAACAAAAGCTTCTATTAATAAGCTGCTGTGTGCTCTGACAGGAATCCTTTCCCTCTCCACAAACCAGCGGCTGCAACACAAACCGGATCCTCTTCAGGACTTTTTTTCCCCCCTCAAAACTCTCTGTCAAATGGTTAGGAGCTAAAGTTGCAGCTAGTTCCTAGTGCCGATTAGTTCCCCCGTGATGTCAGGGGGACCAGGGACGGTCTGGGCCGCCGGGCCCACCTGGTTTTTTCCCAGTGTCCCGCCAGCCCAGTCCAACCTTGATAACCACTGTTTCTGAGAACTGTTGCACGTCTGTGTTGCATGGAGTCGACCAACTTCTGGCGCCTGTTACATTCCACAATTCTTCTGCATTTCTTGGTTTTGCCTCAGAAACAGCATTTTTAGGGGCAGATTTACTAAATTCGAGTGAAGGGTTCGAATTAAAAAAACTTTGAATTTCGAAGTTTTTTTTGGGCTACTTCGACCTTCGACTACGACTATCGAACGATTCGAACTAAAAATCGTTCGACTATTCGACCATTCGATAGTCGAAGTACTGTCTCTTTAAAAAAAAATTCGACCCCCTAGTTCGGCAGATAAAAGCTACCGAACACAATGTTAGCCTATGGGGAAGGTCCCCATAGGCTTGCCCAAGTTTTTTTGATCGAAGGATATTCATTCGATCGTTGGATTAAAATCCTTCGAATCATTCGATTCGAAGGATTTAATCGTTCGATCGAATGAATAATCGTTTGTTCGATCGATCGAATTTCCTGCGCTAAATCCTTCGAATTCGATATTCGAATTCGAAGGATTTAAATTCCTAGTCGAATATCGAGGGTTAATTAACCCTCGATATTCGACCCTTAGTGAATCGGCCCCTTTATGTCACTCCACAAGTTTTCTATTGGATTAAGGTCTGGGGATTGGGCTGGTCACTCCATAACATCAATCTTGTTGGTCTAGAACCAAGATGTTGTTTGTTTACCTCAATTAATGATTCAATTACACAGTTGGTTTTCTATTACTCTACTATACCTACTAGTAAATTATTTGCCATGTAGAAAATAATTTCTACCAAAAACAGTGATTGACCAGGTTAGTTGTGAGACTGCTATTATTCTGAACACAGCTGTAAAAGCCCAAGTCCGAAAGTAACTTCTAGGGGCAGATTTATTAAAGTTCGAATGGTAAATTCAAATTCGAAGGGGCAGATTTATCAAGGGCCGAATTTCAAAGTAATTGGAGTTTTTTTTTGAACTCCCATAATTTCGAAATTCAAATAAATAAAGACCAATGGAAATTTATTTTTAAAAGAAGGTTTTTTTTTGCAGGTGAATAGGCTGTATTCGATCGTTCGAATCAATGTAAGATCGTAGTCGATCTAATACGATTCAAAGTATTTTAAAAAAAACAACTTTGATTTTTCAAAGTTCGCCAACTGACTCCAAATAAATTCTAGGAGGTCCCCATAGGCTAAAACAGCAATTTGGCGGGTTTTAGATGGCGATTGGTCAAAGTCGAATTTTTAAAGAGACAGTACATAAATTTCGATATTCTAATTTTCTGGGGTTTTTTGAAATTCGAATCGAATTTGGACTATTCCCTAGTTTAAGTACACAAGAACATAGCTTGTTTACGTCAAATTTTTAATTCGACCCTTGATAAATCTGCCCCCAAGTGTTTCTCCTGTAACTTGTTTCGTTAGTCACTCGAAGGATTTAGCGCAGATAGTACGATCGAACGATCGAAGGATATTCCTTTGATCGAACGATTAAATCCTTTGAATTGAACGATTCGAAGGATTTAAATGCAACGATCAAAGGAATATCCTTCGATCAAAAAAAGTTAGCCAAGCCTATGGGGACCTTCCCCATAGGCTAACATTGACTTCGGTAGCTTTTAGATGGCGAACTAGGGGGTCGAAGTTTTTTTTAAAGAGACATTACTTCGACTAACGAATGGTCGAATAGTTGAACAATTTTTAGTTCGAATCCTTCGATTCGAAGTCGTAGACGAAGGTCGAAGTAGCCCATTCGATGGTCGAAGTAGCCCGAAAAAAACTTCGAAATTCGAAGTTTTTTAACTTCGAATCCTTCACTCGAAGTTAGTGATTCGGCCCCTAAGCATCAGTAGCCATTAATATCCAATGATTTTTTTTGTTAGCAGTTAATATAATTGTGATTGAAATCAATATATGTCTGTCCCTTTCAGTTCTCTGCTACATTCTGAAACAATGCAGCAGTGGCCAGCTGATAATCAGACCTTGAGAATAACAGACTACTGCTACACTGTTTCCACCAGAACAGAACCAGAAAGGCATGAACAATAACTTTAAATAATCGAAAATCTTTATTATCGTATGACTTGTTTAGAATTAAAATTTCTTTCAACAATATAGCTATTTAATAGTATTAAGTACGTTCTCTAAGAAATTAGGTCAATGACCTGATCAAATATGAGTTCACCAAATGGTAAGTGGAAAGACTGACACAATGAAGTCTAATCCATGTAATAATGCTAGAGGCAAACTCTTCTCTAATATAAAAAATGTATAAAATGCTGCAAAATTACTTCCTAACCCTAGGGCTCCAGCCCAGAACACAGTCGTCGTTCACTATCTGTTTATTCTTTAATAAGCATCCAAGATAAGTAAAGAAATTAAACTAAGCATGGGGATATAGTCATCCACCTATTGTTCTGAATACACATAATACCTATGCCATAATGTTCCAGCCCATAGGCGAATTGTTGTCAGCGACAGATTTGTACACTTCGCCAGGTGCAAATTTGCTACAACTACGCTTAGGGGCCGATTCACCAATGGTCGAATATCGAGGGTTAATTAACCCTCGATATTCGACTAGGAATTGACTAGGAATTGAAATCCTTCGAATTCGAATATCGAATTCGAAGGATTTAGCACAGGAAATTCGTTCGATCGATCAAAGGATTATTCATTCGATCGAACGATTAAATCCTTCGAATCGAAGGATTTTAATTCAACGATCGAATGAATATCCTTCGATGAAAAAAACTTAGGCAAGCCTATGGGGACCTTCCCCATAGGCTAACATTGAGTTTGGTAGCTTTTAGCTGCCGAACTAGGGGGTCGAATAGTCGAACGATTTTTAGTTCGAATTGTTTGATAGTCGTAGTCGAAGGTCGAAGTAGCCCATTCGATGGTCGAAGTAGCCCAAAAAACACTTCGAAATTCGAAGTTTTTTAAATTCGAATCCTTCACTCGAATTTAGTGAATCTGTCCCTAATTCACTAATATGCGAAGTTGTGCCCTGGACGCAGAATGCTGGCGACTTTTTGCTAGCGTTATTTTGGCAGTGCAAGCATTTCATAGTGAAGATGCACTAGCGTTCAATTGTGCCTAGCGAAAATTCGCGAGTGATCTTGCGGTTAGGTCAATTTGCATACGGCGGGAAATTTAAAGTTGTATGGAAGTCTTTATTATAAATGTTGGTGCAGATGCTTGAAGTTATCACTTTTTATTACACATGTCCAGGAAACCTTTAAAAAGACAAGAGAGTTAATATAATGCCCTACACATGAGCCCACTGTAAAATTAATGTCCATACATTATGAAATGTCTGGAGAAAACGGTTACCCAAAAAGTGCCTGCAAACGTCAACACTTTTGCAGGCAATTCCGCTTCAAAAAAGGAAAAGTCACCAGCGTTTTTGGAATTTTCGGCACATATGATGTAAATAACAGAATATTGAGGAAGATCTAGCTTCTTTGTAGCACTTTGCCTGGTCTGAGGTGGCAAAGTCAACTCTGGAGAAAGAGGTAGCATTCAGTAAAATCCGCCTTTAACTGAATTTGCAGGATAATCACCGTCCGCCACAGCGAAAAGTCGACTGGCGATAGAGTGCAAATGAATACTAACGATGGTTCCTTTCCCTAGCGAATTGGCGCCTGTTAGTGAATTGGTGATGTCCCTGCAGGTGGCAACGCTATTGAATTGTTGCTAGCGTTAGCCACTTCGCTCTTTAGTAAATCTGCCCGTTTTACCTAAGAGCAAGGCCCTAAAATAACCTAAATGCAAATATAGGATTGTTTAAACCAGTATGCACACTATCTACTAGACTAAGGGGTAAATTTATCAAAGAGTGAAGTTCCGCCACTAGAGTGAAATTCCGCAGCTCTCAATTCATTTCTATGGGATTTTGAAAGGCGTATTTATCAATGGGTGAAAGTGAAAGTTCACCTTTGATAAATACGCCTATAAAAATCCCATAGAAATGAATGGAGAGTGGCGGAACTTCACTATTAACTTCACTCTTTGATAAACATACTCCTATGAGCGAATGATGAACTAAACCTCAGTAGCCAGAGTAAGAGACCATGATAAATATCATTATCAGTTTAAAAGAATGCCCTTCCATCTGAATTAACCATCTTAATAAACCCTGGTTTTATCTGAAAAGCATACAGAATTACAGAGCCTTTAACCACCACTGTCCCTGGAGGATAACAAACTGGGTATCTGCTGCAGCCTCAAGCCATTGCAACTTTAACAGGGGAATGTAATAAAAGTCGCAAAGAGCAAAACAATTCGAACCAATCCACATCTCGCAATGTAATATTCTTCCTTAAACTGTTATTGCATTGCGAATTTTAATTGCACACTAGAGATGTCGCGAACTGTTCGCCGGCGAACTTGTTCGCGCGAACATCGGGTGTTCGCGCTCGCCGGAAGTTCGCGAACGTCGCGCGACGTTCGCCATTTTGGGTTCGCCATTGTTGGCGCTTTTTTTTGCCCTCTCACCCCAGACCAGCAGGTACATGGCAGCCAATCAGGAAGCTCTCCCTTGGACCACTCCCCTTCCCTATAAAAACCGAAGCCCTGCAGCTTTTTTTCACTCTGCCTGTGTGTGCTGAAGAGATAGTGTAGGGAGAGAGCTGCTGCCTGTTAGTGATTTCAGGGACAGTTGAAAGTTTGCTGGCTAGTAATCGTTTTGATACTGCTCTGTTATTGGAGGGACAGAAGTCTGCAGGGGTTTGAGGGACATTTAAGCTTAGGTAGCTTTGCTGGCTAGTAATCTACCTTCTACTGCAGTGCTCTGTATGTAGCTGCAGTGGGCAGCTGTCCTGCTTCTGATCTCATCTGCTGACTGCTGCAATAACAGTAGTCCTTGTAAGGACTGCTTTTATTTATTTTTTTGTTGTTTTACTACTACTACTACTACTACTACTACTACTACTACTACTACTACTACTATAAGAGCCCAGTGCTATTAGTCTAGCAGTGTTGGGGAGTGGGACTGGTGTGCTAATCTGCTGCTCCTAGTAGTTCAGCAGCACCAACTTTAATTTTTTTTTTTTAATATTCATTCTTTTTTTATTTAACTTTTTTTTTATTTTACTACCGCTGTAGTAGTGTATAAGTTGACCTTTTAGGCATTATTTGCCCTGTAGGCATTTTTTGCCCAGTGTGTTATTCAACCAACTGCTATCTAGCTGTGTGCCCGTGTTCACATTCTGTCTAAATATCCATAATATTACCGTCTCCAGAAAAAACACCGGAGTGACTTTTTTCAAGCAGCCATAATAAATTTTACGTAATCCGTATCCATCGCTGTAGTAGTGTATAAGTTGACCTTTTAGGCATTATTTGCCCTGTAGGCATTTTTTGCCCAGTGTGTTATTCAACCAACTGCTATCTAGCTGTGTGCCCGTGTTCACATTCTGTCTAAATATCCATAATATTACCGTCTCCAGAAAAAACACCGGAGTGACTTTTTTCAAGCAGCCATAATAAATTTTACGTAATCCGTATCCATCGCTGTAGTAGTGTATAAGTTGACCTTTTAGGCATTATTTGCCCTGTAGGCATTTTTTGCCCAGTGTGTTATTCAACCAACTGCTATCTAGCTGTGTGCCCGTGTTCACATTCTGTCTAAATATCCATAATATTACCGTCTCCAGAAAAAACACCGGAGTGACTTTTTTCAAGCAGCCATAATAAATTTTACGTAATCCGTATCCATCGCTGTAGTAGTGTATAAGTTGACCTTTTAGGCATTATTTGCCCTGTAGGCATTTTTTGCCCAGTGTGTTATTCAACCAACTGCTATCTAGCTGTGTGCCCGTGTTCACATTCTGTCTAAATATCCATAATATTACCGTCTCCAGAAAAAACACCGGAGTGACTTTTTTCAAGCAGCCATAATAAATTTTACGTAATCCGTATCCCTCGCTGTAGTAGTGTATAAGTTGACCTTGTAGGCATTATTTGCCCTGTAGGCATTTTTTGCCCAGTGTGTTATTCAACCAACTGCTATCTAGCTGTGTGCCCGTGTTCACATTCTGTCTAAATATCCATAATATTACCGTCTCCAGAAAAAACACCGGAGTGACTTTTTTTCAAGCAGCATTCTTATATTTTACGTAATCCGTATCCACCGCTGTGTATACGTTGACCTTGTAGGCATTATTTGCCCTGTAGGCATTTTTTGCCCAGTGTGTTATTCAACCAACTGCTATCTAGCTGTGTGCCCGTGTTCACATTCTGTCTAAATATCCATAATATTACCGTCTCCAGAAAAAACACCGGAGTGACTTTTTTTCAAGCAGCATTCTTATATTTTACGTAATCCGTATCCACCGCTGTGTATACGTTGACCTTGTAGGCATTATTTGCCCTGTAGGCATTTTTTGCCCAGTGTGTTATTCAACCAACTGCTATCTAGCTGTGTGACCGTGTTCACATTCTGTCTAAATATCCATAATATTACCGTCTCCAGAAAAAACACCGGAGTGACTTTTTTTCAAGCAGCATTCTTATATTTTACGTAATCCGTATCCACCGCTGTGTATACGTTGACCTTGTAGGCATTATTTGCACAGTGTTTTCTTCAAACCGCCATCTAGCTGTGTGAGCTTGTTCACATTTTGTCTAAATATTGATAATATTATCGTCTCTAGAAAAACCACTTGAGTTACTTTTTTTCAAGCAGCATTCATATATTTTACGTAATCCGTATCCACCGCTGTAGTAGTGTATACGTTGATCTTGTAGGCATTATTTGCACACTGTTTTCTTCAAACTGCCATCTAGCTGTGTGTATTATCGTTTCCAGAAAAACCAACTGAGTTTTTGTTGTTGTTGTTTTTTTAAAAATAATGCCAGGCAAAGGCAGGCCGCCACGCAGAGGCCGTGCTAGGGGCCGTGCTGCTATGCAATCCTGTGGCCCTAGCAAATTGCCCAGTTTTAAAAAGCCAATGACCCTGAACTCCCAAAATGCTGAAGAGGTAGTTGACTGGCTTACACAGCACACCCCATCCTCTACCGTTTCTAACTTTACCACAACATCCTCCTCATCCTCCACTGCTATGGCCACCCCACGTAACACTTCCTCCACCACCGGTGCCCCATCTTCACTGGAGTCAGAGGAGTTATTTTCCCATGAGTTTCTTGAACTGAGTAATGCGCAACCATTATTGGCAGAAGAAGATGAAGGAGATGAGGACGTTACACCAGATTTAATTCTGGCAGAGAACACGACAGAGATGGACATAATGATGAGTGATGAGGAGGAGGAGGAGGTCCCCGCTGCTGCTTCCTTCTGTGATGTGTCAGAAGAAATTGATGCATCTGAGGAGAATGATGATGAGGAGATTGATGTTTTGTGGGTGCCTAGTAGAAGAGAGCAAGAGGAGGGTAGTTCAGATGGAGAGACGGAGAGTCAGAGAGGCAGTAGGAGAATAAGACTTAGAAGAAGCAGGGAGGCCAGCCCGCAGGGATCAGTAGGGCAACAACATGTATCGGCACCTGTGTTCAGCCGGCCAACGCACCCGCCATTGCCGCCAATGCCGCCAACTTCTACTGTTACCGCCAGATCGCACACTTCCAAAAAGTCAGCAGTGTGGGATTTTTTTAATGTGTGTGCCTCTGACAAAAGCATTGTAATTTGCAATGAGTGCAGTCAGAAACTGAGCCTTGGTAAGCCCAACAGCCACATAGGTACAACTTCTATGCGAAGGCACATGAGCGGCAAGCACAAAGCACTTTGGGAGCAACACCTCAAAGGCAACAGGCAAACTAAAAGTCACACTCCTTCTGGTCCAGCATCTTACTGCTCTACCTCTGCTCTCCTTGACCCATCTGAACCACCCTCCACTCCGCCTTCCACCTTGACCACCTGTTCCCATTCCCAGTCATCTGCCACCAGCCAAGTTTCTGTGAAGGCCATGTTTGAGCGTAAGAAGCCAATGTCTGACTGTCACCCCCTTGCCCGGCGTCTGACAGCTGGCTTGTCTGCACTCTTAGCCCGCCAGCTTTTACCATACCAGCTGGTGGACTCTGAGGCCTTCCGCAAATTTGTAGCAATTGGGACACCGCAGTGGAAGGTACCCAGCCGCAATTTTTTTTCTAAAAAGGGAATACCACACCTGTACCAACATGTGCAGAGCCAAGTTACCGCATCTCTGTCACTTAGTGTTGGGCCAAAGGTCCATATGACTACTGACGCATGGTCCTCCAAGCATGGTCAGGGCAGGTATGTCACCTACACTGCCCACTGGGTGAACTTGGTAATGGCTGGGAATGGGAAGCAGGGAATGGGTAGCTCAACAACAACAACAACAGTGGAGTTGGTGTCACCGCCACGGATTGCACGCGGTTCTGCCACCACCTCTACTCCTCCATCGCTCTCTACCTCGTCTTCTTCCTCTTCTTCTTCTTACTCTGCTGCTGGGTCCTCCTTCTCCTCCTCCACACCTGTGCACCCCCAGCTCCCCCTAGGCTATTCGACGTGCCAGGTACGCCGTTGTCACGCTGTCTTGGGGATGACGTGCCTGGAAAGCAAAAACCATACCGGATCTGTACTCCTGTCATCTCTGCAGTCACAGGCCGATCGGTGGCTGACCCCACACCAACTGCAGATCGGAAAAGTGGTGTGTGACAATGGAAGCAATCTGTTGGCAGCGTTGAGACTGGGAAATTTAACACATGTGCCCTGCATGGCACATGTGTTAAATTTAATAGTCCAACGTTTTGTCTCCAAGTACCCAGGATTCCAGGACGTTCTCACCCAGTCCAGAAAGGTGTCGGCCCATTTCAGACGTTCCTACACAGCCATGGCACGCCTTGCTGACATTCAGCAGCGCTACAACATGCCAGTCAGGCGTTTGATTTCTGACAGCCAGACTCGCTGGAATTCAACGCTCCTTATGTTGGAACGTCTGCTGCAACAACAAAGGGCCGTCAACGAGTACCTTTTTGAACTGGGTGGTAGGACTGGATCTGCAGAGCTGGGGATTTTTTTCCCCCGTTACTGGGTGCTTATGCGCGATGCCTGCAGGCTCATGCGACCTTTTGAAGAGGTGACAAATATGGTCAGTCGCACCGAAGGCACCATCAGCGACCTAATACCCTTCGCTTTCTTCCTGGAGCGTGCCGTGCGACGAGTGACAGATGAGGCTGTAGACCAGCGTGACGAGGAGCTGGAAGCGCACGATTTATGGTCGCAATCACCAGAACGAACCCAGGCACCTGCTGCAACGCAGGGAGAGGTGCCAGAAGTGGAGTCAGAGGAGGAAGGTGGCTTTGTGGAGGAGGAGGAGGAGGACCAACAGGAGCAGGCTTCCCAGGGGGCTAGTGGTGACCTTTTGGGGACCCCTGGTCTTGTACGTGGCTGGGGGGAGGAGACCGTGGATGATGCAGTCCTTGATAATGAGGAAGCGGAGATGGATAGCTCTGCATCCAACCTTGTGAGAATGGGGTCTTTCATGCTGGCATGCCTGTTGAAGGACCCCCGTATCAAGAGGCTTAAGGAGAAGGACCTGTACTGGGTCGCAACGCTACTAGACCCTCGGTACAAGCATAAAGTGTCAGAAATGTTACCAACATACCACAAGTCCGAAAAGATGCGGCATTTACAAACCAGCCTGCAAAACATGTTGTACAATGCTTTTAAGGGTGATGTCACTTCAGGAACTCATCAACATTCCAGGGGCAGAGGTGCCAGTAATCCTGCCACGAGCACACCTGCAAGGACAAAGCCCTTTGGCCGGTCTGTAACGTCAGACATGCAAATGTTTTTCTGTCCAAGGCAGCGCCACAACCCTTCGGGATCCACCCTCAAAGAACGCCTCGACCGGCAGGTAGCGGACTACCTGGCATTAACTGCAGATATCGACACTCTGAGGAGCGATGAACCCCTGGACTACTGGGTGCGCAGGCTTGATCTGTGGCCAGAGCTGTCACAATTTGCCATGAACCTCTTGTCTTGCCCAGCCTCAAGTGTGCTCTCAGAAAGGACCTTCAGTGCAGCAGGAGGGATTGTAACTGAGAAGAGAACTCGCCTAGGTCACAAAAGTGTCGATTACCTGACCTTTATTAAAATGAATGAGGGGTGGATCTCGGAGGGTTACTGCACGCCGGAAGACTTGTTCTGACTTCTATGCAGCTGTCCTTCTCTTCAAGCCTCATGACTCCACACACAGCTGTCCTTTAGCGTCCTCCTCCCTCCGCCACCGTTACAAACTAGGGTGCAAACCCTACTGGTTTAATTTTTTCTGGCCTCTGTGCTTCAGTGGCTGCAACCAAAAAAACTGGGCAAACAATGTCTACAAGGTCAACGTATGGCGAAAAATGACTATTTTCAGCATTTATATGGCATATTTTTTCTGGCAACTGTGCTTCAGTGGCTGCGTCCAAAAAAATGCATATTTTCTGCATTTATATGGCATAATTTTTCTGGCCTCTGTGCTTCAGTGGCTGCAACCAAAAAAATGCATATTTTCTGCATTTATATGGCATAATTTTTCTGGCCTCTGTGCTTCAGTGGCTGCAACCAAAAAAATGCATATTTTCTGCATTTATATGGCATAATTTTTCTGGCCTCTGTGCTTCAGTGGCTGCAACCAAAAAAATTTATATTTTCAGCATTTATATGGCATAATTTTTCTGGCAACTGTGCTTCAGTGGCTGCGACCAAAAAAATGACTATTTTCAGCATTTCTATGGCATATTTTTTCTGGCCTCTGTGCTTGAGTGGCTGCGGCCAAAAAAACTGGGCAAACAATGCCTACAAGGTCAACGTCGTTGACCTTGTAGGCATTGTTTGCCCAGTTTTTTTGGCCGCAGCCACTCAAGCACAGAGGCCAGAAAAAATATGCCATAGAAATGCTGAAAATAGTCATTTTTTGCCATACCTTGACTCAACGTATATGGCAAAAAATGACTATTTTCAGCATTTATATGGCATATTTTTTCTGGCAACTGTGCTTCAGTGGCTGCGACCAAGAAAACTGGGCAAACAATGCCTACAAGGTCAACGTATGGCAAAAAATGACTATTTTCAGCATTTATATGGCATATTTTTTCTGGCCTCTGTGCTTCAGTGGCTGCAACCAAAAAAATTTATATTTTCAGCATTTATATGGCATAATTTTTCTGGCCTCTGTGCTTCAGTGGCTGCAACCAAAAAAATTTATATTTTCAGCATTTATATGGCATATTTTTTCTGGCAACTGTGCTTCAGTGGCTGCGTCCAAAAAAACTGGGCAAACAATGTCTACAAGGTCAACGTATGGCGAAAAATGACTATTTTCAGCATTTATATGGCATAATTTTTCTGGCCTCTGTGCTTCAGTGGCTGCAACCAAAAAAATTTATATTTTCAGCATTTATATGGCATATTTTTTCTGGCAACTGTGCTTCAGTGGCTGCGTCCAAAAAAACTGGGCAAACAATGTCTACAAGGTCAACGTATGGCGAAAAATGACTATTTTCAGCATTTATATGGCATATTTTTTCTGGCAACTGTGCTTCAGTGGCTGCGTCCAAAAAAACTGGGCAAACAATGCCTACAAGGTCAACGTATGGCAGTTGTTTAAAGAGAACAGTAGATTACTAGCCAGCAAAGCTACCTAAGCTAAAATGTCCCTCAAATCCCTGCAGACTTCTGTCCCTCCAATACAGAGCAGTATCACGCAGATTACTAGCCAGCAAACTTACTATCATCTGTCCCTGAAATCACTAACAGCTCTCGCCCTACACTATCTCTTCCAAGCACACACAGGCAGATTTTTCAGATACATTTTTGCCCTTGATCCCCCTCTGGCATGCCACTGTCCAGGTCGTTGCACCCTTTAAACAACTTTAAAATCATTTTTCTGGCCAGAAATGTCTTTTGTAGATGTTAAAGTTCGCCTTCCCATTGAAGTCTATGGGGTTCGCGAACCGTTCGCGAACCGCTCGCAATTTTGCGCAAGTTCGCGAATATGTTCGCGAACTTTTTTTCCGACGTTCGCTACATCCCTATTGCACACTCATAAGAAGTGCTTGAAGGTGTCGTAATCTTTTTTGGAGCAAACATAACGACTTTTTCAGTAAGAAGTTTTATTACATTGACTCCGCATTGGCGCAAACTATAAAATTCGCAAACGGTCTTTCACTGTCGGAAGTGGTCGCTTAACAGTTTCCGGGCTCGCAAAAGCTATATTAAATTCGCACAAAGCAAAATTTGTTTGCGCAAAGGCATAACTTTTCGCATTGCGAATAGTTTTTCCCGTTAGCGATTTTTATTACATTCCCCCGTAAGAGCCTTAGCTGAATTACAGTGAACCACAGTGCCGCAATAGCAGGATTCAATATACAGATTATCTTAGAAATGAACAGGCACATAGTCATGTCATAGAACTAATATGACTGACTAATAAATTCCTGTGGCTGATTACTGCATCTGACAAGCGCACAGTTCTGAATATGAGAAGTTCATACCAAATATATACCAAATGGCTTTGGCATACACATCGGGGCCGATTCACTAAATTCGAGTGAAGGGTTCGAATTAAAAAAAATTCGAATTTCGAAGTTTTTTTCGGCTACTGCGACCATCGAATGGGTTACTTCGACCTTCGACTACGAAAATCGAACGATTCGAACTAAAAATCGTTCGACTATTCGACCATTCGATAGTCGAAGTACTGTCCCCCCTACTTCGAACCCCTACTTCGGCAGCTAAAAGCTACCGAAGTCAATGTTAGCCTATGGGAAAGGTCCCCATAGGCTTGCCTGGGATTTTTTGATCGAAGGATTTTCATTTGATCGTTGGATTAAAATCCTTCGAATCGTTCGATTCGAAGGATTTAATCGTTCGATCGAATGAAAAATCCTTCGATCGATCGATCGCAGGATTTGCGCAAAATCGTTCGACTTCGATATTCGAAGTCGAACGATTTTAGTTCCTAGTCGAATATCGAGGGTAATTCGATATTCGAAGTCGAAGGATTTAAATTCCTAGTCGAATATCGACGGTTAATTAACCCTCGATATTCGACCCATAGTAAATCTGCCCCTCAGTCTGGATGTTCCATTATACAAGCCTGTTATGTCAGCTGAGCACTCTGCTCACAAGTCTCTCACAAGTAGAGTTGCCACTTTTTCTGCAAAAAAATACCGGCATTCCTATATATTTATCTTTTTTCCCCATTAATAACATTGGGATCAACCATCATTTTTACCGGCCAGGTGGCAACCCTACTCACAAGTCACAAGTCTCTCTGGCTGCAATATCCAGCTAACCAGTATGACTTAGTAAGTGGCAATTTTTCTCTTTGTGTACAAATATTGGCTTTTTTCATCCCAATGCATCATGACCCTTCCTCCATATGTAATGACCCCATCCCTCATTAAACTATTTTTCAAAATTTTGAATTTGACTTAAATGGAGTCAATGGGAGATGACCACCCCATAATTCGAAGCTTTCTGGGTAATAACGGATCCCATACCTGTATTAAAGACCACAGTCCAGATATATTTACTGATAGAGTATCTGTTTACATTAACAAGTGAAATAAGTTAGAACTATATAAAGGATAATTACAACCATAATAACCTGCACATGTTCTAAGTAGTATTAAGAGGTGTGTTCTCAACTGTCATGTAGGATTATACAGAAACTGCTTATTTTATTGATTCAATTGATCATTTTTAGAGTAATGCATTTTAGTAAATCTTAGAAAATAGCCTATAACAATGCTAAATTTATTACTTATATTTAACCATTTGTGAACTTTTAAATTGATAAATAATTAATAAAAAAGCTACAAGTGTGACCTCACATTTGTCTGTACTTCCAATAAGCATAAACTTTTCCATATTATAATAGAGCATTCACAATCACAGTAAACACATCGAAAATACCGACTTCTTAAAGAAATCTGCCACTGAACTGAGTATATATCAATCAGTGAGCAATGAATCCAAACAAGAACAGAGAGTGGATAGCTTGTAAGACATGGCTGTCTATGGACTTAAATCAGGGCTAAGCCAGTGTTTTTCCTTTCAGACATTTAAACACCTGTGTATTATACCACTAAGTCGATCAGTTCAATAGGGTTTAGAATAGGGGAAGTTGTATTGTGGCGGCTATCACTTTAAAATATTGTTAACTGAGAATATGAGGTTTCAGGTAAATTAGCTTGGTTAGCTAACACTTAGGGGCAGATTCATTAAGGGTCGAATTTCGAAGTTAAAATTACTTCGAAATTCGACCCTCGAATTGAAATCCTTCGACTTCGAATATCGAAGTCGAAGGATTTAGCGCTAATCGTTCGTTCACTCGATCGAAGGATTTTTCGTTCGATCGAACGATTAAATCGTTTGATTCGAACGATTCGAACGATTTTAATCAAACGATCGAAGGAAAATCCTTCGATCAAAAAAAGCTTAGCAAGCCCATAGGCTAACATTGACTTCGGTAGGTTTTATCTGCCGAAGTAGGGGGTCGAAGTTTTTTTTAAAGGGCAAGTACTTCGACTATCGAATGGTCGAATAGTCGAACGATTTTTACTTCGAATCGTTCGATTTCGTTCGACTTCGATCAAATTCGAACGAATTTAACCAATTCGATGGTCGAAGTACCCAAAAAAACCTTCGAAATTCGAAGTTTTTTTTATTCTAACCCTTCACCCGAATTTAGTGAATCGGCCCCTTAGTCCTATTAAGAGAGATCAGCAATTGATTATGTAAGAAGATTGTCAGGCAATTATCTATTTGGCTAAGACTTCTCTTTCACAGTGTTTTTTTTCCTGATATAGAGGAATGCAATTTAAAGACTAACATTTCTCAAAGAAGGTTAGCTGGTAAATCAAATCAATATACAGGACTCTGCAATACTAGAATATAGGTCACAATAGGAGAACAATATTGCAGATAAATCTCCTTTAAACCTCTGGTAGTTGGCACATGGAGCTCTGTTGTAAATGGTGCAAACACACTGATGTCATCTTGCACATGCTTTAACAATAAAGATGATAATTTGGTCCTGCATTGGTAAATCTCACCCAAGTCATAGTACATACTATTTTGCAGGTGCCCGTTTTTATGTTGGAATTTTGTGAAAAGCACTGCTGTAGGCATGCGCTGGAGCACTAGGGATTACACGAGCTGCACATCCTTAGAATGCGACTGGGAGGCATGCTGTCCTTAAAGTGATACTGACACTAAAAAATGAATTTTAGCATATGAATGTACATGAAATGTTACCTATAGGTCATGTTGATCAGTTTTTTGCTGAGAGGTTTGTTTTTGTATATAATTGTTAGTTGAAGTTCCTAAACCTGACTCTCTGACACTCTGACCCTCTGACTTTGCCAACCTGAATGTCCCATCTCAGCCTGTCAGTTAAAGGTTCTAATGCTAACGGACTCCTGCTGCACAAATATGGCAGCCCCCTCATACAGGAACATGGGGGATCAGACAGGTAATGTAAAAGCATCGTGCAAATATTTTATGGCAACGTTAGAAGTAGCTTGCAAAGCCAATATTATAATAGATGTAAAAAAAAGTTTAAATTCAGGTGTCAGTATCTCTTTAAAATCTTGCCGCCCTAGACCTGGGCCTGCGTGACCTTGCCACAAATCCAGACCTTTTGTTCTATTATTAGAATTTGCTGACATGACACGAGCAGAAAGGAAAATTCGCTGGTTATTGGAATTGGGATCCTAATGAGCAAATCTCCATCTGTAGTATATAAATATATTTACTGGTATATGGACCTCTTCTTCTTCTGTGTTCTGGAGAATGATTTTGAGGAATGACAGAAAAATTCATACTGTACAGGTGACAGGGAGCAGGTATGGGCCTGGATACCAACACCTAGCAACTAGGGAGTTCAAAACTTGTAGGGTATTTCCAGCCATAGGGACGGTTAACCCTATGGATCCCACCATGTATATAATAAAACACCAACAAATTAACAGCTACAAAATTTAAAGGGATACTGTCATGGGGAAATATTTTTTTTATCAAAATGAATCGGTTAATAGTGCTGCTCCAGCAGAATTCTGCACTGAAATCCATTTCTCAAAAGAGCAAACAGATTTTTTTATATTCAATTTTGAAATCTGACATGGGGCTAGACATATTGTCAATTTCCCAGCTGCCCCAAGTCATGTGACTTGTGCTCTGATAAACTTCAATCACTCTTTACTGCTGTACTGTGAGTTGGAGTGATATCACTCCCCCTCCCCCCCCCCCCCACAGCAGCCAAACAAAAGAACAATGGGAAGGTAACCAGATAGCAGCTCCCTTACACAAGATAACAGCTGCCTGGTAGATCTAACAACAACACTCAATAGTAAAAACCCATGTCCCACTGAGACACATTCAGTTACATTGAGAAGGAAAAACAGCAGCCTGCCAGAAAGCATTTCTCTCCTAAAGTGCAGGTACAAGTCACATGACCAGGGGCAGTTGGGAAATTGACAAAATGTCTAGGCCCATGTCAGATTTCAAAATTGAATATAAAAAAATCTGTTTGCTCTATGGAGAAATGGATTTCAGTGCACAATTCTCCTGGAGTAGCACTATTAACTGATGTGTTTTGAAAAAAAAATTTTTTTCGATGACAGGATCCCTTTCAATTAGGCAGTTGCAGTGTATGAACTTAATGTCTTAAAAGATAGGCAAGATAAGGTTATAGGCACTTATCCTGATATTCACAAAGAATAAATAATATACAAATGAAATGAATGTCACTTTAAGCTTTAGCAATTCTGAACAGATATAACTTTATCTATTTGAATAGAAAGCTAGCTGTTACCAGAATACAAGGAAGCTTTCTCATCAGTAGTACCAGTGAGTGTTTAGCTTTAAACAAGTAAATAATTATTGGTACATGGCTCAGAAACCAGCACAATTAGCAGAAAAAAATAATAATCATTTATTATTATCAGCCTTGTGGCATCAGCTTTTATCCGGCATGCCTAATTTTCTGCTGGATGATTTGCGATAACCCTTAAGCGTAGCTTCTCAACAGCTGCTCAGAACAAAATCAAAGATAGGAAACTCATGTGAAGACTTGGATCATTATTACTATAGAGATGCTGAACCTTTAGGCTGGTTCAATATAAAAAAATGGAATTTATAGCCATATTTATTTTTAGGGGTTAGGACTCCCTTATGGGAGGTATGATTACTATGTATAAATATATAATAATCTCTCTAATACTTTATTTGCCAGTAGGTTCTTCCAGCTGACACACGATCATCCATTCCAAGGAAAGTAGTTTCCATCTTAATAATAGTGTTTTCTACAATGAATTCTTTCCCTGAATTATTTGTACTGGCTGATAAATTAGATATCTTTAAGAAGTGATTGGATGGCTTTTTAGCAAGTGAGAAAATAAATGGTTATTGAAAATAGCTATTACAGTACAAATTAATCCAAAATATGCAAATTAGAGAGGCTTCAGTTAGGCAGGTTTTATATAGACAGTACAGTAAATAGGTTGAACTCAATGGACGAGTCTTTTTTCAAGTTCCAGTGTTATGTGGCCTTTTTATTTTACCGCATTGTCCATTAACAGGACAATAACATCAATGTCTTTTCATTTATAGAGGTGGTAGAAAATGTAAATGAGGTTATTTTAAAGTTATTTATAAATAATCAACTAAAATGGTGGTTCTATATAGTATCGATAAAAATCCTGCTAAATAAATGTCTGTCCCTTGCTCTGTAAGTAAAAATCTAAAAAGATCACTGACAAAATGTATCATTTTAAGAATGTGAATGTCAGAATAGGTTAGGTCTGCAGTGACTGAGAAAAATGCACATTTTCAGAATAATCCCTGTGATATTCTAATTTTCCTACTGACATTTATAAAGACATAATCAGAGCAATCATGATCTCCATTTACATCAGAGATATTTGTGGTCCTTCACCTTCTTTCTAGAGCCCACTTTTGCAAGCGTTAAGAGTAATGGTGTTTTTTTTTCTGATTAAAATGACTTTTCTGATAATGACAAGTTATTCAATTACCGGTTGAAATGACATCACTGCTCATTGAGTGTTTTCAGCTGACAACTGAAACTTACTTCTGGTAACAGTCACCTGGCATTTGAAAAATGTTCTGCTGTATTTTATAAGTTTACTAAAGCTTAGCTTTTCTAATAATTCATTTAAAAGCTGCATCTTAAATTTGAATAGTCATTTGAGCTCAGTATTGTCACTTAACATTCCACCCTGCCATCTTACTGTTCATGAACTGGGCTTTGTCCCAATAGCAGCAACACTAGCCTGAGCCATACACCATAAAACCAGTGCTATATTACTTGTTCTAGATGAAAGGAAAGGCTAGCATTTTGAGCCATTTAATCACATGTATATTAGGATAGGCTTTGGATATGTCCCAGATATTAGCAAATACAATATAACAGCTTGTAATGAATTTGCTGCATGGAACTACACTAGATAATACCATGACTAGAATTCCTATAGCACAGCTATGTAGAAAGACAATACCATATATATATATATATATATATATATGTATATATATATATATTCAACATGGCAGACTTGGCATAAAGCAAACCAACAATAATTTATTGTTACTGTTCACATACAATAAAGAGGGTTGTTGAGCTTATTATTTTATGACAGGGATCTCCAACCTTTTGGACTGGTGAGTAACATTCAGAAGTAAAAGGAGTTGGGGAGCAACACTAGCATGAAAAATGTTCTTGGGGAGCCAAAAGGGCTGTGATTGGCCATTTAGTAGCCCCTATGTGGACTGTCAACCTACATTGAGGCTCTGTTTGGCAGTACACCTGGTTTTTATACAACCAAAACTTGCCTCCAAGCCTGGAATTCAAAAATAATCACCTACTTTGAGGCCACTGGGAGCAACATCCAAGCGGTTGGAGAGCAACATGTTGCTCACGAGCTACTGGTTGGGGATCACTGTTTTATGAGATGTAAGAGGCATGGCTTGTGTCACATTCAGTTTCCCAAACCCAGAACAAACGCCAAGGATCACGGCTCAAGTTTCTGCCTACAACCCCGCCTTTCACGTCAGGAGGAGACCTATACTACTCGGATGCAGACAGGTCTTAATGTGAAAGAACCAAGGTGAGAGTTCTGGGCAGACAAGGGAACTGGAACATGGGACTGGACTAATAAGGAAAGAGCTAATCATAGTCAATAAATGGGCCGGGGTCAAAAACCCAGAAGGACCATGAAGAATAGTAGTAACGATCAAAGGTTGGTTCAGGCAGTGAAACAGTGGTAGTCAAGGACAGGCAGAGGTCTAGGAACAGAGAATCAGACTAGAAGCACACCCAGGAACTAGAATAGACCTATGATAGGCGATGGAGAATTGATTGTGGTGCCTTTAAATATTTAAACTCTGCGTCAAGTGTGGTGATGTCAAGCAGCGTGCCAAACAAAAGGACGCATGTGCACGTCTTGAAGCATTTGCAGACTAAGAAGAGGAACATGGATGCGGACGTCCCCACTGCCCCACTAGACCAGAAGGTAAAATAAAGCTTCGCTTTTGGACAGACAAAAGAAAAATTCATCATTCTGTAATATAAGTTGCATGTGCTTTTAAAAGTGGAAAAACTACAGAACAAATTTCTTAGGCAGTGGAATAACCCAATGGACTTCTATTTTATTGGTCCTAAAGCCTACAATTATGCCATATCACATGGATATTACCCCATCTTGTCATAGAGCATACTATTGACCCAACAGTTTCTAATCAACAACTTGCAGATTAGTAAGTACGGCACCCTTGCCGATCATTTTCATTACCTTATATAAAAGCCTTCAGGCAGAAGGTTACGAAGTTTGCCCTTGAGAACTTACATAATTAAATTCTACAGACCCCTGAAATGGCTACAGCTGGTATGGTTCAACAAAATGAGGTAAGATCCCCATGGAGGGAGAAACAAACTTTTTTATATTCTGTAAGTAGGAGGACAAACAATTTTTCATATTTGGATGAAAAAACAAAATCAGAATTTCTAAAATTCACCATTAAACCTTCTCACACAGGTGAGAGTCAAATATAAGTAAAGAACCCTCAATGCGATTTTAATAGAAAACTTTCATGATTGAAAAGAAATCTCTCTTGCAGACCTTCTTTCTATATGTAAAAAACTATAAAGAGTAACATTTTCTACTGTACATTGCAAGATAAATAAGATTCACCAAGGAGTTTTATGTACTCCATGAAATATATGTAATTGTTATGTAGCCAACAGTAAATGGAATTAATGGGCTGCCTATGAATCGACCCGTATCACAGTGTAGACTTGCTTGGAGGACATCAGCAGGAAATGGTCAGATTGAAGATACAATGAAAGGAAGTACAGTAGCAAAGGTCCCTCTGATAATGGTATTTTAAGACAGTAAGCAGAACCAGTAAGTCATTCAACTTTAAGGGCCCGTCTGCTAAACTTGTGAGTTTCAGAATAATTGCCTGAAGTGAAATTGAAACCTAGGTCAAAGTCATTTTATTCAGTCATTCTAATCTTGACAATAGCTGTATTTAGTATTTGTTGATCTTTTTTAAAATTGTGATCGTTAGTATGTTGCCAACTTCTATCCTTTTTAAACAGATAATTTTGGTCAAATAAACTGTATGATATATATATATATTTATAAATATAAAATGAATATTAATCTTTTTCGATCTGGGTTCTGTCACTCATAAATCATATAAATAATTTCCATGTAGATGGGTGCACAACGGCAACCTTTATAGTCATTAAAAATATTACATTTTATTTACGTCATATTAAAATAAAAACCCAACTTTTTGGTGTTATCCTGAGACCTCAAAAACCTAAAGACCTTGGTCTTGAGAAAAGTCTTAGGGTGAGCTCAAAATATTGGCTTTTAAAGGACAACTAAAGTCTAAAATAGAATAATGCTAGAAATGCTGTATTTTGTATACTAAATATAAGCATGAACTTACAGCACCAGAAGCCTAATCAAAAAAATGATTTATGTTTTCAAAGTTGGAGCAGGGGGCTGTCATCTTGTAAGTTTGTTAAACATCTTTGCAAGACCAAGAATACGCACATGCTCAGTGTAGTCTGGGCTTCAGTTGGGAGGCTAAGCTTAGGGATCATCATAAATGATTAAAACAGCACAGGTCAAATAATATCTGCCAGAAGCCGATACAGCAAGACTGATTAATAATCAGAATATACAGACTGCATTGGTTCTGTGGATACAAATCTACACAGTTGTTACAAGGAAACAAACAAAGCTGCTCGAGTTCTGGGAAGTAAGGTGGGGGGTCGTTTGAAAGTATGATTGTTTCCCTGCACAGCAGTTAGGGACTGTCTGCAGATGTCAGAACAAGTAAAATGAAGGTAGAATTTCACTGCATACAGTCAGGTTTATTATAAAAACGGTACACATTTTTTGATTAAAGTATATTGGAGATAGGTTTCTATTTCATTAAAGAAAGTAAAAATGGGATTTTATTTTTTTGCCTTTACATCCCCTATAACTAGTGTTCAATTGCACTTACATTGAGAAAAACTTCCTGTCATGGGGCAGATTTACTAAACGGTGAAGTGGCTGTCAATAGTGACAATTCGCCAGAAATCTAATTTGCAGGGACCTTGCCTATTTACTAACAGGCATAGAGGACAATTCACTAGCAAAAGAAACCTTCGCTATCGCAGTTTTGTGCCCTACCGCCTGACGAATTTTTGCTCAGATGAACGGTTGTTACTGTGCAAATTCAGAAAGATGCGAAATTTACTGAATGTTACCTCTTTCACCAGAGTTTACTTTGCCACCTTACATCTGGCGAACTGATAAAACAAAGCTACATCTTCCTGAATCTTGTGTCAGTGACATCATATCCTGTATGCCGGAAATTCATTAAAGTTGTAAAAAACGCTGGCGACTTCTACTTTTGTAAAGCAGGATTGCATTCAAAAGTCCGAACTATTTAAAAAAATTTTCCAACCATTTGAGGGCCATGCCACATTTGTTTTAGGGTGGGCTAATGTGCAGGGCATTAGAGGATCACTTCTGTCTTTATTATGGTTACTTGGACATTTGTAATAAAAAGTGGCCACTTCAAGCATTTGCACCAACATTACTAATAAAGACGTCCATACGACTTTTATGTACCCGCCCTATTCAAATTGACCCAAGCATAAGTTTGGCTAGGCAGAAACACTAGCGAAACTTAGCTATGAAATTCTCGCACTGTCGAAATAACGCTAGCAAAAATTCGCCAGCATTTGGCTGCTGAGACGCAACTTCACATTTTAGTCAATTAGCGTAATGTTAACAAATTTGCGCACAAAGTGTGGCGAATTGGTCGGTGGCAAAAATTCATCCTTTAGTGAATTTGCCCTCATATCTCCAAGGCTACACTATTTATTGTAGGTACAGTCATATGAAAAAGTTTGGGAACCCCTCTTAATTCTTTAGAGCTTTGTTTATCATTGGCTGTTTTCAAAGTAGCAACTTCCTTTTAATATATAATTTGCCTTATGGAAAAGTATTTCAGCAGTGACATAAATTTATTGGATTAACAGAAAATATACAATATCATAACAAAACTAGGCAAAAACAATACTTTGCACCATTTGCTACATTCTTACTTAAGGTTTTTCTACTACTTGAACAGCGGAATTTGCAGGGAATTCCCGAGATTCGTCACCGGCGAATAAATTAGTGAAACTGCCGAAAAATTTGCTGGCGAATGTGCGCTGGCATAAAAAAATGGACGCTGGCGTCAAATTACAGACACCGGCGTCAATAACGAGACACTGGTACAGTTTTGCGAATTTTTCGCTGTTTCGTGAATTTGACAGGAAATTTGCAAATTATTCTGCAAAGTGAAATGCCACAGATTCGCCCATCACTATTGAACAGGCATATCTAAACAAAGGAACTACAAGCCCCCTGCTTTTTCTCTGGTTCCAGTGCCAATGACTCTTCTAACTACGGAGACATGAGAGAGTTAAGGACAAAGTACAGGTATGGGACCTGTTATCCAGAATGCTCGGGACCTGGGGTTTTTCGGATAACGGATCTTTCCGTAATTTGGGTCTTCATGCCTTAAGTCTACTAGAAATTCATTTAAACATTAAATAAACCCAATAGGCTGGTTTTGCTTCCAATAAGGATTAATTATATCTTAGTTGGGATCAAGTACAAGGTACTGTTTTATTATTACAGAGAAAAAAGAAATCATTTTTGAAATTTTGGATTATTTGGATAAAATGGAGTCAATGGGAGACAGCCATTCCGTAAATCGGAGCTTTCTGGATATTGGGTTTCCGGATAAGGGATCCTATACCTGTATATATATATATATATATATATATATATATATATATATATATATATATATACAGTATATGTGTGTGTGTGTGTGTGTGTGTGTGTGTGTATTTTAAAAACATCTTAGTCCTATGACACATATAAGGATGTGTCCATCCATTGCTGGCAATGGAAAATCCAACACAGACTAGTTTCACACAATTCTTACCAAAATACGTTCCAGGCATGTTTTGTAATAGGGCTTTCATGGATTCTGAAAGTATATTTTAAGGAGGAAAACCAAGCAGGCATAAATCCCATTAAAGTTGGCCATACATGAAGAGATCCGCTCGTCTGGCGACATCCCCAAACCAGTGGATCTTTCACCGATATGCCCACCAATGGCAGGGCTTTATCGGGGTAATCCGAACATTCGGCCCTAGGGCCGAATGATCGGATACAATGAGGAGCAATGGGCTCCGATGGGTCAGTCGGCAGAAAAATCAAACCTTCCTGATCGATATTATGGCCAGAAATTGATCGGGAAGCCCCATCGGAAGCCCCCATACACGGGCAGATAAATTGACAACAATGCAATAGTCTGTAATTGCTTATCACTGCCTCCCAGTTTTTGTTTCCATTCATACAGTATATCATGTGGATGGCAGGTTTCATATCCAACATCTTAAACCTTCTGGCAAGGTGACAGGTTTTAAGATACTAATCCAATTTCCATCAACAAATATATCATTAAGGACATTTAATTAAGAGCTCAAATCAAAGCCTCATCTTGACAAGGTCATCGGGTGTTAAACTTGACATCCAATATGATGTGGAACGGAATGACTTTATATGAGATATTGCAGATGATGTAGGTGAGCAGTTCTGTGTGAAATGTGTTATTTGTGTACATGGTTTGAAAAAGACACCGACACCCTTCATGAAGTCATTGGGATGTCATTCTCAGGACCTGATTTCCTGGGGATAACATTTGTTTTTTCCAAAACAGCTTCAGTACTGCAGTATAGTTTCCCAGAGGTGTATACCCAATTCACTCAGGAGCACTTAGGAAGCTGCATTTCTGTTGTCAGCAAAAGTGGTCTACAACGCAACTTCCAGAGATCCAAATCGAGAAGTAAAAAAACAAAAAAATCATTCCTAGCAATGAAATTCTGATCATTTTGAAAAGTAATCAGCATTCAATGAAATAATCTGTATTTAAATTTTAAAAAAAAAACCCACTCTCATTTGCAACAGATATTTGCTACTTAGTGAATTGTGAAGGCCAGTGAGCATTAAACCCTAAGAAAAGTTTCTACAAACAAGGTCTTTTTATTTTGTTTTTTTTTTAATATAATCTAACATATTTAGCCTATATGATAATGTGTACCAACTCATTTGTGATTAGCTTATTACTGCTTTTCAGTATAAAAACAGAAACTGGGTAAATAAATAAGCTGTGCAAAATAAAAAAAAAAATTAATATAGTTAGTTAGGCAAAAATGTAATGTATAAAGGCAGGAGTGACTGGATGTCTAACATAATAGCCAGAACACTACTTTGCAGCTCGCTTGCTTTCCAATGATTGGTTACCAGGCAGTAACCAATCAGTGACTTGAGGGGGAGCCACATGCTTTTCAATCTGAGCTGCATGCTAAAGATCAATTGCAAACTCACTGAACAGTTATGTCCCATGTGGCTCCCCTTCAAGTCACTGACTAACTCAGAGTTAGAGAGCTGAAAAGCAGGAAGTAGTGTTCTGTTCTGTTATGTTAGACATCCTGTCACTCCAGCCTTTATACATTACATTTTTGGCTAATTAACTATATTAGAAACATTTTTTATTTTGCACAGCTTATCTGTTTACCCAGTTTTTATTTTCACACTGAACTGTTCTTTTAAGGAATATGATGTATGATTTCCTGATTTCATTTAGGGTTATAGAAAGAATTATGTATCATTGGATTTATTTTATGTCAGTGTGCTTATTTGGAAAAGGTTAGACATTCTGAGTGAACTATGACTTCTAAATTCTTTATATCCCATAGTTCATAAGTTAGCTTCCGTTTTTTATTGTCATCTAAATTGCATGAAGGAAGTTCAGCTTTGTGAAAGCATAAATCATTTTCATTTGTTACATTGTGGTTTAAGCCATTGGAATTATTATTCCACATACATGGACACCGTTTATTTAGTCTGTATAGGTATGAATAGATATGGCAGTTCTGTTAAACTGGAGGTCCATAAAGCAGATATGATCTTCCAAGGTATTTTTACAGCCCCAAGAGTGACCAATAGCTTTATTTACTTCTTTGATGTAATCAATTCATAGCTTTGTTGTTAATGAAGCAGTAATTGTCTTTGTTGAACATGAGTTCCATTAATAGGGCTTGATCTGAACATACTTTTTTGGCTAATGTTTAATCTTGGTTTTGCCATTTTTTGAGTTAGACAGTCAGCTTCTGTGAGGTAGATAATTAGATTTCCAGTATACAACAACACACTCACACGCTAACTATTTTGTTAGTGTAAGTCCATTAAGCAAGAGGGATTATCTGTGCTCTGGTAATCACATTATCTGCTTTTCAATGACCAAATATGGAATAGCTTTCATTTCCTGTCAACAATTTAGCTCAAGAAATAACAAAAACATAGATTTTTTTTTGTGATTTAGAGGTTCAGCGCAACTGTTGAACTGATATAGACCAAAGGGGTTCTGCATGTTCTGTCATTCATAGGCTCCAGATCTATGGTGACCATACCCCAAATTTCTATTATCCACAGCTTCAGTTTTAAATACTCAGTTGATATTTCACTGTGGTGCCATGTACATGTTTGTAACGAAGTCTCACCCTGGTGGTCTAGTGGGGGGACGGCAGGGACGCCCGCCGCGCCGATCCTCTTCTTGTGCCAGCTCTCTCCTAGTGCGCGTAATGACGTCAGCGTGCAATGGCGCCAAATTCAAAAGTATTAAAGGGGCATTCCCACAGTTGTCATTGCCCGTGATAGGATTTGCTCCTGGTGCTTCTGAGCTTAAGCTATTTCTTTCTGAACCTGTTTGTGATTCCTGTTGTGACCATTGCCTGGCTTTTGATTATTCTGACTTCTGGATCCTGACCCTTGCCTGATTACCGACTACCTCTCTTGATTAACCCTTTTTGATTGACAACCCGGTTTGACCCTTGCCTGCCTGACGATTCTTGATATCTGCCTGCCTCGACCCAGCCTGTCTGACGATTCTCTTGCCTGCTCCATTTGTACCGTGACCTTCGGCCTAAAGGACTATCTACCTGCCGTGCCCCTCTGCTAGCCAGAACATCTCGCCTTGTTCCCCTCGTTAAGTCCAGGTGGCACCCAAGTAAGCTGAGGGCTCCTCCTGAAGCTCAACGGTGGTCACACTACTGGTGAAGCCGAGCCGAGACCAAGGGTACTTGGCACCTGTTCTGGTATTGGGTGCCGGCCGTGACAGTGTTGCTCAATATTTTACCACAAAAAAGTTCCATTCTTCAAGTCTAAAGGGGTGGCCTCTTGTTTTTTCTTTTTGTTGTTTCTTGGGGGTTTTTTTTGTTGGCTTCTTGTTTATTCTATGTGAAAAAAATCCACCCTTTACAGGGATCCTTTATCCAGAATCTTGTTTTACAGAAAGCTCAAAATTACAGGAAACCTATTATAGTGCCCATTATAAGCAACAATTCTCATTTTTAAAAATGTTTTTTTTTCTCTCAGAAATACTAAAACAGTAACTTGAACTTTATCCTAGCCAAGCTGTATAAAGAGCAAACATATTTATATTCATATTCAATTTTGAAATCCGACATGGGGCTAGACATTTTGTCAGTTTCCCAGCTGTCCCAGTCATGTGACTTGTGCCTGCACTTTAGGATGGAATTACTTTCTGGCAGGTTGTTATTTCTCCTACTTAATGTAACTGAATCAGTCTCAGTGGGACTTGGCTTTTACTATTCAGTGCTGTTCTTAGATCTTCCATGGAGCTGTTATCTTGTGTTAGGGAGCTGCTATCTCATTATCTTCCCATTGTTCTGTTATTAGGCTGCTGGGTAGGGGAAAGGGAGGGGGGTGATATCACTCCAGTACAGCAATAAAAAGTGATTGAAGTTTATTAGAGCACAAGTCACGTGACTGGAGGCAGCTGGCAAATTGTCAATATGTATAACAAAATCTGTTTGCTCTTTCGAAAAATGGATTTCATTGCAGAATTCTGCTGGAGCAGCACTATTAATTGATGCACTTTTAAAAAAACATGTTTTTCCTAGGGATGCACCAAATCCAGGATTCGGCCGAATACTTCTGCCCTGCTGCATTAAACTTCTAGGTTAAAGGAGCCCCCCTATAAGATATATTGGATTTAACTGTCAATGAATATCTGACACCCAACTGCTGCATGAAGACAGAATGAAGAGAAACAGATGCTGAGAGAGGGATAGCAAAACTAGAAAGAAAAAAGCAGGAAGTCATAAATGCAAGGAGCTAGAAAGGAAGGAGATCCTAAGGGAAATGTCAAGATGTCATGGGTAAGATAGCAGAGGTATTCTAAATTCTCTGGCTGCCTGAGCCAAAAAAGTAAATCTGAGACATTCCACTTACACTTACGTACTGTCTTATTTCACGGAAAGAAGGTAACAATCTTTGTTTCAAATTCAGTCCTGCTGCAAAAAAACAAAAAAGTCCCAATGCATCGGGAATCGAATTCATACTGAAAAGTCAAAACATATATTTGATACAATTTAATTGTGAAGATGCCCCATAGATGGTCTGGTGGGCATGCAGTTTAACCCCTTGTAGCAAGGATAAATTCCTATGTTTTTATGATCCTTTTAGAATGATTCTCCTAAGCAGAATTTAGAAGGTTAATGGGAAGGATTTTTTAAAATTAAATTTAATTAAAAATATCTATGATTTTTATTTAGCAACAAACAGTGCATAACAGTAAAATTGAAAACACTTTTATTTTACACATTATTTCACCATCTTGGTTGTTCGAAGTGATTGTGACAGGAGATGAAGAAAATCAAATTGACAATGACATATTTAAAACCCCGTATAAAGAACTCCTCTTCTGTCTGTAAGTGTGAGACACAAACTCTATCTAAAGGAGAATAAATATAGAAGGAATGTTCTTAAAAAAGTTGTGTTTTGTGCTAATTTATTGAAAATTTACACAAAAACTGTCTGTCTGTTTTAGTGATGGGCGAATTTATTCGCCAGGTGCGAATTGGTGGCAAATTCCCATGATTTGGATGCCAGCACAATTTCGCCAAAAACGGATGCCGGTGGCAAAAACAAGACACCGGTTCGCAAATTTCGCTGGAAATTCGCAAATTTTTTGGCGAAGTGCCCCAAATTCGCCCATCACTTGTCTGTTTCTCTTTCTGCTGCCTCCTTTCCCAGGCCTTGCAGGGGAGCTGGTGGCATTCAACACACTGCTCTGTAGAACTGCAGCTAGGCTGACCTGATAGGGAACTGCAGCCTGTCTTTGGTTGTGTGATGGCAGGGCTGTGATTGTCTATCCCCCTCCTATTTCTAGCAGGGACTGTTAGGACATGCCCACCCCACATTAGAACCATTAGGACTAAAGCAGATATACAGGAAGCTTCAATATAGGGGCCATTTTTAAAGATAATATAAATTGTTATCCCAAAGTAAAACCAGCACCATTAAGTATTCATTAGTGCATACAAAATTGGAAAGGTATTTAGCTATGCTATATGTCTCATATATATTTCATATATATTTCTGATGACATATGGGGGAAAGTAGAAAGGGTAAAACAAAACAATTGTAAATTAGTACTTTATAAAACAAAAAGAATGGCAATATATTTTTTAATGATAGGAACAGGTAGAACACATTTTTGGGGGAAACCCTATTTATTTGGCGTATTTTACGCATTGGTGAATACTGGCACTTTAACATTATACAGTTTATTGAATTGTACAAGACTTTTTTGTGTATAGTTTTGCTCATTGCAAATAATATCAACTTTTTAAAGTGGAAATGCTCTGATTGTGGTATTTGAATTATTTAATGAGGACACAGCAAGACCATATACGAAAACAGTGGTACCTTTGAAGAAAAGTTTCCAAGTGCACCTGGTGGCTGTTCTGAGCTCTCTGCCAAAAGCCAATTAAGTTAGAAACATTGTTTCTTTTTCTAGCTGTTCAGTACAGAGAGAAACGGGACTTTCCAGTTCAAATGAGGGACTGCGGGTTGAGCTTTCAAAAGAGGGACAGTTGGGAGGTATGTAAGTCACAGACATAACCACAAAGTGCTAATGCTTTCATGTACTTTCTGGCCCATTAAAGTAGATATGCACTTTTTTTAGCTAAGAAAGGATGCTTAAACTTGTATACTAACACAGGAATCTCCTAAACCATGTCTTCTGCTTTAGTAATCATTGTGTAAACATTTAGGATCCTAAAACACAGACACCACAAGAAAATGACTGAACGATGTGGCAATGTAATAAATAATATTTACATTTCCATCCAGTTGTGTTTAGAAATATTGTTGTAACAATCAGAGGTTCTGATTTGAAGTTAGGCATTTTAAGATTTAATATGTTCTCCCTCAGGCAGAACTCTCATTTCTTCCCTACTCGTGAAATTAAAGAAAGACCACCCTAAGCAAGAGCATAATAAGTAACGATGCAGTGAATCCGGATTCGGCCAGGATTCTGCCTTTTTTTAGCAGGATTCAGATTAGGCTGAATCCTTGTGCCTGGCTGAACCGAATCTGAAACCTAATTTGCATATGTAATTTAGGGGTGGGTAGGGAAATTAAGTGAGTTTTCATCACAAAAGAAGAATTTTTATCCACTTTTTCATTTTCTGCTCAGATTTGGTTCGTATTTGGCAGAATCTTTCACGAAGGATTCGGGGATTGTCAAAAGCCCAAATAGTAGATTCACTACATCCCTAATAAGTAAACATAATCGTTACATAGTAATTTATGTTGGAAATAAATACATTCATCACTTTCAATGTTTTTTCCAGCGCCACCTGTCTAACTGCTAGTCCAGGCCCCATTTGGAGGTTCAGCCTTTGGTTAGGTCCGTTTCAACTCATTACAAGGTTACCAACATAGAAAAACATTGATGTATGAGTTATTCAGCAAAAGCTCCAAGAATATTTAGAACAGCAAATACTGTATGTGTTGAAACAAAATATTACCCTAACTGGCTTCATGCTGGACTGTCATGAGTATAAAATCAGTTTTATCTCCAGATCTCATCCTAACTGGCCCACAGGCTGACCCCCCCCTTTTATATAAGTAAATTAAATCCTAAGAAGTAAGACAAGTGTCCCATGTGTGTTGTATATCTAGAATGCTTGCCATAGAGCAAGACAGGACTGCTGTTTTTGGCAGAACCATAAAGGAGAACACAAAAAACATAAATTTTGCAATGAAAGCAAAAAAAAAAATTAATAATAACTTCCAGTTTCCAGATGCAATCAAATATGTTTTATTCTGGCAACAGCACCTGATGACTACAACTATGCTTCATTATAGGAATCCACTTGTGCTTTGATGATGTCATTATACAGAAGTATTGAAGTTTGAGTTTCCAAGGTCCAGGCATAGGTTCAGGTCAGGGTAGGCAGTTAGCGACAGCATTCAGAGTCCATTTAGGGGTCAGAAGTGAAAAATAGAGCTAAGGTTGGTTTAGAGGTAACAGCTTGGTGCATATGAGAGACCTCAACTAAATCCAAAGACCTTGGTGGGGCATCATAGTGTAACGATCGCCGCCCGGAGCAGGCCCAGGAGCTCCGGGCGGCGCGTCCTCTCCTGCCGGCGTCGCTCCCAAAATGGCGGCGCCCATGGCCGCCACGTGGGTAAGCGGCGCCGGCACGATGACGTCAGTGCGCCGACGTCGGCGCAAGGACGTCAATGACGTCACAAAGGCGCCAAATTTGAATAAAAAGCCAGTTTAGACGCCAGAATGGCGCCCAAGTATAGGACTACTTTCCTTATAGTATCCTGGGTTTCCTGTAAAGCTTTATTTGCTAAAATCTTGTTCCTGATTGATTCCCTGACCCTTTGCCTGGACTTTGGACTTTGCTGAAATTCTGCCTGCCTGTGAACTCTTGCCTGGATCCTGACTACTCTTTGAATTAACCCTTTGGACACCGCAACCTTGCTCCCTCAAGAGGGCTTCCTCCTCGATCCTGACTACCTCCCTGGAGAGAGCTCCCGGCTCCCTGACATTATACTTGGGCCATGGATCCTACTGAGGAAGCTACGCCTGATGTCGGACGAGCGCTCCGCGGACTGGCATCCTGCATGGAGGATTATGAAGCCCAGCAGTACCGCATTGGGCAGGCACTCGATACCCTCCTCTCTCGGATGCCTCCAGCGCCCCCTGCACCCCAAGCTGCGGTAAATCCTTCCTTGGCGGCCGCTTCGTCCACCGCAGGTTCCTCGTCAAGTGAGCCTCGCATTCCGCCTCCTCCTCGCTTCAGTGGGGACCCACAAGCCTGCAGAGGTTTCACTACACAGTGCCAGATCCAGTTCGAGTTCCAACCCTCGCACTTCCCCAATGAACGTTCCAAGGTGGGGTATGTGATGTCTCGTTTGGTGGGCAAACCGCTTGAGTGGGCAACATCTCTTTGGGAGAAGAATTCTCCACTGACTTTTGATGCCAAGGCCTTTCTTCAAGCATTTCGTACTGTGTTTGATGCCCCGGGTCGGGTCACTAATGCTCCTTCTCGTCTTCTGCAACTCCGGCAGGGAAACCGCAGTGTCAGTGACTATGCTATTGACTTTAGAACTTTGATGGCTGAGACTTCCTGGAATGACGATGCCTATAAGGCCGTATTCTATCAAGGTCTGTCTATTCGCATTAAAGATGATCTTGTCTCCAGGGAGTCCCCTGACCTGCTGGAGGATCTGATCGCACTTTCTATTAAGGTGGACACTCGGCTCAGAGAGCATCAAGTAGAGAGGGAGCGCTGTAAAAGATTTCAACCCTTGTTGGCACCTCGCTTCCAGAGACATCTCCTGCAGACTCCGGCTACTCTAGCCTCTCCTTCTCCTCCGGAGGAACCAATGCAAGTTGGAAGGGCTCGTCTATCCGAACAAGAAAGACTTCGTAGAAGAATGGCTGGCTTATGTCTGTATTGTGGCGGACAGTCTCATTTTGCAAACTCTTGTCCGGTGAAGCCCACGAGTTCTGTTCCCCGAGGTATATCTAGGGTAACGCATGTAGGGGGCACTACTCCAAAGTCTCAAGAGAACACTCACAGGTTTCTCCTTCCATTACAGATCCGCCTAGCCTCTAAGACTATCGTTGGCTCTGCTTTCATTGACTCTGGAGCTGCTGGGAACTTCATGGACGCTCAATTCGCCAAACACATGGAAGTTCCCTTATTCCCATTGTCTACTCCTCTCCGTGTCATTGCCATTGACAACAGACCCCTGGAGGCTGAATTTGTCTCCATGACGACTGGGGAATTGCCTGTGCAGGTTGGGACGCTGCATAAAGAAAGACTTTCGTTCCTCATTATTTCCTGCCCATCCGTTCCAGTTGTTTTGGGACTCCCTTGGCTGCGCCTGCATAATCCCTCCATTGATTGGACCGCAGGACAGATTACCCGTTGGAGCCCATTTTGCCAGCAGCACTGTCTTCCTGCTGAACCCCTCCAGAGGGTAAATATCTCTTTGTCGGATCTGAAGTCTCTACCTCCCTTTTACAAGGAATTCGCTGATGTATTTTGTAAGAAGTCTGCAGAATTCCTTCCTCCACATCGACAATACGATTGTCCTGTCGATCTCCTGCCTGGAACCATGCCCCCTAGAGGTCGTACTTATCCTCTCTCTCCAGCGGAGACCACTGCCATGAAACTGTATATCCAAGAAAATCTCCAGCGGGGGTTTATTCGCCCTTCTACCTCTCCTGCCGGGGCTGGATTCTTCTTCGTGGAAAAGAAGGATGGAGGCCTACATCCTTGCATCGACTACCGGGGTCTTAATAAAATTATGGTTAAGAACCGGTATCCCTTGCCCTTGATTGCCGAACTCTTCGACCAACTGAAGGGGGCTAAAATCTTCACTAAGTTGGATCTCCGTGGGGCGTATAATCTCATCCGCATTCGGGAAGGTGACGAATGGAAGACAGCATTCAACACTCGGGATGGGCACTATGAGTACCTCGTAATGCCCTTTGGTCTCTGCAATGCCCCCGCTGTCTTTCAAGAATTCGTGAACGACATTTTCCGGGATCTCTTGGGAAAGTTTGTGGTCGTGTACCTTGATGACATCCTGATTTTCTCCAAGGACCTTACAAGCCATCCTTCCCAGGTGAAGGAAGTACCCTCTCGTTTGAGGAAGAACTCTCTCTTTGCCAAACTGGAGAAATGTGTGTTTGAAGTGTCCAAGATCCCTTTTCTGGGCTATATCATCTCCCCAGAGGGTTTCGAGATGGATCCTGCGAAAGTGTCTGCAATCCAAGAGTGGCCCCTACCGCTGAGCACTAAGGCAATCCAGAGATTCATTGGTTTTGCCAATTACTACCGGCAATTTATTAAGGGGTTCTCTTCTCGTATTGCTCCTATCCTGGCCCTCATCCGAAAAGGGGGTAAACCCAGCTCATGGCCCCCGCCTGCTATTGAAGCTTTTCAATCCTTGAAGGATGCCTTTACTTCTGCTTCGGTTCTCCGCCATCCTGATCCAGAGTTACCTTTCTTCATCGAGGTGGATGCTTCTGAAGTTGGAGCTGGAGCTATCCTGTCCCAAAGACATCCCTCTGATGGGAAGCTGCACCCATGTGCATACTTTTCTAATAAGTTCTCTCCTGCAGAACAGAATTATGATGTTGGAAATCGAGAACTTCTGGCTGTTAAGCTTGCCTTGGAAGAGTGGCGTCACCTCCTTGAAGGTTCCTTGATTCCAGTCACGATCTACACAGATCATAAGAATCTTGAGTTCATTCAATCTCTCAAGAGGCTGAATCCCAGACAAGCAAGGTGGTCTCTCTTCTTTTCCCGATTTAACTTTGTCTTGACTTTTCGCCCTGGCTCCAAGAATCGGAAAGCCGATGCTCTGTCTCGAAGTTTCACTCCGGTGGATCGTACTCCAGAAAGACTAGAGCCTATTATTCCTCCTGTCAAGATCATCGCTTCATTGTATCCTCAGTTTGCTGATCAAATCCTGGCTGGTCAATCTTCTGCCCCTCCTGATACCCCCATTGGAATGGCATTCGTACCTCCTGAGCTTCGTCTGCCTATCCTGCAACAGACTCATAGCTCCAAGCAGGCAGGACATCCTGGTCCTGCTAGGACTCTTGAACTTTTACGACGTCTAGTCTGGTGGCCGACTATTTGTAAAGATGTCAAAGACTTTGTTGCTGCGTGTACCGTTTGTGCCACTTCCAAGTCTAGCCATTCTCGCCCTAGCGGGTTACTACAGCCGTTGCCTGTTCCCTCTCGTCCCTGGACGCATTTGGCAATGGATTTCATTGTTGAACTTCCTCCCTCCAGTGGGAATACCGTGATCTGGGTTGTCATTGACCGCTTCAGCAAGATGGCTCACTTCATCCCTCTACGGAAGCTTCCATCTGCAGTGGAGTTGTCACAATTGTTCATCCAGTTCATTTTTCGCCTACATGGCTTCCCGGCTGAGATCGTTTCTGACAGAGGGTCCCAATTCACTGCAAAGTTCTGGCGTTCCCTGTGCAAAGATCTGGGTATTAATCTCCACTTCTCCTCAGCTTATCATCCCCAGACGAATGGAGCGGCTGAGCGAGTTAACCAAGCCTTGGAACAGTTCTTGAGAAACCACGTTTCCCTTTGTCAAGATGATTGGTCTGATCTCCTCCCGTGGGCGGAATTTGCTCATAACAATGCCTGCCACACTTCCACTGGAAGGTCCCCATTTATGTCGGTGTATGGTCAACATCCTCAAGCCTTCCCACAAGACTTTGTGTTGTCCGATGTTCCGGCCGCGGATGACCATGCAGCCCACATGTCTGCTATGGTTGTCTTCCAGGAACATTCGGTTGAAGGTACCATCTCCTATGTTGGGTCCGAGGTTCGTAGGTCCTTTTTCCATCCTGGAGGTGATCAATCCTGTGGCTGTCAGACTTCAGCTTCCTCCTGAGATGCGAATTCCCAACGTGTTTCATGTCTCCTTGTTGAAACCCGCTACCTCCAACCGCTTTTCTGTTGTCCAGCCTCCTCCTCCTACTATCTCTGTGGATGGTCAACAAGAATATGAAGTGGAGAAGATCCTTGACTCCAGAATCTCCAGGGGGTCTCTTCAGTACCTCATCAAGTGGAAGGGCTTTGGCCCTGAAGAATGCTCCTGGGAAGGATGCTCTGATGTCCATGCTCCTCGTCTGGTGAGGGAGTTCCATTCCAAGTTTCCCCAGAAGCCAAGTCCTGGTGGTCCGGAGGCCCCCCGTGAGGGGGGGGGTACTGTAACGATCGCCGCCCAGAGCAGGCCCAGGAGCTCCGGGCGGTGCGTCCTCTCCTGCCGGCGTCGCTCCCAAAATGGCGGCGCCCATGGCCGCCACATGGGTAAGCGGCGCCGGCGCGATGACGTCAGTGCGCCGACGTTGGCGCAAGGATGTCAATGACGTCACAAAGGCGCCAAATTTGAATAAAAAGCCAGTTTAAACGCCAGAATGGCGCCCAAGTATAGGACTACTTTCCTTATAGTATCCTGGGTTTCCTGTAAAGCTTTATTTGCTAAAATCTTGTTCCTGATTGATTCCCTGACCCTTTGCCTGGACTTTGCTGAAATTCTGCCTGCCTGTGAACTCTTGCCTGGATCCTGACTACTCTTTGAATTAACCCTTTGGACACCGCGACCTTGCTCCCTCAAGAGGGCTTCCTCCTCGATCCTGACTACCTCCCTGGAGGGAGCTCCCGGCTCCCTGACACATAGCCTCTCATAGAAAACAATTTTCCATCAGGCTTGTGGATTCCAGTTGTAGATTGTCCATAACGCTTTCAACCTACGAGCCTGCCATTTTAATTAGGAGCCCATAATGTATTATGAATTTAAGTCTACAATAGCTTAATATAAATGGAAAAAAGTGAATTTATATAATGATTTCTTGCATTTACTCAGTTTGACTGCCTATCTGAGGTTAAACATACATGTACAGGTATGGAATCCGTTACTCAGAAACTCGTTATCCAGAAAGCTCCAAATTAAGGAAAGGCCATCTCCCATAGATTCCATTTTATCCAAATAATCCAAAATTATTCAAATGATTTTTTATTTCTCTGTAATAATAAAACAGTACCTTGTACTTGATCCACACTAAGATATAATTAATCCTTATTGGAAGCAAAACCAGCCTTTTGGGTTTATTTAATGTTTACATGATTTTCTAGTAGACTTCAGGTAAGAACATCCAAATTATGGAAAGATCCGTTATCTGGAAAACCCCAGGTCCCAAGCATTCTGGATTACAGATTCCATACCCAACTAAACAGGGTACTTTATTCAGTTATCAGTGAAACAAAATGTCTTCACATATGACTCACGAAACACTTCGGCCTGCAGAATAAAAGCTCAGTATTCAGGAAGTAGGTTTCTTTCATCTTTCCATGGCAGCAGAAAAAGCATGGATCAGCAATGCCAGCCATTGTAGGACAAGCTATATCCTACAACTGTTGGCAATGCTGACTTTCCCTTTTCCACAGCCTTTGAGGAGACAGTATCCAGGTCCGGTTCTCAGCATTAGATTTCCTCAGCTATTGAAAATAAGGAAGTGCATTATGTAAGAAAACATAGAAGATGGGCCTCTAATACTGTACTAAATCCAACAGAAATTTTTTTTTGTGGAAAGCACACTTTCCTAATGAAATCTTAAAACAACAAACACGAGGTCTGGATAGTAGGCAGCAATTGCAAAGAACCGTGACAAATCCCTTAGTAATGAACAATACATGTCAAGTAAAGTCTACATGATCATTGAAAATAATTGCCCTGCAACCTTACATAACATTTTTTCTTTCATAAATATATAGTGAATAAAGTACCCCCTCTTGTAAAATATAAGGATATTATAAGTTACCGAGAAGTTCCATGACCATATAAAAACACGAGGCCGAAGGTCGAGTGTTTTTATAAAGGTCATGGAACTTCCGAGGTAACTTCTAATATCCTCATATTTTGCAACTGGGGGTACTTTATTTATTATAATACAGACGTTTCAGTGAGTCACGTGACAGAAATGACATCAGAACTCACCGTTTATAACTGATGACATCAGAACTCACCGTTTATAAGAATATAATTTACAAGATATTCATGGCTTTTGTGTATTATAAGGATATAACATACAGAGTATCTGGTCTATTTACTCCACAATCTCTATGTGTCCAAAGAAGTTGAATGTTTGGGACAATCCTCAGTCTAGACAAATACATTACAGTGTATGCAACATTGTCATGCATACCATTGTTAGAGCAGAAGATATGCTATTTGATAGGTGTAGGGATCACAAAACACCTGTACTGAAGCAATTTAACAGATGTCAGTTCCCTTGCAGGACTGTACTAGCCTCTGCCACACTGCAAGAGTCAGAACCAGCAGTGTAGGGAATTTAAACAGCCATAAGTATTGCATTACTATTGCTTTCAATAGTAATTACAATTACAAATACATATAGAGGCACTGCAATGGGAAAGTTGGTTATTACACTTTCTTCCATTATGAAAAATATTTTTGGGTGGCGTTACCCTTAAATATTATTTCAGAAAATAATAGAAATAAATCAAGACAAAGCAGTCCTTTTCTCCTGAGCACTGTGTGTTTTGTTTTTAACAAACAGCCATAAACAGATTTTTGGCAGAGACATTTGAGAATCCTAGAATTTTGCATCCTACACTATGGAATAATGGACGTTATGTACGCTGGCTCGTCGTCCCTATGCTGTTAGAGGTTTCGTTGTTTCTCAGTGAGTTCAACAATAGACTATGGGCATTTGCACAACAATGAATACAAACATATTTATCAGGCAAATGTGAGTGACCCTAATGGCAAATTTAGCTTGGCATTTTATACTAAAAAAGTCATTGGCACAGTTTAATAAGGAGTTATCTATACACAATATATAGTAGAGAACTTCCCTCTCTAGCACATCTGATATTGCAATTAAACATGAAGAAGCAGCAGATGGTAAACACCCATACTTAAAGGGAGATTACACAGTACTTAGCATAGTCAGGGATCTGCCCAATGTGAGAGCTGCTGTATTCCATAATATTTCTTGAAAAGCCTAAGCAAATCGTTTTACCATTTTTTTTAATATTGCTACCAGATGGCTCTTTTTTTTTTTTTTGCCAAAGAATGTTTTGTTGGTTGATTCTGGGGAAGAACTGGATCAATATGAATAAACACAAATATACTGATAAACAAGGCAGATTACCCTATAGGTATAATAACCTATATTATGATTTACGGAACAGTTAGTGAAAAATTAAATCAGTTTGTCTTTACATACCCTTTGTGCTGAATGCTGATTTGTTCAGAAATACTAGCTTTCTATAACAGGTGGGTGTCTTTGAAAATAAATATACTCCCAGATATGATCCTTACTGATCTTTAGGCATGGCCCCTAACCACTACTTTGAGACCCTCTGGGCTGTGGGGCAAACCAGCATTATAGGATCATCTGCCTTAATCTGTGTATGGGCTAAGATAGTAAAGCCAATGGGATGATTAGAACCAGTATTAGTAGCATGTAATGTGGAGTAGTGTGGGTGCTAATAACTTTTGTATTAAATGGTCAAATCAACACTTCAAGATATTAGATAGTCCCAATAATAATATTATCAAATACATTTCTCTCTGCCTCTATTTATTCAGGCCAGGTGGCTATGTGGCTCACAGGTATCTGTCACAGGAGACAACTTGCATTAGGGCTGCCGTCTGTGCGACAACTGGAACTACCTACTCATAGCTCTCTATTCACTGGTTCCCTGACTGGTGAGGTACTGCTGGGGAGCTTACTCTTCACTGGAGCCTCAGCTTCTTAGGGTAAGGCCAGACGAGGAGATTCGGGGAGGTTTTGTCGCCTGGGTTTCCTGGTCCCCAACTTGGACACATGGACACATGCCTTCTTCTGGGCCTATTGCACTCAGTCCCCCTGAGCACATCCAGCTGGAATCACATCCAGAGGCAAAAGAGGAAGAGGCCACTCCCTGCTCACACTATATAGGAGTGAGTCAGAGCAGTGTCATCAAATCTCTCAGCCTATCACTGTAAAGGTTATTTTGTAACAGGGATTCTACCCAATAACCCAAGGAAATGCTGAAAAGATTAACTCTATAGGGCCTGTATCCCTATAGGGCCCTACACAGATATACCTTCATATCTGACCTGCCACTAACCATTCACCAACCATTCAGATCAAATAAAGTAGAAAAGAACAGATCAGCCGATGTTCTGCCCCTGAAAGCAATCGTGCGAAAGGTATGTCCGACAAAAGCTGGTGACAAATCAAGCAGCAGCTTTGAAAAAATACATTTATAATATATACCTAAAATAATGTATTTACAATATAATGTTTAGTAAATATTAGAAAGTTATACTTTTCAGCTGCTTTCTCCGCTGCTGTGACATTGCTGCTGCTGTCAATGTAGTTCAGCTACAGCAGAATTGTGGGGCAGTTGAGCCAAAAACATTCTTGAGCTAATAGCTGTAGGCAGGGCGATCATTTATAAACATTGAGCACATTTTTACCTGGGCAGTAACCCATGGCAACCAATCAAAAGTTTGCTTTCATTGCTCAACCCTCAGGTGACTCTGACCTGCAGCCAGTCACTGATAAGTTGCTATGGGTTATTTGCCCAGTGTTCTGTGCTCTGTACTCTGGCAACCAAGGTCTTAAAACGGTGCCAGTACTTGGAAAATAGGAGCTGTGGAATATCTACTCTTGCATCAATTGCAGTGGGAGGATTCTTGTAGTTTAATAAGTTGGACACCAATATAACCAATATAACAAATAACAAAGTCCTGTATGACCCATATTTAGTCCGTGCCCTGTATCAAGTAACAATGTTAAAAGTCAAGTCTTGGTAACGATAAGTGAAATTTTGCACACAGTTTCGCTGCAAGAATGATGCCCATAGATTCCAAAATTTGACACCCATAGACTTCAATGCATTTTGGCAAATATTCCCAGTTTCACAGGTTTGCCCACTATATATATCTATGGAGGAAGAATCCCCCCCCCCCAAATGTCCTAAACAAGGTGATATCTAGGGCCCTGTATTTGAAGAATCAAAATCAGAAAGTAATTGTTGCAGGGCTTTAGATTATATGCATTTTTCATAAACTAGTGATGTTAAGAAGTACCGTATATACTCGAGTATAAGTCGTCCCGAGTATAAGCCGAGGTACCTAATTTTACCTCCAAAAACTGGGAAAGCTTATTGACTCGAGTATAAGCCGAGGGTGAGAAATGCAGCAGCTTCTGGTAAGTTTCAATCTAATTTTTGGATGACTATTCTTAGGCGCCGGCTACTATTCTAAGCGCCGGCAATATTCTTAGGCGACGGCTACTATTCTAAGGCGCCAGTGAATATTCTTAGGCACCAGCTACTATTCTAAGGCGCCGGCGAATATTGTTAGGCGCCGGCGACCGTTTTTGCGCTTGACCCGAGTATAAGCCGAGGTAGAGTTTTTCCAGCATATTTTGGGGGCTGAAAAACTCGGCTTATACTCGAGTATATACGGTACATAGAGTAAAATTCCAAGAGTATTTAATATGGATCAGGGAAAGTCAATACCAACCCCACTTCTACTGCTGCTAAATCCTAGAACCTGGGATCACAGCATTCTCAGTAACACAAAGGCACCAGCAAGACCCAAAAATTCTTATAAAGTCTTATCTCAGATATTGCTAACGCTATAGACACATACAATAAGTACAGATGCAGCCACTTTGGTTTGTCTGTTTGACACAGAATAACTAAACACAGATATCCCATTTATCTCATTTAACACAGAAAACTGCGTCACAACATCCCATCTAATTAAAGCATTCACCATTGTGAACAATGGAGCTTTGGTATGCTAATGAAAAGGTTAAATGCATTAAATGAGTTAAGATGACTTAAGATAACACAGTTTCTTCAATTACCCCTGAGTCATGACGCATTTAACTCACAAATCCAAGTGGCTTCATCTGTACATATATAAAGCATTAGTACTTAAGGTTATTAAATCTGCTTTAAATATATTTGAGAAAGCTACAACTGGCTTAAAATATACAAGAAAAATCTGCAAATGAGAACCTAGCATACCTGCTTTTTAAAGGGCTGTATATAATGCTATGTCTGTTATTCATATTATTGCACCTAATTCTGATATTTCAGTATAGTGCCTTCTGTCCATGTCCTTGGCCAGCCTCCATGACTCACTGATACCATCTGGCATACAGGGTATTAATAGGTTTGCAGGTTTTGTACAACTGTAAGAAGAATAAAACTGACTTGAGACAATTCAGAACAAAACTGTTTATTTTACAGTTCCTCTATGTACAAACCTATTTTCTTTCTTTCTTTTTTTTTTTTTGTTAAATAATGAATTTCTAAGAATTGTTGTCTATAAACCAAGACATCTCTATGCCAACAGGGGACATCAGGCACATCCCACAATTGGCTAGGGTAGCAATATCAGATACAGCCCACACTTGGCTGAGGTTTCTGGGAAAGAATAATACTTCAGTTTTTATCTCACATCAGCCTTGTTTGTTGTAGAGAAAAAAGAAACATTTAGAGGAAATATGATGAGGTTCCAAATTAATTTAATCCATGGATTTTGGATCCAGCAAACTTCCTCCTATCAACCTCTGCCAGAGCATTCATCATATTATAGGTGATTGTTATTTTAACACAAACCATCTTATATGATATAAGGCAAAGTGCAAAAAACCATAACAATGACAAAGATGTTTGCATTAAAAAAGGAGACCAGAAACGCTCCCTGCCATTTGATTTCTATAGGTGACTGGACCTCTAGTAAACTTTTTTCATTTATTTACAAAACCCCATATTACTATATTATGATGTCTATGAATGAAGTGCATAGTTGGGCCTCTAGCTTCAACAGGAAGTAACACCATTTCATATTTTGAAACCAGGACAGTTTGAAATCATTCTTCACAAGTAAAGTTACATATCCAGACTAACATTGGAGAAGAATAGATTCACAGTTACAACTGAATATTGTTAGGAGGCAATAGGAGGAAGGTCCTGCTCACAAGAGCTCACGATCTAAGAGGGAGAGGAAGTGATACATACAGTGAGTATTCAGTGTGCTTGGTGTTCTTCTGTCTATACACTGTAAAAGCAAATGGATATGTCATAAAATGCATTACTTTGGCCAGTCCAATCCAAGTGCTAGAACTCTGTGATGTGATTTATCATCCCAATTAAACAATGGATGAAAAAGGCTGCTATCCCAGATAGTTAAACATATGGAGGTATATGTAGTAGTGGATTCATAAAATAATCAGCTCTAGGGTCAGGAATCATCACTTTGCATTGCACTCTCTGGGAGTGGTTATTAATTACACTTACCGAAATACATGACTTCATAAGGATAGATGCAGCAGGGAAAAGGGAGCAGCAAGTTACTTCAGTTTACCAACTGAAGATGCAATAAACGTGACATTCTTTGAAAAGGGGGCTCAGTAAAAACTTCATAAACCCTTCATTTTTTTTGTTACGCCTTTAAATGAGTTGTGAGAATAACACCCACACACCACTCGCATCAGAACATTCAGTACTTAGAGAATAGCATATTTCTAATGTGTGTTTTACAGTGGCTCCGGAAATACTCATTGGATTTGACTCATGTTGAGGTCAGTGATGCCGAATTGACATTTATAAAAATAAAGCAAAAGTGACACAAATAATTTGATATCTGCATGATGGGCTATTTTGCCTTAAAGGGGAAGTTTAAAATAGAATAATGCTAGAAATGCTGTATTTTGTATACTAAACATAAACATGAACTTACTGCACCAGCTGTCGTAGCAAGTAAAACAAAGTGGGAATTTCACTGCATACAGTCAGGTTTATTATAAAAACTGTACACATTTTATAATTAAAGTATATTGGAGATAGATTTATTTTTCATTAAAAAAAGTAAAAATGGGATTTTATTTTTTTGCCTTTAGATCCCCTTTAATACTGTGCTATCAAATCTAGTGATAAGATTGTAATAACTTTAGCATATTCAGGATGTTACATTCAGGTGCAATAACCTCTTCATTTCTAGATCACCCTGATAACTTCTCATGATTACAGAAGAGGCCTCACTCAGGGGTGCCCTACGGCAGAACTATGGCATTGAAATCACATTTCCTCAACGTTTATTGCTTCTCACTGAAAAATACAAGAAATACTCTTCTTCTTACAGATGCAAGTGATGTCAGGTAACTAACTGTAGGGAATGCTTTGGTTTCCGTGGCTGAGGTTCCCTAGGTTTGCACAGTGACGTTTAAGTGAGTAGCAGTAGAAGACAGTGAGTGACACTTCATTGCTACCCTAGTGATCCAAGAATTTAGACTGAGGGTAAAGATACACAGTGTTCAGCGTGTGTGTCCTGTAATATCTGGAGGTGGTGTATATACTGCAATCCAATTAGTTGTCACTAATACCCATTCTGTTGGACCACAATGGAAGCAGATACAAGTTAAAATATATGTGGGTACATCTTCTTATAAAAGGGTCTGGAAGAAGCCAATGTACACCCCACTTCAACTGCTGCTGAATAAAGTCCTGGTTGAAGAACCTGGGTATTTTCAAAGTATTTTCAGAAACACAAATGCACCAGCAAGAACTAACTTTTCCAACGTCTCATCTCAGATATATTTAACACTAAGCTCCATGTGCATATGATAAGTACATGCATAAAGCATTAGTACAAAAGGTTATTAAATCTGCTTGCAATACAGCAAAAAACTACAACTGAATGTAAGAAGAGTAAAACTGCCTTGAAAAAATTCAGAGCAAATGTAGGTAACCCTTTGTTGGTATACTCTCTCAAATAGCAATTAACCCTTTGCAATCAAGGGCCCTGAATTCCCTTTTCATGAAGATACTGGGAACTGGGATTTACAGCGCAGTGCCTACTCATAGTGGGCACTAAGAAATTTCATCTCAGGAAAATAAACCACACAGTTTGCAATAACTAGTGTCGGACTGGGCCAGCGGGACACTGGGATAAAATCCAGGGGGCCCCGGCCAGCTCAGACTTCCTACCCTGGCTCTGACTTCCCATAAAGTAATGAACGGTGCTGCTGTGAGTGGTACACGCACATTGCACCTAGTTCGCGATGTGCACCACATTCGTGCATGTGCAGGGCAGGGAATTGGATGTCGGGAGGGGGCCCCTGGGGACTGCCAGGAGAGCCCTGCATTTGCAGCCCCAGTGGGCCCCAAAGACTCCAGTCTGACCTTGGAAATAACCAAATGTAACTTCATATAAACTTGAATGGAATAACTGTAAATGCAAATGAAACAATATAACTTTGCTCTGGGGAACCTGTGTGGACTATCAAACCCCTGGCACAGTCTTTCAGTGCGACAGTCGCACTCTCCACTCTGGGTGGACCAAGTACAAATTAGCTCTGTTCAGGACCTGGTAATTTGTCCCTTCCCCAAGAGTTTATATGTCCCCAGGTAACGCTACCTGCTCAAAGTACCTTTCCCTTTGGATGTAGTAGCGGCTCCGATATGGCAGGTACACAAACAAGACCTGTCCTCACCCTGAGGACTCACATGTGGCCAAAGCATCCACACACAGTAGACAGAAACTGGGCTTTCTTTAGGTTGAAACTCTATGCTTATTCAAAGCAGCGCACGCTGCAGTCCTTGGTCACTCTTTCCAAACAGCACTTTCAGTCTTTCTGCAGCCCCTCTCTGTCTCCTCTATCTCTCTGGATGAATGCTGCAGCAGGGGCTCTTTTATAAGCTCTCTCTGCTAACCCCTTTGATTTGGCTCCAAACCTAGGCTCTTCCTGGATTCTCCTCTTTATCCCAAACGTCATCTGGGGCTTCCAGCCAATCAGCCACTCCTCTGCTTTTAACTGGGCTTGATGATGTCACAGGCAGAACAGGGGGCAAAGCTGTCTAATCCCATACATATATATATATATATATATATTTATATCCCTCAACAAATGTACTTTATAAGACATAAATATAAACAGGGATACAGGGTTGTTATTATTATAAAATAAATATGTAAGTACTAGGAGTTTTAATACAGTTTTGGGAAAGAGGCCATACTTTAATTGTGAGCTTTGTGCAATTATTCTGCTATAGGTATCTATATATAATTTAATAAATAGGCATTTTACAATCAACAAATTAAGTCCTAATAAACAGTACGTCCAAGGTCAAAACACTCAATTGATAGCAGCAACTGACAGCCATTGCTATTGGCGTGGAGAAAGACATGGAGAAAGAGCAATGTTGGCACTGACAAGCCTGTCAGCACTGCTATAAATACATGTGTGCCCATACCAGTGCCAGTCACATAGTCACATAGCTAATTTGGTTGAAAAAAGTTTAACTATCCAAATGAAACCCAGCACCCATACATACATATACACACTGATCCCTCCCCTGAATCAATTGTGAAAGATTCAGCCGAGTACCGAACCGAATCCGAACCCTAATTTGGATATGCAAATCTGTGTGGGGGAGGGAAAAAAATGTTACTTCCTTGTTTTCTGACAAAAAGTCACATAATTTTAAGGATTTGGATTTGGTACGGCCAGGCACAAGAATTCGGCTGAATCCTGCTGAAAATGGCTGAACACTGGCTGAATCGAATCATGGATTCGGTGCATCCCTACTCCATACACTCACATAAACTATATATACTCATACACTAACTTCATCAATCCAATCCAATCATCCAAGCCACTCTTAAAGGCATTAACTGAATCAGCCTTCACAACATCATCTGGCAGTGCATTCCACAACCTCACTGTCCTCACTGTGAAGAACCAGCGACACTGCTTTAAATGAAAGTTATTTTCCTCTAGTCTGAAGTCCTGTAGTCCTCTGTTAGCACAGATAATGGTGCTGATCTCTGAACAGTGTGCCCAGAAGCGCTGATAGATTTCTGCAAGCTCATAGCAGCCATTGTCATTGATGTTATCGGCCTTGATTATAATAATATGGTCCAATGTTCCCCCTAATAAAATTAAAGAGGATACTGAAAGTCACCTTTTCACAGACCTTTATGAAAGCCCTCCACTTGTTCCCTCATGCTTTTTTAGACTGCATCTCTAATGTTAAAAGTCAAAAAAATGTTGGCTGTGGAACAGGTCAAGTGTCATATTTCTTCACTGGAAAAACTACCAATTTTTATATATAATTTTTACAATTTTGCTAAGGAAATAAGGAAAACTAACAAATAGCCTTTACTTCAAATTGCAGTTAATTAACTCATCCCTGACTCTGAGTACACTTTGTACGACACCTTGCATTTAATCTACTTTATATTTCCTTAAAGGGATACTGTCATGGGAAAAGGTTTTTTCCAAAATGCATCGCAGTAGTGCTGCTCCAGCAGAATTCTGCACTGAAATCAATTTCTCATAAGAGAAAACAGATGTTTTTATATTTAATTTTGAAATCTGACATGGGGCTAGACATATTGTCGGTTTCCCAGCTGCCCCCAGTCATTTGACTTGTGCTCTGATAAACTTCAGTCACTCTTTACTGCAAGTTGAAATGATATAACCCCTTTCCTCCCCCTCAGCAGCCTAACAACAGAACAATGGGAAGGTAACCAGAAAGCAGCTCCCAATAAGATAACAGCTGACTGGTAGATCTAAGAACAGCACTCAATAATAAAATCCAGGTCCCACTGTGACACATTCAGTTACAGTACATTGAGTAGAATGTAATTTTTTTCCTTCTTTAGCTTGTGTCTTGAGCTGTTCTTTCATGTATTTTTATGATTATTATTATGTATTATTTGAAGCCCTGCACTCCAGCATACCTAGCAGCATAGGGCAGGGGTGGGAAGTTCACAGGTATTGAGAACATAGGCTGTCAATGGACAAGGTGCAAAACAAATGTTCCTTTTTGTTTTCACTACAGTAATATGATGAATGGATGAGGCTTTAAAGAAAAATATAAGCATCAGGGAAGACGAAGAAGAAGAAGAAGAAGAAGAAGAAAGCATTTCTTAGAATGAAACATAAACACAGTACAGGAAATACCTGGCCCAGAAGTATATTCGGCAAGTACAAGTAAGCATTTCCTGGTTATGAATGGCCGCGCTTGCTTCCTACAATTCCCTAGATGAATCAACTGAATTTTCCAGGAGTCCGGAGTGCTTGGAAGCGCACAATCAGGCCCTATAATCTCATCACTGCACTGTAAATAAAATAGCTAAGCAGTTAAGTCAATCATGTCACAAAGTAGGGCAAATGAAGTGTAGTGTAAAGAAATCACTGTGTATTTAAGTTTATTAGGCTTATTACAGGACTATTCTGCTCTGCCTAAAGCTATTCCACTTGTGGGTGTCTGATTCCTTGTGCAGGGAATGTTTATAGCAGAATTAGTAAATATTATGGCATTTGCATTAAAGCTACAAAAGCTGTTGAGCAATGCTTTCTCGTTTTTTTTGGTTCAAGTTCCCCTTTGCAGCCCATGTTTTAGTCATGGTCATATTTATCTAATATGAAGGTTACGGATATATGAAAATATTCCTGTTTCAGCCATGCAGCCATAGTTTCAAGAGATTGCACTAAATCACACCCTACATGACCTTCAAGCTGGGCTTGAGTATCTAGGAAACCAAATAGATATTCTCCCCAAATAAATACCCTAACTGTCTTTCATTCTGCCCCTTAGTCAGTGAGACTGCCCCTTCTGGGAAAAATAGCCCCGCAGTTTGGGAAAAAGCTGACTTTGGCCCCCTGACTAATCACAGACTGCTTTAGGAAGGGCACCAGACTATAGGTCCTCTTAACACCTGAAAAAAGTTCAAATATATTATACAAAAATAAATGGTCAATATTCATTTTACGTATCTAATGGGGGAATGTAATTTCGCAATCGCAACGGGTATTTTGGGACAAAATATTTAACTAAACTCCAGAGCAGGCGTTAACGTTAACCTTAGCTTAGCCATAATGTAATAAACACCAGCGAATGTTTTTGCACTAAACATTCGCAAAAACGCCATTTTAAGCAACGCTTGCGATTTTATTTACGTTCCCCCAAATGTATTTTTTATATTTTTTAACAAGACTTTCTTAATAAGAAAAACATAATATGTATATTCAAGTTAACATATGCTAAATAAATTGATATACATGCAAATATAGGTGTGTTATTCTGCAGGGATAGTTGATGGTGTGCCTTGGTAACATAAAAATGAGAATTTTTAAGATATTTGAGTGCCATCTAGTGGTCTGGTTTGTATATACAATCGACCAATGTGTTAAACTACAGAATGATAGTCTGGATATTTTAGAAATACCTCTGACTATTTAGCAGGGAACACGTTCACAATACACAGATGTGGGATAAATAAATTTGCAGAAAAAAATTAGAATTTGGGGGAAAAATGTTTAAGCACACAGAGTTTTCTAGACTCTATTCTAAAATACTATGCCATTTAATGGGCACTATTATTTCCCATTGACCTAATCAGAGATTGTACAAAATCTGCAGAGAGTGAGTTCTGATGTAACTTGTGATGGGTAAATTGCCTTCATTTAATGCCATAACTATGCAGAAGTGTGGGACGTGCAGGGCGTTTTTTGACTAACCAATAATCACGCAGCTTTAGCAATCCCTGGCATCACTTGGAAACTGAATGAATTGTATGAACTATGCAGGATGGAGATCCGACAGGGTCAATGACTCCCTCATGTTTCATCTCCATCCCTACCCCAATGTCATAGACAGGGATGACTTAAGAGCTTACCTTTGGAGCCTGCAAGAACATCCTATGGGAGGTAAGGCTTTATATTCTCTTTTTTTTACATTATAATACCAACAAACCAATGTTTGGACAATTTACCCAGCTTTTGTTCAACCATAAATAAGCCTCAGTGCATGGATAGTTTGAAGAGGACCTCAGGATGTCTTGCCTCTTTCATTGCTGCATATAAGCAAGTAGAATATGTTCATATTTCTTTTAAACAAAGTTATTCACTTCTTTTCTGTAATAGAATTGATCCCAATGCCCTGTGGTTTTTGCACATTAAGAATACAGAAAATAACTCTGTGTATAAATTCTAAGACTTCCCAAAATGTCTACAGTGCACGACTTGATTCATATAATTTTCCAAGATTTGTATAAACTGACTGTAGAAGATGCTTTTCAATTATGGATGCACCGAATCCACTATTTTGGATTCGGCCAAACCCCCGAATCCTTCACGAAAGATTCGGCCGAATACTGAACCAAATCCGAATCCTAATTTGCATATGCAAATTAGGGGTGGGAAGGGAAAAATATTTTTTACTTCCTTGTTTTGAGACAAAAGGTCGCGTGATTTGCCTCCCCGTCCCTAATTTGCATATGTAAATTAGGATTCTGTTCGGCCAGGGGAAAGGATTCGGCCGAATCCTGCTAAAAATAGCCGAATCTTGGCCGAATCCCGAACCGAATCCTGGATTCGGTGCATCCCTATTTCCAATATAAAAGTCCCAACATTATTCTGTAACTATATTGAACCCTTAGGTGTCTCTCTCTCGCCCTTCCTATTATTTACATGATGAACGTCAGGGCTTTGTGTTCATTGGTCTCCATATATGCCAGATGAAATGAATCTTCCTTTTTAAATTTTCAATCCACTTCAATGCAGGAGGAATTAAACAGATCTCTACATTATACACTGGCTTTCTTTTAAAGAACAATGTATTCTTAATTTAAAAAATACATGTCCCATGGCAAGGGTGTTTGTGTATTTATTTTCTGTTATCCACAACCATTCAAGGGGGCTTCTTGCTACCTAGCACCTTATAATAATGTTCTGCAAAAACAACCCATCAAGCTGTATCTGTAGTTAGACTGAGGCCTAGCACACCCATTGGACACCATTAAAGAAAGGAGATGATGAACAACCTACGTATACTAGCCTTTTAGAGATTCTATAGGACATTCTTCTAATAACCCTTAGAGGTAACAAAAATAGGTTACAGTAACCTTTGTCTTGGAATATCCGCTACCCAGTAAAATTCCCTCTGGTCTGCTGAGAAGTCTTGAAGACAGTGATTCCCAACCAGTGGCTCCAGAGCAACATATTGTTCACTAACACTTTGGATGTTGCTCCCAGTGGCCTCAAAGCAAGTGCTTATTTCTCACCCACTTTCTATTCATTGCTCTGGGATTAGAAGTGTATTTGGGTGAAAGTTAGGGGTTACCATTTAATAAACAAGCTTTTAAAAGTCCCATAGGAGTTTTTCCATGATGATCTCACATTTTCATAAATCTGTCCCTGGGGCAGATTTATTAAGGGTCGAATAGTAAATTTTGAATTAAAATTCGAACTTTGAATTGTTTTTTTGGTGTCAAAAGTCACACACACAAATCTGAATTCCCCAATTCGAATGCAAATTTGAATGTGAGATTTATCACACCTCGACCATGGAAACAGTTCTAATTCGAATATTCACCACCTAAAACCTGCCAAGTTAATTTACAAGTTAATGCCAGAGGTCCGTTGATCCATTTGAATATGTCAATTGCCTTCCTGACATTCAAGTTTTTTTCAGAGGGAAATTTTTGGGTCGGGACTATTCGTTCGAATATTAGACGTTCAATAACCTCCCATTCGAGTTGTGAGTATATTCAAATGTATTTGAGTAAAAAAATTCACACAAATTGGAAATTCGACCTTTGATAAATATGCCCATTAGTGTGCTTAAATTAAATAGTTTAAAAGTTAAGCCACAGGGCTATTTTTCTTAAATCTGATATTATGTGTTACAAATGAAAATTATTTTAAAACAAAAACAATAAAACTTTACCTGTAAGTGATTTAAATCAGAACTAAAACATGTGTTTAAATAAATGTTTAAACCTATATATCTTAGTTCTATGTAAAAAAAAAATAAAAAAAGACTATCCTAGTGGAAATTTTTCCAGAATGCTGCTTCAAGTAGTGGCTGAAAGTCAGTACATAGTTGGAATCAGTGCGGTGCCTAATTTATTATATTCTGTAGAGTAAATATTAAGATTCATTGCTCCTTCAGGGGGATATTGACCTTGGCTTCTTCCTTTTCACCTCAGCAGGAGTCAATATCTGGCTGTTGTTATGTGAGCTGTTAATGGCTTTTCAGACATCAATAAAAGACTTGTTTGAGAATGTCTGATGTTGCAAACCTTATAATCAGAGCTGTTAAGGAGGAAGATCCTCCTAAGATGAAAGTAAATTAAGGACATTGGAATGTTTTAATGGTTTCCAATATATGTCAGTTTAAATTCTTCTACAAGAATAAGCCTTGTATTTAATATATTTTGGTGGTATTAGCATTGTTTAAAACAATTTCAACACAATCAATTATCACACACGTTTTTACCAGTTTTCCATAAAATATGATTTAATTGAATTTGATATAAAATAAATGTTCTGGCCTCTTTACAGTATGTCTTTGGGAACTTAACCACAGAGAGCAGCAACTACATAAGGGCATTAAGAGGGCTCCATAGATGCAAATGATTAGAAGAAAAGCCTGCTGTGTGAAGGGACACGTTTATAATCCCACATACAAGAATTTAGGTGTATGGGTGGCATTAGGGGCAGGAATAGAGGTGTCCATATGTGGACAGACATTGGCTGCTGAGTCAGCCTAACTGAGCTCATTTGGCTATGGTTGTGGTCAATGCTTCTTCTAATTCCTTCTCGGTTCTGTGGACAAAAAAAATATTTTGTCTGCACATTGTGCAGTTTATAAAGACTGTGTGGTCAGGTCAGAATTAAAGCAAAATGTTGTATTTTCACACAAAATTATTTGTGCAAACCACAATATGTTGTGTGCACTGGCCTCAATCAATCTTCGAGGGATCATTGGTTGTAGTTGGAGGTGGACAGTTCTACAGGCCTCTTTCTGTTCTGATCACTGATTCAAATGCAGAACATGAATCTGCAGATATTCTTGATTTGGAGCTCCATTTGAGTGGCTAAAATGAGCTAAGATAAACTTGTTTTGCAACCCAGCAATATACCCAGGCCAATAAGTGCACATGCACGCGAATTGTCACTTGTGTGAATGGATGGAGAGAGAGGAGAGGGGACTGGACTAGAGGTAGGCGACAGAGAAGGTACGTGCTGGCCCCCCCCCAGCTTTGCGCCCTAGGCATGTGCCTACTCTGCCTACCCCTAGTTCCGGCCCTGCATCTTGTACAAATGTTCCTCACTGCCATAAATTATTATTGACAAAGATAACTGCTAACAGAGGCAAGGACAGGTACAATCAGGTATCGTTGACCTTGTAGGCATTGTTTGCCCAGTTTTTTTGGCCGCAGCCACTGAAGCACAGAGGCCAGAAAAAATATGCCATATAAATGCTGAAAATAGTCATTTTTTTGGTCGCAGCCACTGAAGCACAGTTGCCAGAAAAATTATGCCATATAAATGCTGAAAATATAAATTTTTTTGGTTGCAGCCACTGAAGCACAGAGGCCAGAAAAATTATGCCATATAAATGCAGAAAATATGCATTTTTTTGGTCGCAGCCACTGAAGCACAGTTGACAGAAAAATTATGCCATATAAATGCTGAAAATATAAATTTTTTTGGTTGCAGCCACTGAAGCACAGAGGCCAGAAAAATTATGCCATATAAATGCAGAAAATATGCATTTTTTTGGTCGCAGCCACTGAAGCACAGTTGACAGAAAAATTATGCCATATAAATGCTGAAAATATAAATTTTTTTGGTTGCAGCCACTGAAGCACAGAGGCCAGAAAAATTATGCCATATAAATGCAGAAAATATGCATTTTTTTGGTTGCAGCCACTGAAGCACAGAGGCCAGAAAAATTATGCCATATAAATGCAGAAAATATGCATTTTTTTGGACGCAGCCACTGAAGCACAGTTGCCAGAAAAAATATGCCATATAAATGCTGAAAATAGTCATACGTTGACCTTGTAGACATTGTTTGCCCAGTTTTTTTGGTTGCAGCCACTGAAGCACAGAGGCCAGAAAAAATTAAACCAGTAGGGTTTGCACCCTAGTTTGTAACGGTGGCGGAGGGAGGAGGACGCTAAAGGACAGCTGTGTGTGGAGTCATGAGGCTTGAAGAGAAGGACAGCTGCATAGAAGTCAGAACAAGTCTTCCGGCGTGCAGTAACCCTCCGAGATCCACCCCTCATTCATTTTAATAAAGGTCAGGTAATCTACACTTTTGTGACCTAGGCGAGTTCTCTTCTCAGTTACAATCCCTCCTGCTGCACTGAAGGTCCTTTCTGAGAGCACACTTGAGGCTGGGCAAGACAAGAGGTTCATGGCAAATTGTGACAGCTCTGGCCACAGATCAAGCCTGCGCACCCAGTAGTCCAGGGGTTCATCGCTCCTCAGAGTGTCGATATCTGCAGTTAATGCCAGGTAGTCCGCTACCTGCCGGTCGAGGCGTTCTTTGAGGGTGGATCCAGAAGGGTTGTGGCGCTGCCTTGGACAGAAAAACATTTGCATGTCTGACGTTACAGACCGGCCAAAGGGCTTTGTCCTTGCAGGTGTGCTCGTGGCAGGATTACTGGCACCTCTGCCCCTGGAATGTTGATGAGTTCCTGAAGTGACATCACCCTTAAAAGCATTGTACAACATGTTTTGCAGGCTGGTTTGTAAATGTCGCATCTTTTCGGACTTGTGGTATGTTGGTAACATTTCTGACACTTTATGCTTGTACCGAGGGTCTAGTAGCGTTGCGACCCAGTACAGGTCCTTCTCCTTAAGCCTCTTGATACGGGGGTCCTTCAACAGGCATGACAGCATGAAAGACCCCATTCTCACAAGGTTGGATGCAGAGCTATCCATCTCCGCTTCCTCATTATCAAGGACTGCATCATCCACGGTCTCCTCCCCCCAGCCACGTACAAGACCAGGGGTCCCCAAAAGGTCACCACTAGCCCCCTGGGAAGCCTGCTCCTGTTGGTCCTCCTCCTCCACAAAGCCACCTTCCTCCTCTGACTCCACTTCTGGCACCTCTCCCTGCGTTGCAGCAGGTGCCTGGGTTCGTTCTGGTGATTCCGACCAGAAATCGTGCGCTTCCAGCTCCTCGTCACGCTGGTCTACAGCCTCATCTGTCACTCGTTGCACGGCACGCTCCAGGAAGAAAGCGAAGGGTATTAGGTCGCTGATGGTGCCTTCGGTGCGACTGACCATATTTGTCACCTCTTCAAAAGGTCGCATGAGCCTGCAGGCATCGCGCATAAGCACCCAGTAACGGGGGAAAAAAATCCCCAGCTCTGCAGATCCAGTCCTACCACCCAGTTCAAAAAGGTACTCGTTGACGGCCCTTTGTTGTTGCAGCAGACGTTCCAACATAAGGAGCGTTGAATTCCAGCGAGTCTGGCTGTCAGAAATCAAACGCCTGACTGGCATGTTGTAGCGCTGCTGAATGTCAGCAAGGCGTGCCATGGCTGTGTAGGAACGTCTGAAATGGGCCGACACCTTTCTGGACTGGGTGAGAACGTCCTGGAATCCTGGGTACTTGGAGACAAAACGTTGGACTATTAAATTTAACACATGTGCCATGCAGGGCACATGTGTTAAATTTCCCAGTCTCAACGCTGCCAACAGATTGCTTCCATTGTCACACACCACTTTTCCGATCTTCAGTTGGTGTGGGGTCAGTCACCGATCGGCCTGTGACTGCAGAGATGACAGGAGTACAGATCCGGTATGGTTTTTGCTTTCCAGGCACGTCATCCCCAAGACAGCGTGACAACGGCGTACCTGGCACGTCGAATAGCCTAGGGGGAGCTGGGGGTGCACAGGTGTGGAGGAGGAGAAGGAGGACCCAGCAGCAGAGTAAGAAGAAGAAGAGGAAGAAGACGAGGTAGAGAGCGATGGAGGAGTAGAGGTGGTGGCAGAACCGCGTGCAATCCGTGGCGGTGACACCAACTCCACTGTTGTTGTTGAGCTACCCATTCCCTGCTTCCCAGCCATTACCAAGTTCACCCAGTGGGCAGTGTAGGTGACATACCTGCCCTGACCATGCTTGGAGGACCATGCGTCAGTAGTCATATGGACCTTTGGCCCAACACTATGTGACAGAGATGCGGTAACTTGGCTCTGCACATGTTGGTACAGGTGTGGTATTGCCTTTTTAGAAAAAAAATTGCGGCTGGGTACCTTCCACTGCGGTGTCCCAATTGCTACAAATTTGCGGAAGGCCTCAGAGTCCACCAGCTGGTATGGTAAAAGCTGGCGGGCTAAGAGTGCAGACAAGCCAGCTGTCAGACGCCGGGCAAGGGGGTGACAGTCAGACATTGGCTTCTTACGCTCAAACATGGCCTTCACAGAAACTTGGCTGGTGGCAGATGACTGGGAATGGGAACAGGTGGTCAAGGTGGAAGGCGGAGTGGAGGGTGGTTCAGACGGGTCAAGGAGAGCAGAGGTAGAGCAGTAAGATGCTGGACCAGAAGGAGTGTGGCTTTTAGTTTGCCTGTTGCCTTTGAGGTGTTGCTCCCAAAGTGCTTTGTGCTTGCCGCTCATGTGCCTTCGCATAGAAGTTGTACCTATGTGGCTGTTGGGCTTACCAAGGCTCAGTTTCTGACTGCACTCATTGCAAATTACAATGCTTTTGTCAGAGGCACACACATTAAAAAAATCCCACACTGCTGACTTTTTGGAAGTGTGCGATCTGGCGGTAACAGTAGAAGTTGGCGGCATTGGCGGCAATGGCGGGTGCGTTGGCCGGCTGAACACAGGTGCCGATACATGTTGTTGCCCTACTGATCCCTGCGGGCTGTCCTCCCTGCTTCTTCTAAGTCTTATTCTCCTACTGCCTCTCTGACTCTCCGTCTCTCCATCTGAACTACCCTCCTCTTGCTCTCTTCTACTAGGCACCCACAAAACATCAATCTCCTCATCATCATTCTCCTCAGATGCATCAATTTCTTCTGACACATCACAGAAGGAAGCAGCAGCGGGGACCTCCTCCTCCTCCTCATCACTCATCATTATGTCCATCTCTGTCGTGTTCTCTGCCAGAATTAAATCTGGTGTAACGTCCTCATCTCCTTCATCTTCTTCTGGCAATAATGGTTGCGCATTACTCATTTCAAGAAACTCATGGGAAAATAACTCCTCTGACTCCAGTGAAGAAGGGGCACCGGTGGTGGAGGAAGTGTTATGTGGGGTGGCCATAGCAGTGGAGGATGAGGAGGATGTTGTGGTAAAGTTAGAAACGGTAGAGGATGGGGTGTGCTGTGTAAGCCAGTCAACTACCTCTTCAGCATTTTGGGAGTTCAGGGTCATTGGCTTTTTAAAACTGGGCAATTTGCTAGGGCCACAGGATTGCATAGCAGCACGGCCCCTAGCACGGCCTCTGCGTGGCGGCCTGCCTTTGCCTGGCATTATTTTTAAAAAAACAACAACAACAAAAACTCAGTTGGTTTTTCTGGAAACGATAATACACACAGCTAGATGGCAGTTTGAAGAAAACAGTGTGCAAATAATGCCTACAAGGTCAACGTATACACAGCGGTGGATACGGATTACGTAAAATATATGAATGCTGCTTGAAAAAAAGTAACTCAAGTGGTTTTTCTAGAGACGATAATATTATCAATATTTAGACAAAATGTGAACAAGCTCACACAGCTAGATGGCGGTTTGAAGAAAACACTGTGCAAATAATGCCTACAAGGTCAACGTATACACAGCGGTGGATACGGATTACGTAAAATATATGAATGCTGCTTGAAAAAAAGTAACTCAAGTGGTTTTTCTAGAGACGATAATATTATCAATATTTAGACAAAATGTGAACAAGCTCACACAGCTAGATGGCGGTTTGAAGAAAACACTGTGCAAATAATGCCTACAAGGTCAACGTATACACAGCGGTGGATACGGATTACGTAAAATATATGAATGCTGCTTGAAAAAAAGTAACTCAAGTGGTTTTTCTAGAGACGATAATATTATCAATATTTAGACAAAATGTGAACAAGCTCACACAGCTAGATGGCGGTTTGAAGAAAACACTGTGCAAATACTGCCCACAAGATCAACGTATACACTACTACAGCGGTGGATACGGATCTCGTAAAATTTATTATGGCTGCTTGAAAAAAGTCACTCCGGTGTTTTTTCTGGAGACGGTAATATTATGGATATTTAGACAGAATGTGAACAAGGTCACACAGCTAGATGGCAGTTGGTTGAATAACACACTGGGCAAAAAATGCCTACAGGGCAAATAATGCCTAAAAGGTCAACTTATACACTACTACAGCGATGGATACAGATTACGTAAAATATGTTATGGCTGCTTGAAAAAAGTCACTCCGGTGTTTTTTCTGGAGACGGTAATATTATGGATATTTAGACAGAATGTGAACAAGGTCACACAGCTAGATGGCAGTTGGTTGAATAACACACTGGGCAAAAAATGCCTACAGGGCAAATAATGCCTAAAAGGTCAACTTATACACTACTACAGCGATGGATACAGATTACGTAAAATATGTTATGGCTGCTTGAAAAAAGTCACTCCGGTGTTTTTTCTGGAGACGGTAATATTATGGATATTTAGACAGAATGTGAACAAGGTCACACAGCTAGATGGCAGTTGGTTGAATAACACACTGGGCAAAAAATGCCTACAGGGCAAATAATGCCTAAAAGGTCAACTTATACACTAATACAGCGATGGATACGGATTACGTAAAATATATTATGGCTGCTTGAAAAAAGTCACTCCGGTGTTTTTTCTGGAGACGGTAATATTATGGATATTTAGACAGAATGTGAACAAGGTCACACAGCTAGATGGCAGTTGGTTGAATAACACACTGGGCAAAAAATGCCTACAGGGCAAATAATGCCTAAAAGGTCAACTTATACACTACTACAGCAGTAGTAAAATAAAAAAAAGTAAAATAAAAAAAAAATGAATATTAAAAAAAAAAAAATTAAAGTTGGTGCTGCTGAACTACTAGGAGCAGCAGATTAGCACACCAGTCCCACTCCCCAACACTGCTAGACTAATAGCACTGGGCTCTTATAGTAGTAGTAGTAGTAGTAGTAGTAAAACAACAAAAAAATAAATAAAAGCAGTCCTTACAAGGACTACTGTTATTGCAGCAGTCAGCAGATGAGATCAGAAGCAGGACAGCTGCCCACTGCAGCTACATACAGAGCACTGCAGTAGAAGGTAGATTACTAGCCAGCAAAGCTACCTAAGCTTAAATGTCCCTCAAACCCCTGCAGACTTCTGTCCCTCCAATAACAGAGCAGTATCAAAACGATTACTAGCCAGCAAACTTTCAACTGTCCCTGAAATCACTAACAGGCAGCAGCTCTCTCCCTACACTATCTCTTCAGCACACACAGGCAGAGTGAAAAAACGCTGCAGGGCTTCGGTTTTTATAGGGAAGGGGAGTGGTCCAGGGGAGAGCTTCCTGATTGGCTGCCATGTACCTGCTGGTCTGGGGTGAGAGGGCAAAAAAAAGCGCCAACAATGGCGAACCCAAAATGGCGAACATCGCGCGACGTTCGCGAACTTCCGGCGAGCGCGAACACCCGATGTTCGCGCGAACAAGTTCGCCGGTGAACAGTTCGCGCCATCCCTAGTGCAGAGTATTTGAGATTCCCAGAGGATTCAAGGGTAACGTTAAACCGAATCTTAAATGTTATCTCAAATAATGCCCTATGAGATTGTTGTTAAGATAAATGAGCTTGATTAGATTTTTGTGGAATATCCAAAAGTATCTACATTTTGGTGCATATTTATCAAGGCTTATATTTCAAATTGAAAAAACTTCGAAATTCGAATTCAGAAAGACCAACCGAAATAAAGTTGAAGGTTTTTCTTGGTCAAATAGGTCTGTTTTTGATTGAATAGGTCCATTTTTGGCCGAATTAGAATCCAACGAATCGAAGGAATAGCGTATCCGATCAAATTTGATTCAATTTTTTTCCCCCAAAAAAAACCTAATTGACTCCAAATAGGTTCTAGGACAGTGATCCCCAACCAGTAGCTCGTGAGCAACATGTTTCTCTCCAACCCCTTGGATGTTGCTCCCAGTGGCCTCAAAGCAGGAGCTTATTTTTGAATTCCAGGCTTGGAGGCAAGTTTTGGCAGCATAAAACCAGGTGCACCACCAAACAGAGCCTCAATGTAGGTTGACAATCCACATAGTAGCTACTAAATGGCCAATCACAGCACTTATTTGGCACCCCAAGAACATTTTTCATGCTAGTGTTGCTCCCCAACTCCTTTTTCTTCTGAATGTTGCTCACATGTTCTAAAGGTTGGGGATCCCTGTTCTAGGAGGTCCCCCATAGACTAAAACAGCAATTTGGCAGGTTTTAGATGGCAAATGGTCGAAGTCGAATTTTTAAGGAGACAGTACATGACAAATTTCAATATTCCAATTTTTTTCAGATTCGAATTGAATTTGGACTATTCCCTAGTCAAAGTACACAAAAAAAAGCTCGGAATTCTAATTTTTTTCATTCGAAAATTCGCCTTGACTTTTGATAAATCTGCCCCTTTATTTCATTCCATAAAAATCTGGTAGACCCCTCAAGTAGATCTATTAAAGCAGAACAGTAAAGTGATACAGAATATATGGCCTTTACAATCATGAAAGTTTTTTCTTGTATGTAATTAACATACAAGTATGTGTTGAATACAGTACAGGTACGGGACCTGTTATCCAGAATGCTTGGGACTTAGTGTTTTCCGGATAAGGGTAAATATATAATGTGCTATTGTTGTATGATAGGACATTATGATCTTATATTTGGACTTCTGCTAAACAACCCTGAAATACATATTAAGCTCACCTTGTCATGGAGTTTTCGATTTGAAGTCTGAGTGAATTTTAATAAAAATCCACAGCAACAAATTTTTACTTTCCCAATTTAATCACTACTTAGACCCTTTAATTTGTGGGATTCCAATGGACCAGTCTGTACCACAGATAAAACTTTGAATTTCTGGTAGGGAATCTGTGGAACCATGACAAAGATTCTGACCTTCCTGTTCTGTTGTTTGGTGATCAAGAATCAATTGAATATAAGAAGTTGAGGTTTATTCATAATCATCCCCAACAATGAGACAATGGGCAAGATTCAATTCAGTGAGAAAAGGTTATATCACGTGAAAACTTCAATTCAAGGAGCAAAACTTTTCTCCTAATTCAGTTCTAGTTTTTCCCATAGACTTTCGTGTGATATACAAGGAGAGAAGTTTTTCTGAACTGAATTGCATCTCAAGTTGAATCTTGTCATTAAAGTCATGGAGATACATGTTTTTTTGCAAAACACATCAGTTAATAGTGCTGCTCCAGCAGAATTCTGCACTGAAATCCATTTCTCAAAAGAGCAAACAGATTGTTTTATATTCAATTTTGAAATCTGACATGGGGCTAGACATTTTGTCAGTTTCCCAGCTGCCCCAGTCATGTGACTTGTGCCTGCACTTTAGGATGGAATTACTTTCTGGCAGGCTATTTCTCCTACTTAATGTAACTGAATCAGTCTCAGTGGGACTTGGCTTTTACTATTTAGTGCTGTTCTTAGATCTTCCAGGGAGCTGTTATCTTGTGTTAGGGAGCTGCTATCTCATTACCTTCCCATTGTTCTGTTGTTAGGCTGTTGGGGGGGAAGGGAGGGGGTGATATCACTCCAACTTGCAGTACAGCAGTAAAGAGTGATTGAAGTTTATCAGAGCACAAGTCACATGACTGGAGGCAGCTGGGAAATTGACAATATGTCAGATTTCAAAATTGAATATAACAAAATCTGTTTGCTCTTTTAAAAATTGGATTTCAGTGCAGAATTCTGCTGGAGCAGCACTATTAACTTATGCATTTTGAAAAAAACATGTTTTCCCATGACAGTATCCCTTTAAGTTTTCACATTATAAAGCTTTTCTCACTGAACTGAGTGTGTTAATTAATCAGGATTGTTAAATAATCAGGATGGAGAATCTGCAAAGTATCTTAATTTATATGCAAATATTACAACTCAGAACTCACGATTTTAATCCGTAAAGATACTTTGTTGGGCTTATGTAGAAAAGATGCATTAACTTTATATGATCTTGCATACATATATTTTTTTACACCGATATACCTGATTCCACAGAAAGTAACCCATAGTGCTATGACCCATTTCCCCAACCCCCTCCTTAGGCTAAAAGTTTCATGCAACCCTTCCTCATTTTGTTCTTTTGTGAAGATATGGATTCTGGGACTTTTTGTTACATGCCTATGAATAAATTGTTTGTGCATCTCCTTAATGGTATAGAATAGACACTTGATTACATTGATGACATTTTATTGTCAAACTAGCAGAGCCGTTAATATACTTGAGTGTTTGTGCCTGTTACTTTAGGTAGGACATTTTTGTGAATATGTATAAAAGGGTCATTGAGGCCATATGAAGGTGCAATTCTGGTGATAGTGCCTTGATGTCGCCTCTAGCTTATTTGTCCTGAGCTTGGACCATGGAGGAGGAGGACGTAGATATTGCAGGTACACGTTTGTAAGAAATGGATATTCAGCTTTTAAATATAGTGCCTTGTCTAATGGTATAAATACCTGTGCTCATAACTGATACTAAGTTTATAAAAGTAGTGTAGAGAAGCATTTTGATGGTCTTCATAAAAGTAATCTGGATTGTGAAAGCACTTTCAGTAATAAATGCAGATATTAGAGGTGATGACCTAAATTGAAATGCAGTATGTTGTGCTGTATTTTGCTTCAGCCTCACCCGTGCCTTAATCATTATCTGGAAAGGTAAGAACATTTGTATTGTGGTAAATGAGAGCATCAGCCAACAATACTCTACATTACCAGCTCTCTCTCCAGATGTGGGGCCTGACTCACAAAGCGATTATATTATGAATATTATGAATATACTGTACAGAATTACAGCAGCCTTCTGTCATTCCTCAGCTGTTGACTGGTTTATTTTGAGGACTCATCCTGGTGGTCTAGTGGGTTGACGGGGACGCCCGCCGTGGTGATCCTTCTTCATCCATTGCCGGTTCTCCTATGGCGCACACAGCGCGCACTTCCGGGTTTTACGCATCGCAAGCATCATGACGTCATCACGTTTTGGCACAAATTTCGAATATTTAAAGGGGCTTTGGGTTGGTAATCATTGCCCGTTGTTAGGTCTAACTTGCTTAGTATCTGGGTGCGATTTGATTCCAGTTTTGACCCTTGCCTGCCTGACTATTCTGAACTCTCCCGGTATTGACCCTTGCCTGCTTGACTACTCTTTGAACCCTGCCTGTCTGACCCTGCGTAAACTACGCCTGTACCGACCCCGGCCTCAGTGTCGGACTGGCCCCTCTCTAAATATTTATATTTAAAAAAAATAAATAAAAATGATCGTCGCCAAACGGCGCTGTTGCGCATGCGCACCATGCGGCTTCCTTGCTGAGCCGGCGCGTCACAGTGGGGGGACGGGTGGCCGGAGGGGGGCCCTTGGCAACAGTCCCGGTGGGCCCCGGTCCCCCCAGTCCGACCCTGCCCGGCCTGCCTGACTATGCTTTTCGTCTATTCCCTGAATTGTTGCCTTCCGTCCAAAGCCTTGGAAACACATGTGCCCCTTTGCTCGTTCAGAACATCTGCTTTTGCTCTTCTCAAGTTAAGACCTGGTGGCATCTGAGTAGCTGAGGGCTCCTCCTGAGGCCAAAGATGGCTGCTACAGGCAGAGCTTTGCTTAACTAGGGAGCGTAGCACTTGTTCTGAATTTAGGGAGCTGTATGTGACAGTTATGAACTGTTAAATTAAATACAAATATGGCCAGCACTGTAAAATCAAAGGAATATGTCATTCTGTCAAAAACACTTCAATAATTCAGGACACAGTCTGCACTCTAATTGTTTTCTCACTTTTAATTATTAAATGCTGTTTTTATTTATCGGCACAGCGAGAAGCAGGGTTGGAACTAGGGGTAGGCAGAGTAGGCACAAACTTAGGGTGGAAAGCTGGGGGAGGCGTCAGGTATGTACCTGCTCTGTCACCTACCCCATGTCTGGTCCGCTCACTCTCGGTCTTCGTGCGCCTCCACGCATGCGTGCATGCCAATTGCGCGTTAGTGTCAGCTCGCTCATGCATCGGCATCAGCAACCTAGGCAACCCGGCTGGCTTTGGCCCGGCTCTGGCGAGAAATACAAGTCTGAAAGCACGACTGTATGAATGTTTCATTCACAGAACCACAACACCACACCGCACATTAATAAAAGCAATTTTTTGGCCTTGTTTTTATTTATTTATCCAGATCAGTTTGCAAATTTATTAAGCATTTTTGGAAATGTTCCCTAATGAAAGGTTATGCTAGGTAGCACCAGCAGACACATGAACCACCAAAACTTTAAAAATGAAATTGATTTTTTATCAAATTGTTACTGCTGTGCTGATATGTAACGTGCAACTGCAGCAATGTCCACATATGGGGCCCAATGGGACTTCTAGGGGAGAATGGCAGCAGTAGTCTTCACTGCTCATATAGCTGCAACAGCCCTATGCTTAATATCAGTTACTGTCTGATGGAAATGATAGAACCCCATGAGATAGGGAGGTTTCTTCATCCAAATTAGAATTTATGAATTTTAGAGGTCTTTTCCAGGTCAATTTAATTTGAAATTTTACTCAGGGTTATTTATTAAGTTTGATTGTAAAAAAAACTTGATTGAATTAAACTGTGAAAACAACTTGAATACAAAGAATGCATATTCTACTCATCATTTTCCACGGGTCTACAAACCCTCAATAAAAAAATTGAAAAATTAGAACAACAAAAATGAATTGGACATGCAAATTTTTAGATACCGAAGTTTTGCATTGAAGTTTATCAGCTGAATATATATCAAACTATCAAGTTTTTAAAACCATAATTTGAATGAATGATTTCAAGATGAAGAAAAAATTCTGCAAAATTTGAATTGGAATGTTGAGATATTAGCTCCTAAAATTGTCTCAGAAAGGACCCAGAACACACACCACTCTTGACTGGAGATTGTGGAAATAATTATATTGTACTGATTCTGTTACATAAGCTACTGTTTTTGCATTAAGCAAAGCAAACTGTGACAGTATTTAGTATTAAACAAATGGACCTGTAGTACTGAATGATCTTTGAAACCGTTTTAGGATTACTCATCAAGTCCAGTTGCTTTAGATATATCACTTCTAGATTTGTGGTATGACTTTGTTAAATGAAAATCTTCCCCTGTCTATTAAAGGAGTGGTTCGTCTTTAAATTAACTTTTAATATGTTATAGAATGGCCAAACATAAGCAACTTTTCCGTTGGTGTTTGTGTTTTTATTTATAGTTTTTAATTATTTGCCTTCGCCTTCTTTCCCACTTTCAACTGACCCCATCTAAAAAAATAAATGCTCTGTAAGCCCACAATTGTATTGTTATTGCTACCTTTTATTATTCATCTTTATATTCAGGTTGTCTCCTATTTATATTCTAGTCTCTTATACAAATCAGTGCATGGTTGCAAGGGCTTTGGACCCTAGCAGCCAGACTGCGGAAATTGCAAAAAAAAACCAAAATGATTCAAAAACCACAAATGATAAAAAATAAAAAACCAACCGCAAATTGTCTCAGAATATGACTCCCTACTAAAATGTAATTTAAAGGTGAACAACCCCTTTAAATGGTAAATGGAAAGAACTATGACATAACTAGAAAAATAACTTTCATGATTCACAATGGAGTGACAGCAGTAGTGACACGTTGGTTTCTTACTACCAATGACTATACCCCTATCATATTCATTTAGTAGATCGCAATGAAACAGACTCAAGTGCAAAATAAACTCCCTAGTTTGAGTTTTGCCTCCCAGACTAGTATTTAATACTGGCAGCATCTATCTATCTATCTATCTATCTATCTATCTATCTATCTATCTATCTATCTATCTATCATCTATCTATCTATCTATCTATCTATCTATCTATCTATCTATCTATCTATCTATCTATCTTACTATATCATTCTATCTATCTATCTATCTATCTATCTATCTATCTATCTATCTATCTATCTATCTATCATCTATCTATCTATCTATCTATCTATCTATCATCTATCTCTCTCTCTCTCTTTCTCTATCTATCTATCTATATTCTACAACTTCTCATTTTTAAAAATATGTTAAATCTTCCTTTTTTTCTGATTTAACAGAATGCAAATGTGTCCTCTGGAAAGATCAGAAAGCATTGATAACTGTAGGTTTCAGTCTATGTTACACAGAGATCATATTAACCATGAAGTGCTTCTTCTTAGCTGTATATAATCCTAACCTGCCCAGTCTGTCTTCCTAACAAAATCCTCCATTTGGATTCTTCTGTCCAGAAACTGTAGAAACTGTACTGCAGGCTCCAGGAATGATGCTTTTTAAAAAAAAGCCATGTCACAGCACAAGTACAAACGTGCCATTTACAGAGGTCTTGCATCTAAACACACATGCACACACTGTGCACTTCAGCATACAAGGTACAAAGCATAGAGCCAACTGATACAAGGGGGCCATGGAACCCCCCAACTGAGTAGGCTGTTCCTTATATGGTTAACACACAGTACAGTTGGAGAACAGTCTATTTTGTGGTTACCTACTATTAAAGGAGAAGTAAACCCCCTTTCTAATAAAAAGCCCTACCCTCCATAGTCCCTCCTCCCTGCTCCCCCCCTCCTCCGCACAGGTTAACACAAGTAAATACCCCTAAGCCGGTAATTACCCCTTGTTGCAGAGTCAGCGCAGTGGAGCTCACGGGGGCCATCTTTAGCCGCTTCCATAATCTTTGGGTCTTCTTCCGGAGATTCAGTAATTTTTGTCACTTTCAATGTATGCGCAGTTGTAGTAAACCGGGAAAATGCTCCAACTGCGCATGCACCGATACACAGCTTCCTTAATGAGATTACTGAATTGGCTAAAGATGGCCCCCGTGAGCTCAGCTGCGCTGACTCTGCAAAAAGGGGTAATTACCGGTTTAGGGGTATTTACATGTGTTAACTCCTGTGAGGGGGGGAGCAGGGAGGGGGGACTATGGTGGGTAGGGGGTAGGGGTTTTTATTAGAAAGGGGGGTTAGATCTCCTTTAAGGTGGAATTCTGGGGAAAAACACTTGTAGGGGACAGTGGCGTAACTAGAGCTAAACTAACCTTCAGAGGGGCCTGGCACACTCCTATCCCCATACTCCTGCCCCACCCTGACTCCTCCCACGTCCCACCACGTCCCACCACGATTGGCATCCCCTTCCTCGCCGGAAAGAGAGCGGCTGGGGAGGAGGAGGTTTTCTTATTGGCAATAGAGAAAGCAAGTCCGGACCCCCCTGCAACTGCGGGGTCTGCTTCCTCTGTAGTTACGTCACTGGTAGAAGAAAACCCCATGAAGGCCAGATTGAAATCAGGTTGCATACGGTATTCATCATTTTCTTAATAATGAGGTTGATTTTTTGAAAATTTTATATGCCCCATTTAAAAAAAAAAACAAAAAAAGCATACGCTTCAGTGTGATTCCTTACCAAAGCCTCAGACAACTCTCTGGCATGATTCTCCCCATGTCTGTATAATATATATATTTTAAATCTATTTAAATAATTAGTAGTATATTGAATAAAAAATACATGCTTATAATTGCAGAACTAAGACAGTATACCCTTTGTGAGTCTAGATTTACTGAAATAGTCCAATATTTTAGGCTAGTGCCACAGAGGATTGGCTGAAAATAAGCAACCAAGTTGGCCTTAGCCTCCTGTCCTGCCTGCACCTGGAACCATTGTGTTGGGTTGGATTAGGGTTGCCACCTGTCTGGTTTTGACCCGGACAGCCTGGTATTTTGAAGCAGTTACCAACTACATTAAGCACATGTATAAACTTCATATCTGTAAACATTTTACAATGAATTTTATGAGCATATGGCTATGGACTGGTATACTTTTTATAGTCACACAGAGAAATATGTTGAAAGATGATGAAAAATGGTTTGCCTTTTAGTTATTAAAAATCAGCGCACCCTTTCCTTCACAGTATTTTATTATTTTGTGTTTTTTGCTACATTTTTTTGTAGCTGATACTGAATAAAGATTTGCAAAGAATAATATATATATATATATATATATATATATATATATATATATTGTAAATATAAAAACACAACACACAAACATGTAAAACTCATTTAGAAAGAAATAGAGTGACTCTGATACATTGTCATTCTGTGCTGATGGAACTTTATTGTGCTTGTTGCTATGAATCATTGGGCATTACATATGGCAAGTTTAGCTCTGTACATTCTTCTTTGTTTGCAAAGAATTTTTTACAAAGCTCTTTCATTCGCTTGATTGTTTTCAAGAATATTATCAGGGGAAATGAGGGTAAATACTTTTTTTAATTTTTTTAGAGAATATTCAACAGAAATTGAGCTATTTCTCCAGGATTCAGGCTAATAAGCATAAAAACATCAGTTTGGTTCTAAAGTTGGCCTGTCACCCCAAAACCGGTTTAAACCACGAAGGTGGACTTATCTCTCATGCACATGTTTAAGAAATCCTCTGCAAATATTCATCTTTAACACTATTCCACTATAACACTATTTTATTTCTTCTTAATTGTATTCTACACTATTTTACAACCAAGGTGTGACTATCAATCTTAAAATGGCCATTCACATAGCTGAACATTCACATAGCAATAGTTCGTATCTAAAACTGACCATTCAAATTTCAATTGTAGAATTAAAGTAGGAAAAATAACAAATCAAATGATGTTCTGGATATTAATTGACAGAGGTCGTACCAAAATCATGTCCCAGAAATAGTAGTGACATTCACACATGGATGTCGTCAGACAGGCAATACATAATAGAGAAAATGTTTGGACAATTATTTTGAGTCCACAGTCTGAGAATCTTATGAAGCCTTGTTTTATATAAGGTGATATCTGTGTGTCTATGGCCAGCTTTACTCTCAATATAAATCACTGTTTAACTTTCAGCAGTATTCTCCCTATAAGTTTCACTTTTGGTTGGTTAACACCCAGTGGGGAGTTTGAAAATGTATTTTGGGGTAATAAGCAGCGAATATGGCTCCCCACTCATAATATCGCCCAATGCAGATCTTTTTACTGGTGGATATCTAGAAGCTTGCATCATGTATATTTTGAACAAAGCTGAACAAATCCTCTTGCTGGTCACTTAGCTTTTCAGTGTCTACTTTGTTTCACTCAAATGCCATACAATATGAGGCACCCCATATTTTCAATGCTAACAGTTAAAGAGCATGTAAAGACAAAAAAATTAAAATCCTATTTTACATTCTTTAATGAAAAAGAAACCTATCTCTAATATACTTTAATTAAAAAATGTGTACCGTTTTTATAAGAAACCTGACTGTATGCAGTGAAATTCTCCCTTCATTTACTGCTGTGGATACGAATTGTTAGACGGTCCCTAACTCCTCTGCAGAGAAACAATCATACTTATGAACAGTAGGGGGAGCCCCCACCTTACTTCCCAGCCATGCAGAACTCAAGCAGCTTTGTTTGTATTTAGATTTGTATTGGATTTTATTTTTGCCTTTACATCCCTTTTACTGTTTCCAACTACAGCTGCAGGGACAAAGATCATGGAGCCAGATTTAAACAGATAAACTGGGTTTCTCATTGAAGGATTATTTTGCTGCAGCCACTGGTTCTGCAGAGTTGGAGAAAGTTTGTATTAAACAATACAACAACTATAAAATCCACATTAGATTACATGACAACACAGGACCCAGTGCAGTCTGTACATTCTGATTATTAATCAGTCTTGCTGTATCGGCTTCTGGCAGATATTATTTGACTTGTGCTGTTTTAATAATTTATGACGATCCCTAAGCAGACCAGACCACACTGAGCATGTGCATGGTCTTGGTCTTGCTAAGATATTTAACAAAGTTACAAGATGGTGACCCCCCATGTGGCCAAATTTGAAAGCATAAATTATTTGTTTGATTAGGCTTGTGCTGCAGTAAGTTGATGTGTATGTTCAGTATACAAAATACAGCATTTCTAACCTTATTCTATTTTAGACTTTACTTCACCTTTAATCTACAAGGTGAAGGAGTTACCCAAATATAAGGTAAACACAGACTTCTAACTAGAATGTTCTGATAAATTTGTCCTATTCGTGGAAGCATGATACTTTTTCTGTGCAGTCTAGTGAATGAGTCAGGCACTCTCATTGATTAATGCATAAACCAGAAATGTAATATTGTCTAGAAATATTTCCTATCTGGAGGCGACATTGGGATTAAATTTACATTTTGTTATGGATAAAACTAAAAATAAATTTCCATGCCAATATACATTTCCTTACAGCACCCACACTAAATGGAATTGAGGTCATTTTTATACATATATATGTATACTGCCAAGTGTTTTTGGCAGCAGCTGTGCTATACTGTTGTATGAACTCAAAAGGACTCTACACATGACTCGACACACAGAATACTGCATTTCTACAGAACTGCTCCTTTTCTGGCCTCCCATTTCTATGTATTAATTACAGTATTTAAAACTATTTGTTGCTTTTTTCACAGCAGTAACCTCTACATTATTAGCCAAAAGCTTAGCAATTCTAGGGAGTGCAGTTTTCCATCTATTTCTATTACAGGAAAGGGAAACATATTAAATAATAAAAATTACACATATTGCAACATTTCTAGTAATGTATATGTAATGTGTATGTACAACACACTCTTGTATTTAAGCACACGCATTGCTAGAAATATGTTGAAACCGCTTTTCTATATACTGACTTTTTCATTTTTATTTTTCAAAAATTCAAAGTCTGTGACATCATCTTCCACCATTCCATCATCTCTTCTTTCTCTTCCTCCTTCCTTTCTGACAAGGACTCAAGGTCAAAGTCAATCTATGTTAAAGAAGACAAATATTGGTGAATACATTCAGGGGCACATTTACTAAGGGTCGAATTTCAAAGTGGTAAAACTTCAAAATTCGACCATCAAATTGTAGAAATTCGATAGTCTAATTTTTTTTATTGAATTTAGCCGTTTTCGATCGAATTCAAATCGTTCAATCGAACGATTTTCAAAAAAAAAACTTCAACTTCTAAAAACTTAGCCAAATACTGGCTATAGGGTCTAGGAGGTCCCCCTAGGCTAACATAGCAATTCGTCAGGTTTAAGGTGGCGAGGTGCTGAAGTCAAAGTTTTTTAAAGAGACAGTACTTCGATTTTCGAATAGTCGAACATTCAAAGTTTCTTCAATTTGAATCGAATTTTGGCCTATTCAAGGTCAAAGTACCCAAAAATTACTTTGAAATTCAAACTTTTTGAATTCGAAAATTCACTTCGAATTCACTTCGACCCTAAGTAAATCAGCAGATACTAGAATCGTCTACCATAGAATAATTTGCTTAAATTGGGCTCTATGGGAGATTGCCTTCCCATAATTCTGAGTTTTCTGGATAAGGGTTTTCAGGATAAGGGATCACATACCTGTTTTAGTGAAAGTCATTATAAAAATACTGCTCATAAACACCTGTGATACCCAATAGTTCATGAATATTAATGAAACTTTGAGTATTTAACCTCTCTTCCCTATCTGTGCTTGATACTTACCCTAACAGCCGGGCTATAAGGAACAGCTACTTTCTTTGTAACAGCCAGATACTCAGGTGCTGAAGCTGTAATTTTATAATTGCCAGGTGCCAGCAGCCTCCAGTAGTCACCGTCCTTTGCTAAAATTTAAATAGGAGAAAGAAACATGAAGTTTTTTATATGAGTTTTATATAAACAGAAGCTTAATATGAAGTATTTGCAAATACATGATTCAATATTACCAAGCTCATGATTCACTAACGACTGCTAAATGCATTCTTTATAACATACAAGTGTTTCTGCAAAGCCAGACAACTTGGACCAAATATTTATATAAAGTGTGAATAGCTCATATCCTCAACAGCTGTTTAATACACTTTTCTACATTAAAAAACTTAATAGAAAACTCAGACACCGATTTGTTTAAGCTTTTTGCATTTCAGGCCTGCCTTAACATTTAGGGGCAGATTCACTAAGGGTCGAATTTCGAAGTTAAAAATACTTCGAAATTCGACCCTCGAATTGAAATCCTTCGACTTCGAATATTGAAGTCGAAGGATTTAGCGCTAAACATTCGATCGAAAGATCGAAGGATTTTTCGTTCGATCGAACGATTAAATCCTTCGAATCGAACGATTCGAACGATTTTAATCAAACGATCGAAGGAAAATCCTTCGATCAAAAAAAGCTTAGCAAGCCTATGGGGACCTTCCCCATAGGCTAACATTGACTTCGGTAGATTTTATCTGCCGAACTAGGGGGTCGAAGTTTTTTTTAAAGGGTAAGTACTTCGACTATCGAATGGTTGAATAGTCGAACGATTTTTACTTCGAATCGTTCGATTTCGTTCGACTTCGATCGAATTCGAACGAATTTAACCAATTCGATGGTCGAAGTACCCAAAAAAAACTTCAAAATTCGAAGTTTTTTTCATTCGAATTCTTCACTCGAAGTTAGTGAATCTGCCCCTTAATGAGGCTTTTCCCAACACCATACAGTATGTAACCACAGCACAATAAATGTGCAAATATATACAAAATTTTGCTCAGAAGAGGGGAAATGAAGAAAATTTCATGCCTTTACAAAAGACACATTTGCCAAGGTTGATCAAATGTTTTATGATTTTTACTCTCAAATCAATTCTAAAGCACAAAAGCAGCAAACATATATTATTATTATTATTATTATTTGTATTATTTTTTAAGCTTCAGAACAATTATAAGTTATTCTTGACTTGACGTTGGATGCTTTCCCCATTCAATACTGCTCATTGTGTTTGCTTTTGGCAGAACTGCATACAGGAACACACAAGTCAGGTAATGCCGGAGGACACAAGGTACAAGAGAGACAAAATCTTTGGAAAAGTCCTGTGCAGCACATTTGCCAAGTTTAAATGCACTCAGTGGATACCTGAGAGCCTGGGGTAAGATGACAACAGCCTGTACATGTAAGCAACCAACAAGTGTTTCACCTCACTATCAGAAGCTCCTTCTGGCTAGGGTTGCCACCTTTTCTGGAAAAAAATACCGGCCTTCCTATATTCTTGCAGTTTTTTCCTATTAATAACACTGGCATCAAGCATCATTTTTACCGACAAGGCCGGTAAAATACAGGCCAGGTGGCAACCCTACCTACAACCCATCGGCGCCCATTCTCTTCTTTGTAATCTGATCGTTAAGTAGGGTTGGCACCTTTTCCCCCGTGGAGAACGGGCAGGGGACGGGTCGTGTCATTGAGGGGCAGGGCTATAACACGGCGATCAGCCTCAAACATGGGGAATCCTGATGGTTTTCCTTATTTGGAAAACCGGGCAGGAAATACCAGGCTGTCTGGGTCAAAACAGGGCATGTGGCAATCCTTTAGTTTAGACCTAGGGCCATACATTCAGATTAACTGGCTATCGTCCTGCCATTAGTGGGCATATCGCGAAAGATCTTATAGTATATAGTTACATAGTTACATAGTTAAATTGGGTTGAAAAAAGACAAAGTCCATCAAGTTCAACCCCTCCAAATGAAAACCCAGCATCCATACATACACCCCTCTACTTTTAATTAAATTCTATATACCCATACTAACTATAGAGCTTAGTATCACAATAGCCTTTGATATTATGTCTGTCCAAAAAATCATCCAAGCCATTCTTAAAGGCATTAACTGAATCAGCCATCACAACATCACCCGGCAGTGCATTCCACAACCTCACTGTCCTGACTGTGAAGAACCCCCTACGTTGCTTCAAATGAAAGTTCTTTTCTTCTAGTCTAAACGGGTGGCCTCTGGTACGGTGATCCACTTTATGGGTAAAAAGGTCCCCTGCCATTTGTCTATAATGTCCTCTAATGTACTTGTAAAGTGTAATCATGTCCCCTCGCAAGCGCCTTTTTTCCAGAGAAAACAACCCCAACCTTGACAGTCTACCCTCATAATTTAAGTCTTCCGTCCCTCTAACCAATTTAGTTGCACGTCTCTGCACTCTCTCCAGCTCATTTATATCCCTCTTAAGGACTGGATTCCAAAACTGCACTGCATACTCCAGATGAGGCCTTACCAGGGACCTATAAAGAGGCATAATTATGTTTTCATCCCTTGAGTTAATGCCCTTTTTTATGCAAGACAGAACTTTATTTGCTTTAGTAGCCACAGAATGACACTGCCCAGAATTAGACAACGTGTTATCTACAAAGACCCCTAGATCCTTCTCATTTAAGGAAACTCCCAATACACTGCCATTTAGTGTATAACTTGCATTTATATTATTTTTGCCAAAGTGCATAACCTTGCATTTATCAACATTGAACCTCATTTTCCAGTTTTCTGCCCAGTTTTCCAGTTTAGACAAATCACTCTGCAAAGTGGCAGCATCCTGCATGGAACCTATAGTTCTGCACAATTTAGTATCATCTGCAAAAATAGAAACAGTACTTTCAATGCCCACCTCCAGGTCATTAATAAACAAGTTGAAAAGCAAGGGACCTAGTACAGAGCCCTGCGGTACTCCACTAACAACATTGGTCCAATTAGAAAATGTTCCATTTACCACCACTCTTTGTAGTCTATCTTTTAGCCAGTTCTCTATCCAAGTACAAATACTATGTTCCAGGCCAACATTCCTTAATTTAACCAGTAACCCTTTGTGTGGCACTGTATCAAATGCTTTAGCAAAATCTAAGTAAATCACATCCACTGCCATCCCAGAATCGAGGTGTCTACTTACATTCTCATAAAAAGAAATTAAGTTAGTCTGGCAAGATCTATTACGCATAAAACCATGCTGGCACAAACTCATAGTATTATGATTTGCTATGAAGTCCAGTATCTTATCCTTTATTAACCCTTCGAAAAGCTTTCCTACCACTGACGTCAGACTAACTGGCCTATAGTTTTGAGGCTGAGAACGGGATCCTTTTTTGAATAGAGGCACCACATTAGCAATTCGCCAGTCTCTCGGCACTATGCCAGATCTCAATGAATCCTGAAAAATTAAGTAAAGAGGTTTGGCAATCACAGAGCTAAGCTCGCTAATTACCCTGGGATGAATACCATCTGGCCCTGGACCTTTGTTAATCTTAACATGTTCTAGTCTCTTTTGAATTTCATCATGTGTGAACCATGCATCATTAGTTGTATTACTAGAATTGGGACTGTTAAGAAGGAAACCTTCACTTACTGATTCCTCATTTGTGTAGACAGATGAAAAATATGAATTCAGAATCTGCGCTTTTAATTTGTTTTCATCAACCAGCTGACCCCCCTCTGATAGTAAGGGACCCACCCCTTCCTGCTTCATTTTTTTACTATTAACATATTTAAAAAATAATTTTGGATTTTTTTTACTGCTTACTGCAATATCCTTTTCTATAGCAATTTTAGCTTGCCTTATAGCTTCTTTGCATGATTTATTGGCCTCCTTGTACCTTATAAATGATTCGGCTGTACCAGCTAACTTGAAAGTTTTAAAAGCACGTCTTTTCTTACCCACCTCAACACCAACGCTTCTATTGAACCAAAAAGGTTTTGCTTTGCAACAACGTTCCTTGCTTACAAGTGGAATATACTGACAAGTATATTTATTAAGCAGCATTTTAAAGACTTCCCATTTTTGTTCTGTGTTTAACCCTGTGAAAAGCATTTCCCACTTAATATGTTGCAGAGATGCCCTTATACTGTCAAAGTTTGCACGTCTGAAATTTAGTGTTTTAGTTACTCCCTTATAGAATTGCTTCTGCAACAGAATCTCAAAGGAGACCATGTTATGATCACTATTCCCTAAATGCTCACCCACACAAATGTTAGAGATGAGTTCAGTATTGTTAGTTATTACAAGGTCCAAAAGAGAGTTATTCCTAGTAGGTTCTTGAACGAGCTGGAATAAAAAGTTGTCATTCAGCATATTTACAAACCTACTAGCTTTTTCTGTCTTAGCAACCCCATTACCCCAGTCAATGTCTGGATAATTGAAGTCACCCATAGCAACAACTTGACCCAGCTGTGAAGCCGCTTGTATCTGCAAGAGTAGCTGGGCTTCATACTCGACACTTATACGAGGTGGTTTATAGCATACACCAATGATAATTCTTTTTGATACCTTTTGCCCAGTCGAAATCTCTACCCAGAGTGATTCTACACCCTCACCAGTGCCAGCTATTTTTATTTCTTTAGCGCATGGCTTTAAATCAGGCTTTACATACAAACACACTCCTCCACCCTTTTTAATCCCTCTATCCCTCCTAAAAAGGGTGTAACCATTTAAATTCACAATCCAGTCACATGTTTCATCCCACCAGGTCTCAGTGATACCAATTATATCATAATTTTTAGAGCATGCAATTAATTCTAGGTCTCCCATTTTACCTGACAAACTCCGTGCATTTGCCAGCATACAGCGGAGGTTATTACTTATACTTTTGAAATGTGCATTACTTGGTAAAGAATTATACGTTAAGTTAGTATTATTCTGTTTTCCTTGTAACAGAGGGACCTCCTTAGCTGGTAAACTGTATGCCCCCCTCACTCCTCCCCCATGACCCCTTACTAACCCCACTGCCCCGTCTACACTAGCTTCCCCATAATCCTTTCTCTCACCCACCCCCCCCTTGCCTAGTTTAAACACTCCTCCAACCTCTTAGCCATTCTTTCCCCTAGCACCGCGGACCCCCTTCCATTGAGGTGCAAACCGTCACGGCTGTATAAGTTGTACCCCAACGAAAAGTCAGCCCAGTGCTCTATGAACCCAAACCCTTCCTTCCTGCACCAAGACTTTAGCCACGCATTAAGCTCCCTAAGCTCCCGCTGGCCACAGATACCTGGTAATAGGCAAACAACTAGGGTTGCCACCTTTTGCAAAATTTTTTTCCGGCTGGTGGGGGGCGGGTACAAAAAGGGGCGCGGTGTGACATCAAAGGGGATGGGGTTGTGCCGCAAAGGGGCGGGGCCACAGCGCGGCCAGGACAAAAACCAAAGGACAAGCTAAGTTTAAAGGGGATGGGGGGGTGGGCCGAGGGGGTCTTTTTAAGGGTATTACAAATTTACCGGCAGCTACATTGCCAGTAAATTTGTAATACCGGCCCAGGCTAGGCCGGTAAAATACCGGCCGGGTGGCAACCCTACTTCTGGCCCATCATCTGATCTTCCACTCGCAACTTATGGGTTTCTTTTTTTTTTTAATATCCATGTCCTCCTATATGAATTGTAGTATTGTTTTTAGTCTGTTTAGGGTTATATTATTTAATAATTGTGTTTATATATTATGTGTATATTTATGGATTTGTTTTCTGCATTCATAATAATGTGTTTCATTACAAATAATTGCTGTATGCTTTAGGGAGACCCTTCTCTTTTTGGTTCCCATTGTTTTTATACAACAAGGTGGCAAATGATGGTGTAGTGCCTTCCATCTAATTTAATTTATCAGGTACAGCTACATTTCCCGCCAAACCAATCAAGTAATACATACTATAAAGACAGTGTTAGTTAATATACTCTGAAATGAGCCTCTCCAGTTTCTTTCATTTATTTTAGGACATGATCATAGATTTATTTATGAAATTAACTGATATTGTCTCGTCACATTTTAGGTAAAAAAAATCAATCCTCTCAAAGTATTGTTCTCTCCAGTCCTCTGATTAGATCTTTGATTTGGAGCATAATAAATTGCTTGGTTTGCTTTCTGTGTTAAAGGGATCTATCGCGAAAATTACAATTTAATATAAGCTTCATCTCAATGAAATAAGACACTTTCTAAATATGATCAATTAAATTTCTAAATTGGTTATGAAATAATAAAGTTACTCTTCATTATCACTATCATCTCACTCTCAGCAACCCGTTACTGTCAATGCTCTCTTCATGCAGAGTTCTGGGTCAGATTTGGATTGACAGGTAGGTCTAATATATCTTTTGGGGGGTGCTCCCTGTCCTAGCAGTTGTATTAGAGTTAACTCAAATAACCAACTCCAGCACATACAAAAGCTAACAAAATAACTGACTCTGGCAAACACATTGCATGCAGAAAAACAGGATTTACATCAGGACCAGTTATTATAATACATCTTCTAGGCAAAGGGTGCAACCCCCCAAAGACCTAGCATTCACTCAAAAACAGACTACACCTACTGCATGAAGAGAAAAGAAAGAGAGACGGGTTGTGGAGTGTGTAGCAGTGAGAAGTTTGGTAATTTTATAAATGGTACGGAATGTTGAACTGAGCATATACAGGTAAGGGATACGTTATCTGGAAACCCTTTACCAAGAAAGCTCAGAATTACGATAAGGCCGTCTCCTATAGACTACATTTTATCCAAATAATATACATTTTTAAAAATGATTTCCTTTTTCTCTGTAATAACTAAACAGTACCTTGTACTTGATCCCAACTAAAATAAGATTAATCCTTTTTGGAAGGATATAATCAATCCTTATTTGGTTTATTTCATAACCAAACCTTATCCACAAAAGGATTAATCTTAATTAAATTAGGGTTTTCCACCAAATTTTGAAGTTGCATGTAAATGATTGCCTATAGAGACTATATTTGGTCTGGATTATCTGACAAGTAGTTGTACCCTTTGGTGCTCTACCATTTCTCTTATTTGCACTTGTTTCAGGGAATGTAACTGAGATCAATCAAAAGAGAAAAAAGAACCTTGACTTTTAACTGGAGAGAAGGTAGTCAGCTGGTATTTCAATTCATTGTGACTAAAGAATAGTTTCCACAAATATATTATAAATCCCTGAAAGCTTTTGTTTCAGTTCAATACGTATATATTCCAGAGTTACAGTTTTGTCATGGTTTATTTCAGTTTCTAAATCCAAGTGTATATAGTTCTCCCAATCATGCTGTGTATCCATTTTATTATTTTATTAAACATCTGGAAATTGCCACCAGATTAAAAACCTAAAACCAGATTGCATTTTATTCTGCACTGATATCTCAATTCATAGCAAAAATTTTTAGGTCTAATATTTTTCCATGAATAGCTTGAGAAAGCAGAATCCTGTCTTTTCATTCTTCTGAGTGCTTAATGGGAAAGGACACATTTTCTAAAGAGTATATCAGTTCAGAAAAATCATAATTTTTAAAGGAATTAAGCAAAGAATTTATATCGTTAAGCTGAGAAACATTTTTTCATGGCTGGAGTTATAGACAAGGAATAAATCCCTACATATAATGCTTGGTTTAAGGATTTAGTTAAATTTGTATGAATTATTTTGTGATAGGGAACCAAAGACAAGCATACTCACATCTTTTTCAAACTTTGTTTAATATCCTGAAATACAACTAAATTCTTGCATGAAATTAAACATTTCCTCTAATAAAGTATTTGGTGTCGGAACAATAAGTAACAAATCATCAGCAAAAAATATTTATTATATATTTTAATCCTAATAAATATTTCACACGCATAATGATCCTTACCTGAATACCATTAGATATTTCACAAGCATAATAACCCTTACCTGAAGTCACGTCATGGTCGATTCCATCAACAGATATAGTAGCATTGGCAATTGGAAGGCCATGATGATCTTTAACGAATCCTGTTACACCACGATGCACCTGAAAAGAAAGCAGCAACTGAAATGTCAGTATTCACTGTAAGAGAAGCAGAAGATAAGAAGTAAATTTTTCTTTAGACCTGGTCCATAGCATAGAGTCATTTCATGTCCTTATTTTTTTATTAGGTAAATACAAAGAAAAATTATCAATTCCCCAGCCGACTTGCTGTCTAAATCTGGCAGCAGAGCGGGGGGAGGAATGAGGGGTACCATGCTCGTCAATGCCAGATGTGACATCATACGCAATTGTAAGAGGCATCCCACACCCCTTGTTCACATGCACAGCCTGGGGTGGGTGCACTTACACTTAGTTCCTATGGTCTCACCGGCTTTTTAACGCCCCTGGTAACTACTGGGGAGATGCCGCCTGAGGCAAGGTACTCACCTTGCCTCATGGCAGAAACGGCCCTGGTACAGAGGCTGGAATTTTTCTGGCCTACATGTTCGATAATGGAATCTCAAAACATAAACTAATTCAATGTTAAAAAAATACATCTCTCACTGACTTATACAGAAGTTTTTAGCTGCTGAATTTGTTGTATTGATTGCTAAATCAATCAGAAAAGTCAAATTAATAACAAATTCAAGGTCACATTTTTTTCTCCATGATTTTTTCAAAATAGACCGCAAACCAACAAAATTATTTTTTATCTAGTTTTTTTTTACCTGCATCAAATAGTTCACTAAAGAGTCTTTATTATCCTCCCAGTAGGACTTCAGCATTTCTTCTGAAGGAAACTTGTCACAGCCAAGCTCAACTGTTATCTCAAAACAATTGCTGCTCAAGTAGTTAAAATCCTGCATACCTGCAAATAATTACACACACACACACACACATTTAACAGAGTAACAAGGTGATCAAGGCTTTTGCATGTGATGAGGGTTTGGCTGGGGGCCAGGGGAGCAAACATTAATACCTATACAGTCAGTGTCGGACTGGGATGCCAGGGGCCTACCACAAAACCTTAGACCATGGGCCCACTTTCCAAACTATAATTTCTCCTCTCCTCACTTAACCTCTTTATTCTCCTAGTCTTTTATATCTACTAACTATACTCTATTCTTCCATTATTACGCCTAAGAAACGGGGAATGACCATGAAATAGGCCAAATGGTTAGAAGCAAGAGACCCACTGACACCTGGGCCCACTGGGAATTTTCCTAGTATCCCAGTGGGCCAGTCCGACACTGTATACAGTATATATATATATCACTCAAATCAGAAAATGGAAGATGTATGCTTTCTGGTGCAAACATATCTACAAAAAGTTTGCATGAACCTAAATGGCAATGTAACAATAGGTACATACTCTGCCCCTGGTTTAAATAAGTCTAGAAATAAAAATGTATTTTAATTGTAGTCCAGTACTTGATGATTGCTAATGGGGGTCACCTCCCCCTGCCGCCTTAAATCTATTGTTTTTTTTCTTTACTTTTGCTTATCTTTCTATTAAGGCCCTCTCCTATTCATCTTCCAGTCTACCCACTTGCTTTGCCGCTGGCATAAATTAAAAAAAAACACTTACCTCCAGGTACACTATACCAAGCTGCACCATTTGTTGTCCCATCAACGAAACTGGTGTCATCGTCAGATTTGCGGCATGGCTTCCTGTCTGTGTCTGACATGGTGGGGTTAAGGGATGAGTAGGCCCGGGCTAAGCTTTGGAAAACACTGTCATCTGGGCACGCACTGTACTCATGTGTACTTCCTATAGGATAAGGAATAATAACAAACAATGTAAAAAAGCAAGTTGACTAAATATTAATTTATCATTGGCATATCACTCGAGTGGTATAACCCTGGAGGACTGCATACGCTTGCAATAGCCTGTGATGTGCATTACGGATCTATTTAATATGTCCACTATGAGCAGTAACCATATTACAGAAAAATATCATACAATTGCAAAGCAGACAATTAACTTTGCAGATGCTATAAGACATATGGGAAGATTTACCAAAGGTCAAATTGGGGATTTCTGTCAATTTCCCTACAGCTCAAATTTTACTGACTGCCAGGAAACTTTTCCTGACCGTTAGCACAGTGTGCTAACAAATTGACTTTACAGCAGAAAGTGTTTGATGGAGAAAACCAGTTGAATTCCTTTATTTCTGTATGGTCAGAACTGTCCCAAAGCAGCTCTTAATCCCTAACCAGTTCATAAAATCTCTGAAAAAGCATTGCGGTAATGCAAGTCTATAGGCACTATTCTTTTCAGCGTGATTTAAAAAATCTGTGATATATCCAGACAGATCTGGTGAGTTTTCACTATTTGTAAAAGAAAAAAATTAGCATAACCCTGCCTCATAGCTGGTCTTCACAAAATGCAGCATCGACCATTCGATAGTCAAAGTACTGTCTCTTTAAAAAATACTTTGACTACATACTTTGGCAGTTTAAACCTACCGAGGTACAATGTTAGCCTATGGGAACCTTCCCCAGCTATTTTATAACCTTTTTTTGATTGAAGAAAAATCCTTCGATTACTCAGGGCTAGGCAAAACTATGATGTGTGATGAGCAAATATTTTCAGCAGGCAGGGATTTGTATTTCGCCATCTGCAATTTTTTTTTGCAAAACTGTGACAAAAATTTGCCATGAAAAAATAATTAGTTGGAACAAAAAAGTTGACGCAATAAAAAACACCTATTGACTTTAGTGTATTTGGAAACAAATTTATTTTATATATATATATATATATATATATATATATATATATATATATATATATATACTCAAGTTAATGCCCTTTTTATGCTGTTATCATGGTTTTAATAGTAATAGTAATCTACCAATCCCCAGATCCTTCTTAATGAAAGAAACCCCCAACACACTGTCATTTAGTGTATAACTTGCATTTATGCATAGGCGGATTTTCAATAAGGCTAGGGGAGGCTAAGCCTCCCCAAACCTGTCTGACCCCTAAAATAAAAAGAAATAAAACAAAATAAAACCTGCTCCGTTCCTGACTGCACTGTTTCTTTAATCACGGATTGGTAGCTAAGGGCCGCCTCCAAACCACGATGCTGAAGAGATCAGTTGCACTCTGATTGGATATATGTGGTTTGTAGCTTGTCCAATCAGAGCACAGCTAACTTTACAGACAGTGAAATGTACCAACCAGGTTCAGAGTAGGCGTGGCTGGGAAACCTTTACCGATTGAAGGCAGCATGGCAGAAGGGAGACTGATATGAAGCAGTTGGAACTTTCATTCAACTCACAGGTACTATATACAGCAGCTTCTACACCAGCTTGAATAAATATTAAAGGTTTTTTTAAGTTATTTTTCTTTTTTTTGCTCTGTTTCTTCTTGCTTTATACTAGTTTTCGGACTTTTTTCATTGTTTTCATGTAAACAGTCCTCTGTTATACCTACCATTTTTCCTTAAGCTTTTATATGTAAATTAGCATTTAATTTCCCACTGAGTATAAATGTGCCAGGACCCACAGTCTCCCACTGTGTATAATGTGCCAGGACCCACAGTCTCCCACTGTGTATAATGTGCCAGGACCCACAGTCTCCCACTGTGTATAATGTGCCAGGATCCACTGTCTCCCACTGAGTATAATGTGCCAGGACCCACAGTCTCCCACTGTGTATAATGTGCCAGGATCCACTGTCTCCCACTGAGTATAATGTGCCAGGACCCACTGTCTCCCACTGAGTATAATGTGCCAGGACCCACTGTCTCCCACTGAGTATAAATGTGCCAGGACCCACAGTCTCCCACTGTGTATAATGTGCCAGGACCCACAGTCTCCCACTGTGTATAATGTGCCAGGACCCACTGTCTCCCACTGAGTATAATGTGCCAGGACCCACTGTCTCCCACTGAGTATAATGTGCCAGGACCCACTGTCTCCCACTGAGTATAATGTGCCAGGACCCACTGTCTCCCACTGAGTACAATGTGCCAGGATCCACTGTCTCCCACTGAGTATAATGTGCCAGGATCCCCTGTCTCCCACTGTGTATAATGTGCCAGGACCCACTGTCTCCCACTGAGTATAATGTGCCAGGATCCACTGTCTCCTACTGAGTATAATGTGCCAGGACCCACTGTCTCCCACTGTATAATGTGCAAGGACCCACTGTCTCCCACTGTATAATGTACCAGGACCCACTGTCTCCCACTGAGTATAATGTGCCAGGATCCACTGTCTCCTACTGAGTATAATGTGCCAGGACCCACTGTCTCCCACTGAGTATAATGTGCCATGATCCACTGTCTCCCACTAAGTATAATGTGCCAGGACCCACTGTCTCCCACTGTATAATGTGCCAGGACCCACTGTCTCCCACTGTATAATGTACCAGGACCCACTGTCTCCCACTGAGTATAATGTGCCAGGACCCACTGTCTCCCGCTGAGTATAATGTGCCAGGATCCACTGTCTCCTACTGAGTATAATGTGCCAGGATCCACTGTCTCCTACTGAGTATAATGTGCCAGGATCCATTGTCTCTCACTGAGTATAATGTGCCAGGATCCACTGTCTCCCACTGTGTATAATGTGCCAGGACCCACTGTCTCCCACTGAGTATAATGTGCCAGGACCCACTGTCTCCCACTGAGTATAATGTGCCAGGACCCACTGTCTCCCACTGAGTATAATGTGCCAGAACTCACTGTCTCCCACTGAGTATAATGTGCCAGGACCCACTGTCTTCCACTGTATAATGTACCAGGACCCACTGTCTCCCACTGTATAATGTACCAGGACCCACTGTCTCCCACTGAGTATAATGTGCCAGGATCCACTGTCTCCTACTGAGTATAATGTGCCAGGATCCACTGTCTCCTACTGAGTATAATGTGCCAGGATCCACTGTCTCCTACTGAGTATAATGTGCCAGGACCCACTGTCTCCCACTGAGTATAATGTACCAGGACCCACTGTCTCCCACTGAGTATAATGTGGCAGGATCCACTGTCTCCTACTGAGTATAATGTGCCAGGATCCACTGTCTCCTACTGAGTATAATGTGCCAGGATCCACTGTCTCCTACTGAGTATAATGTGCCAGGATCCACTGTCTCCTACTGAGTATAATGTGCCAGGACCCACTGTCTCCCACTGAGTATAATGTACCAGGACCCACTGTCTCCCACTGAGTATAATGTGGCAGGATCCACTGTCTCCCACTGAGTATAATGTGCCAGGACCCATTGTCTCTCACTGAGTATAATGTGCCAGGATCCACTGTCTCCCCCTGTGTATAATGTACCAGGACCCACTGTCTCCCACTGAGTATAATGTGCCAGGATCCACTGTCTCCTACTGAGTATAATGTGCCAGGATCCACTGTCTCCTACTGAGTATAATGTGCCAGTATCCACTGTCTCCTACTGAGTATAATGTGCCAGGACCCACTGTCTCCTACTGAGTATAATGTGCCAAGACCCACTGTCTCCTACTGAGTATAATGTGCCAGGACCCACTGTCTCCTACTGAGTATAATGTGCCAGGACCCATTGTCTCTCACTGAGTATAATGTGCCAGGACCCACTGTCTCCCACTGAGTATAATGTGCCAGGACCCACTGTTTCCCACTGAGTATAATGTGCCAGGACCCACTGTCTCCCACTGAGTATAATGTGCCAGGACCCACTGTCTTCCACTGTATAATGTGCCAGGACCCACTGTCTCCCACTGAGTATAATGTGCCAGGATCCACTGTCTCCTACTGAGTATAATGTGCTAGGATCCACTGTCTCCTACTGAGTATAATATGCCAGGACCCACTGTCTTCAATACACTTAATATATTTTGAAAAAAAAAAAAACTACTGTTTAACCCAACCGGCGTGCAAACTCTATTAGCTCTATTAATGGGGTAAAAGAAATTCGGGATGACTTGTTCCCTTTAATTTAGCATGGTCAACTTTAGCCTCTCCAAACAAAAAAATCACCCTCCGCCTATGCATTTATGTAATTTCTACCAAAGTGCATAACCTTGCATTTATCAATATTGAAACGCATTTACCAATTTTCTGCCCATTTCTTCAATTTAGTCAAATGCAAAATGGCAACATCCTAAATGTAAATACTTTAACTATCATCAGCAAAAATAGATACAGCAATAATAATGCCTACCTGGAGATCATAAACAAATTAAAAGCAAAAGTCCAAGGGCAGATCCTTGTAATACTCCACAAATAACAATGGTTTCATTTATTTTAAAATGTTAATTTCTTACTCTATTCAAGTGCAAATATTATATTCTAGGCCAACATTTCTTAATTTATGTGGTACTTTATAAAATGCTTTAGCAAAATCACATACACTGCCACACTAAAGTCTAGGTTTCTGCTTACCTCCTTATAGAAGGCAAGATCTATAAAGCATTTAACAATGCCGGCACAAACTCATGGAATTATCCCTTATTATGCCCTCCAAAAAACTTTCCTATCACTGATGTCAGGCTAACAGGCCTATAGTTATAATGCCAGGGCAAGGATCCTTATTGAATAATGGTACCACATTAGCTGCCATGAAAGACATCAAAGAATCCTAGAAAATTAAACAGAGGTTTGGCAGAACTGGGTTAAATACCATCCAGTCCTCAAATGTTTTAATCTCTTTTGAATTCCCCCCCGAGTCACCCATCCATCAATAGTTTTATTATTAGAACTGGGTCTATTAAAAAGGAAACCTTGGTTAGCTGGTTGTTTTCTTGTGTAAACAGAAGAAAAATAACAGTTAAAAAGCTGTATTTTTCCCTGCTTTCATCAACCAATTGTCTTCCCTCTCATACAAAGCACCCCCCCCTTTCTTTATTTTTTACTATTGACATATTTAAAAAAACAATTGGATTAACTTGACTCTTACTAATTCTTTATTTAGCTTGTCTAATGTCTACATGATTTATTAGCCTCTTTGTACCCAGAGCTGTATTTGTATATAAGTACCCCAGGGCATGTGCCTAGGGCAGCAGCTTTAGGTGGTGGCCCTCGAGTGCCTATATAGTGGATTCAATTAATTTTTAAATTTTTAAAGAAAAAGAAAAATTCTCCCCAGCCACCACTCATAACTAAAAGAGAGGCTGAGCGTCACATCACTTCTGCGACATGAGGTGCACTTAGATGGCTAGGGCAGCTCCGGACTTAAATACAGCACCCAATAAAAGTTTTATCGGTATTGGATAGCTTGAATGCCTTAAATACATTTTTTCTAAAACCATAACTGATGAAAAGGTATAGATTCAGTTCATTGGACCTATTAACAACCGCTTCCGATCAATAAAGCAAATATTCAGCAGAATAAAACGTAGTAAATGATTGGTCAGATGCAGGTCGTTGAGTTGCTTTAATTGAACACTTAATTAAAGCACCTCCGTTTATGCAGTAACAACCTGGGTCCGACCAATCATTTACCATGTTTTGTTCTGCTTCTATCAAACCATAATCGTCTTGTTTTGCAACATCTTTCCTTACTTACAAGGGGAACATATATTTCACAAACATTCCATTTTTTTTAAATTTTGTTTTTCCAAGTTATAAAGTGTTGAGGTAGTAGACTTACTGTTTTTACATATGTAAACAGGCCCAAAGGATACATATATCAACATTTGTTTTGGTAGGTGACCTTACTGTTATTTTAATAATGACCAGCAGAGGGCTCCTTGTACAAGCATATCATATTGCAATTCAGTTTTTCTTTCCCTTTTATCTTTATTTGTACACAGTGCTAAAATGGCTCGTAGTGCTGTTATTGGTCCTGTCCTTTATTTTAAAGGTAATAGTAATTTATTTAAAAGATCATTAAACATTAAAATGATGCTACCTTAAGGGGGTTATTTATCAAGCTCCAAATTTATCTCAGTATTTCTAATATCAAACTTCGAGCAACTCCGAATTCCCAAATGGACCTTATTTATGAAGAAAAAAAAATAGGGTCAGGCAAAACTACGAATTGTTCGTAGTTTTGCACAAAAACTAAGATTTTTCAGGGTTTTCAGAGTTTTTTGTGCAGAAACCACAAAATCATCGGATATCGGTACAGACATAACGGTACAGACATCAGCACAGACACTGGAACCTTCTCCATTGACTTAAACAGGACCTTGAGAGCTTTTAGATGCTGGGGTTTCGGATTCTGAGTTTTTAGACCATCGGACTTTCGGAATCTCTAAAAATTCCGTTTTTTTTGCTCCAGAAACTATGAATTATTCGAGGTTCGGATATTCGGAACTTGATAAATAACCCCCTAAATCTGTCAAGATGCCACAACTGCAGCAAGAATCCCAAATTAAAGGATTAGTAACATCAAAAAAATTTTTAAAAAAAATTAGTTTGTATACTACGAACAAAAACCACCAACACTTGTTAAACTTTAAAATCACAAAGTCTTTATTTCGGAATAGTTTACTGAATCTCCGCTCCGAATCTATCGTGCAGCGCTCGATTTCTCCTCCCTGCCTTCCTTATAGGAGATAGCCAGGGAGGAGTAATTGAGTGCCGCACGATGGATCGTCGCCCTGTCGCCTTTTTTGAAGAGGAGTGCAAGCGGAGATTTGGTAAGTTATTTCTAAATAAAGACTTTGCGATTTTAAAGTTTAATATGTTTTTTTTCTTAGTATACAAATTAATTTTTTTTGATGTTACTGGTCCTTTAAGGGAAAAGGTTGTGATTTAGTTCTCACAACTGCAATTTTTTTCCTGCAAAGTCTCCAAAGGGAGTCACAATGAGGAAGAAAGAGTGAAGTCACCAAATATTTCTCTACAGCTCTACATGCTAAGTTTTGGATGGCCAGCTGGGAATGAATGGCATGTGCAATACATAGGTGGCCCCACAGGACAATAAATTGGATACGGATTAGTGATGGGCGAATCTGACCTGTTTTGCTTCGCAGAAAATCTGCGAAATGGCAAGAGTCCTCTGCACTCAACCCATTATCAATATATTTAAGACATTAACATTTTGTACATACTGCTACTGAAAAATGCCTTACCCTTTAAACAAAACAGGGAATGTTTGTCCATATAAACTGGCCAACTACCTCAAAGTCATATATATATATATATATATATATATATATATATATATATATATATATATATATATATATATATATATTGCCTGAGGTTGAGGGTCACTTACCACTGCGTGTCTTGTCATATGGATAGTTTGCAACTAGATCTCCTCCATGAAGGTTGGCAGAAAGGACAAATGGGATATCCATAATCCAGTGAATTATAGCTACTGTTTCTGGAGCCAGCTGCAATGATTATTACAATTTATCAACTTAGTTACAATAAGCACAAAACACTCCACTTCCACCCAAAACAAAAACACTCTTAGTATATGAACTCAACAGCTTGAGCCCTGTATCTATGTTTAATTAATTTTAATATTTTAAATAAATACAGCATACACACACCCAGCCCAGGCACAACAAGCAACTGTTCTGCTACAGTGACAACTGTGTTTTTTGTACTAACCTTTGCGTTTTCATCAACAGACTTCTTTAGGTTTTGCAGCAGATGATTGTTTGTGCCTCCTTCCCTCTCATTTAAATATACAATGCGATCAAGATCAGGAAAGTTTCTGTTCAGATCTATGCCCTGAGCATTAGTACGTCCTACAAACCAGTCCTTTATGTCTCCAGGCTTGTAACCAAATATAAAATAAAACAGAGGGATTTGAAACATTCATTTCTATAATAAAACCTAATTAGAACATACAAATTTCCCTTTAATCCAGCTATTGTATACTCAACATAATACCCTTAGCCATTCACTCCAGTTTCTTGCCGGTTTCTGTGCCCTCTGCTTTTTCTCACTGCTCCCTCTCCAATATCCATGCCCATACCCAGATTATAGATTATAGAGATAGATGATAGATATATAGATAGATGATCGATAGATAGATAAATAACCAATCAATTGTGGCATATATAGTGTTAGATAATATTGGTGAGTGCCCACCACCTAGGATGTAGACTTATTTAACTGTTTTTTGATATTTGAGGGTTTGGACTAATGGCACACATTATATAAAGTGACAGCAATTGTCTGTGGGCATTCTGTAACCAGTAGAATGAGGAGAGCAATCCAAGGCAGAATATCTGCAACAATGTAATTTATTAGCAGCTACAAAACACTACACGTTTCGGGCCTCAAACGCCCTTTATCAAGTGTAAAGTGTAAGGGCGTTTGAGGCCCGAAACAAGTAGTGTTTTGTAGCTGCTAATAAATTACATTGTTGCAGATATTCTGCCTTGGATTGCTCTCCTTATTCTACTGGTTACGTTTATACTGAAGACTTGCGGTGAAGTCTTAGAGCAGTGCTGTCCAACTTCTATGGTACCGAGGGCCGGAATTTTTCTAATCTACATGGTGGAGGGCCGATAACGGAAGCCAGTGTTAGCCACTCCCTGTTTTAGACCACACCCACTTTAAGCCACACCCATGTTACCACAAGACCATGTCCACTTTAATAGCACACCAAAAAACCAAATGGTTGGTGCTCACTGCAGGGATCAGGGCTGGAACTAAGGGTAGGCAGAGTAGGTGGCTGTCTAGGGCACCATCATTGAGGGACGCACTTTTAAGGGGATTTCTTTTCGTTTTTTAATTATTTTAGTTTTTTTCAAGCATTTATTTAATAATTTGTTTCAGTAATCATGGTCACCCAGTTGGGTGGAATCCATCTCCTTCACCTTCTCCCTCTTGCTGGCAAGTAATAGCTCCTTCTGTGCAGTGCAGCGCAATGTACGTACACGCGTCAATGACATCACTGATGTGTTGGTAAACAGAGAGAGGCAAAGAGCTGGCGGCCTGCTTGGTGTGGCTCACTCTTGCTGCTCTCAGTCTTGCACACTTGCACTGAACTGAAGACATTCTTTCTATTACTGTAAAGTGTGAAGCTTCCTGCTGGCACAGCCAGGTACAGATTTGGGGCCATATGTTTGCTGTTGCTGCTGGGCGCTGGCACAGGTACATAAATACTTGGTGGTAATATGATCAGATTTATTTTTGGCAAAGATTGGGGGCAATATGATGGCTGCATGATGGATGGCTGCTGAGTTTGCTGGTACAGGTACAGGGGCAGTGATATAAATGAAAAAGTGGTGTACACTTTCTTGTTCTGTTTATTTAAAAACCATCATGGTAAGGAGGGAAATGGTAATACAGGACAGGGGGCGCTGATTCAAGCTCTTGCCTAGGGTGCCAAACTACCTTGTGCCTGCCCTGGCAAGGATGTCACTCATATGTGAAAAAAGTGAAGTCATATAAGACATACCCTTAAATCCATATGCCTCCTCCTCCCCTGTGTATAATACAGTACCCCAGCATATGATTAAACACCTTATGGGCCACTAAAAATAATTTTCAAATGCTAACAAACCACCAGAACAAATACCAAAGTATGACACACACAGGGAGCATAGGGAAGACAGAACAGAGCAGGAGACAGGAATCAGGACCAGTCTAATATGTACTACATACAGTGACACAGTGCTGGTGCCCCATTAGCATTTTGAATAAAGTGTGAACAGGTGAACAATGTGGGCAGTTTCAGTCTGGGTCTCAAATGTGAACAGTACAGGGCTGTGGGAGTGTGAACAATAGAGGTGTCACAAGTGTGAACAATACAGGGGATTACAGTGTGAATTTGAGGTTTAAACAATGCAGGGGCCAGTTAATCTCTGTAGTGATACCTTTTAAAATTTACATATGGTAAACAGACACAGCAGGCAGACTTTGATGTGGAGAGCCATATGAGGGGGGGTCGTGGGCCGCCTGCGGGCTGCCAGTTGGACAGCCCTGTTTTAAAGGAAAGAAGCACTATTGCATTTAAAATTTGGCAGTGTGCTGAAGTAATCCAGTACAGTGTCTGTGGGCATTCTGTGTTAGGTTCCAGTTTCTTATTCAGACTATATGTATTATTATGGGTACCATATTGTAGACTATGGAAAAGAAATTGAAAGTGACTATATTATTTGCAATAAGTAATGCTCTACACCCTTAACGACTTACACCAGGCTTAGGCTTAAACTATGCAAGGCCCTTGCATCTACAGATTGATACCACAGATCTACAAAGTTGCACATCTAAAAATAATATAACAAATCAAATATCATCAAACTTAATCAGATCATATTTTACCTTAGTTACACAGTTGTTTGTTGAGATTTTGTACGCCAGTTTAATTGGATAGACAATCAAGAGTCTTTTGGTCCAGTAGATCACACAAAAGCTTGCTCCCTGATTCTATTCACACTCTGCAATGCAAACTTTTATCCCAGCCAAAGATAGGAACAATCTTTGTAACTACAACTTAGTATATTCTTTCTGTACCCACCTGCTGGGCAGCTTTCTCAAAGCCATCGGGATTCAGAGAAGGCATAATATGGATACGAGTGTTGTGGATCAGATTGACAATGGTTTCATTTTCCCTCTGATACTCATTGCACAGATACTGGGCAAAATATATAAGCAGCTCTCTTCCAACAGCTTCATTTCCATGCATATTTCCAACATATTTAAATTCGGGTTCACCTGCAATACAAGTGGAAAAAACACTGAATGAACAAAAAGTGCCTTCAAAAGTATTCAGAGTTTTAACAAGTCTCTAATTTTAACAAAATGATACACTATGTATTGTCCTCAATGACTGCTTTACTTTGAAGCACTAATGCTTCCATTTTAATCCATCTTGCTTTAAGGCAGAAATTCTGGATATCCACTCAGTTATCAGAGCCTTGTCCCACAAAGCAAAGCTGATCACTAAATGGATCACTTACCGAGATAACAATATATATATAATATGAGATAAGGAAGCTCCACTTAAAAATGTAAAAAAAAAATTATTATATTATTATTATATTTATAAAGCACAATATTCTGCATTGCTGTACAAAAATAAGAGTATACGTTGAACATAGAGATTACATACAAAATACAACCTCATATTAGAGTAAATGGAGCACTTTGCAAAAGAGCTTCTATAATAAAAGATGGACAGTTATATGACCAAAAATGGGTGGCAGAACAACACTACACCCCAAATGGATACTATTCTCTTGCTACAAGCCTGCACAGGGTCCCTATGTCATACAGCCATTGGCATGGGGTTATTGGTAGTGGATTGGCAAAAGAAGAATGTTATATACATTTTGGAACACTTCATATCAATCTAATTAATCCACTGCAAGTTTTTTAAAGCTAAGCCCAAAATATTACACTTTGCTGACCAAATTATGGGGAGAACGAGAGTTTGTAGGAACAGTCAGCAAACCAACATGTACATTGTTGAGTGTTTTTACATGATACTACTTTTTAACTCCAGGATGTTTCCAGGTCAGACCAGGTGATGTCCCTCCAAGGGATTTTTATGACACACAGCCACATAAGACCACCATATATTTCTTTGTATATAATCACCATGTTAATATAATTTGGCCCATGTAAGTACAGTTTATGGTATAAATATTCCACTACACTAAAAACATTGTACAACACTGCTGTGTGCTACGTGTATTAGATAGAAGAGAGAATAATTTGCAGCTTACCAAATTTAAACTATTGTATTACAAATTACAGAGGAGAATGCAACCTGGGAATAAACAGTAAACACATGCTTTTGTGTTGAAATAAGACTAAATTGTAATAATGAATGCCTACAACAACTTTGTAATTTGTAATGTTTGCACTTTGGTTTTCCAAAAAAAAAAAAAGTACACCCTGTATATTAAACTTAATCTAATAAATAACACTAATTCTAAAATTCAACTTCATTTACATGTTGATGTTGTTCTTTATGCTGGCTGGACTCAAACTGAATTTAGAGCTATCCCACTGTATTGCTATGGGCCAGTCAGAAGGGGCATTGGTTTTCAATTTTATCCCTCAAATGCTTGTTTAGGGCCTACATATAAACTGCTGATGATACAGCTCAGTCAGCAGTGTCCAATAGCGAATCTGTTGCTCATCAAGAAAATTCTATTCTATGGGGCCCTCAGTTGGATCCCCTCTTCCCCATTCACTGCTTTCCACCATCCTCAGGCAGAAATGAAAAAAAGAGAAAAAGAGTGCAGAAATGCAAGAGGGACCATAAAAGATGGTGAGAAGCAGAAGAGAGAATAAACAAGGGAAAGAAGAGATCAGAAGACACAGACTAGAGTAAAGGCTGGTTTCATGCTCCAGTACATATTCCTTCTTCTATGGGGCAAAAAGGGGAAAGTAACTAGGGATGTAGCGAACAGTTCGCCGGCGAACTAGTTCGCGCGAACTTCGACTGTTCGCGTCCGCCGAATGTTCGCGAACGTCGTGCGACGTTCGCCAATATGAGTTTGCGTTCGATTCGAACAAAAATCGTTCGACCATTCGACCATTCGATTCCTTCGACCGCTAAAATCGAAGGATTTTCGTTCGAATCGAACGATCTAAGCCATTGGATCGAATGAAATCATTCGATCGAATGGCTTCGATCGTTCGAGTCGAACGAAAATCCTTCGATCGAACGATTAAAATCCTTCGATCGTTCGAATCGAACGATTTTCGGATGTTCGAAGTTCGCGAACTGTTCGCGAACTGTCCGCATTTTTTGCCGGTGTTCGTGAACGGCGTTCGCGAACACATCGGCGGCGGTTCACTACATCCCTAAAAGTAACAAAGGAAAGATTAATAAGAGGATATACTTAGTAGTAGAAGAGTTGAGAACCAAGAAAACTGTGGCTGGATGATGGAAACTGAGTAAGAGGATGGAGAAACAAGGTACAATATAGAGAACAATGGGGCAGAATCATTATAGGAACTGTTTCACCAAAACATGCTTTTAAGTAATGAAAATGCAATGTAGTGTTGTCCTGCACTTGTAAAATGGGTATGTTTGCTACAGAAAATCAACTATAGTTTATATTAACAATCTGCTGTGTAGCCACGAGGGCAGCCATTTAAGCACAGGATACACAATAGATAACTGATAAGCCCTGTAGAATCCCACTGTTTACTATAAAGCTTATCTGTTATCTGCTTTGTATCCTTTGCCTTTTCTTCTTTTTCAGCTTTGAATATCTGCCCCTTGGTTACACAGCTGCATGTTTATATAAAATATAGTAAAACTTCTGTAGCAAACACTCAAGTTTTATAGTGCAAGGCAATAGTACATTGTATTTTCATTACTCTAAAACATTTACATTTTTTGGTGTTAGTGTTCCTTTAAGGAGGCCATGTTTTGCACTCAACTGGAAGAACATGTTGCTGAATCACACAACGTTGTTAGTATTACAACAGATTTTTAGAGGCAACTATAGGGGCAGACTATATCAAACTAAGGATGTGGTTCATATATAAGGAGAGTAGAAGAAAAAAACATATTCCTCCAAGATGCTACTCCTGCAGAATTTTGGTATGGAGTAAACTGTGAGACTGTGAACAGAAGAAAACATTAGTAAAAACACAGGCCCAAAACTGGAACTCATTTTCAGTTTCAGTAGCACTTAGCTATGGCACTACCCATATACTTGCCATATTACATATTAATAAGGGCTTGGCCCACATGGTGTTCCAACTACTACATCTCTCTAGGCAAGAACCATGTTGGTCAGTCTTGCTATTCAACAACAGCTGGAAAAATGTAGACTGGAAATCCCTGATCTAATGTAAACATACAGTTATGTAATCCATTATCCAGGAACTCGTTATCCAGAAAGCTCCAAATTCAGAAAGGCCATGTCACATGGACCATCTTTAATCAGATTCAGTTTTTTCTCTGTAATAGTAAAACAGTACCTTGCACTTGATCCCAACTAAAATATAATTAATCCTTGTTAGAGGCAAACAATCCTATTGGGTAATATTAATGTTAATAGACATAAAGTATGGAGATCCAAATTACAGAAAGCCTCTTATCCAGAAAACCAAAGGCCCCAAACATTCTGGATAACAGGTCCCATACCTATACTAAAAATCATCTAACTAATGACACACAACACATATGCTCATGTGGGGGGAATTGAATGGTACAGGATGAAGCCCAGAGTAAATGTCCTTACTGTCCTCCCCTAAAACCAGGCATGCACTGTATATTATTAGCAATAATGCCTTCTTATAAATGGCCTTCATTAAATTTGCCTAAAAGGTAGGTTCTGCATTTATGTGCAAGGTTTATATGCCTTGTAAGCTTTAAATCATTTCCTTCCAAACCATAAAAAGCCTAAAACATATGCAAGCACACTGTATAGCAAAATCAGAGAGATAGGGACAGTTCTGCAGATAATAAATAGCTAACCTTTTCTATCAGCATGACCACTCAATTCCACATACGCACTGAGCGCCACAAGGGAATGGGTTCTGATGACGCACCTTATGGATATGCGTGGGAGGATAATAGGAAACATTGTGGGCAGACAAAGGGCCGTATGCATGTGTACTCAATGGAAGCCCAGAGAAACAACAGCTGTTCACTTAATTAAGGTAAATACGTTAAAGTCCTGCTCTGCATTTACAATGCAAGTCAAGACAAAGCAATTTAGCTGCACTATCACTACTGAGTATAGACAGAGCACTGATGTTACAGCGAAAGTGTATCTACAACTTGTTTTCCATAATCAATTACAGATATGAGACCTGTAATCCAGAATGCTTGGGATCTTGAGAAAGGGGTCTTTCTGTGATTTAATCAGTTTACTACTGCCCCATAAATCTTAAAGGGGAACTCTACACAGACATAACTTAAAGGGGTTGTTCACCTTTAGATAACTTTTAGTGAAATTTTGAGACAATTTGCAATTGGTTTTCATTTTTCATTATTGTGGTTTTTGAGTTTTTTTTTAGCTTTTTATTCAGCAGCTCTCCAGTTTGCAATTTCAGTAATCTGGTTGCTGGGATCCAAATTACCCTAGGAACCATGCATTAATTTGAAAAAAATACCGGAATATGAATAGGAGAGGTCTGAATAGAAAGACAAGTAAGAAAAAGTGGCAATAACAATACATTTGTAGACTTACAGTGTATTTGCTTTTTAGAAGGGGTCAAAGACGCCCATTTGAAAGCTACAAGGAGTCAGATGAAAAGGGCAAATAATTCAAAAACTACAAAAAATTACCTTAAAGGTGAACCCCCCCCCCTTTAAGCTTTTTGAAAATTAAGTTTCCAGCAACTTTGCAATATAAATCAATTAAAAACTATGCAGGCTTTTCGTGATTTTTTATTCATATTTTTTGAAGAAACAGGTAACTGTGATGGATATATAGGGGTTTCTGTGTTATGTGGGCCAAATTGTGGTTTGGAAGCCAAAGTTCCCCTTTAATTTGCCATACAATTTCCCAAAAGGGTGTGTCAAATCAATATTGTGCTACCCCATAGAGAGTGCACTCTCATATAACTGATTGCAGAGTTGTGAGATTTCCTTCTGGTGAACTCTATTTTTACTCTTTGCTAAATATGCCCAATGATGTAGTTTATTGCCAGTCCTTGTCACCCAGAGAATTGTGTGCAGGAGAGCCAGGTAATGGGCATACTGGGGTTTACCCGTAGGTAGAAAACACAACACATGTCCATATTCATTCATTATAAGATTCAGAATCACATTTATCCTCCTAGTGACTTTAGTAATGATGTTCTGAAAGACTAAGAAAAGCAAATGCTTATGGTAACAATTTTAAAGGAAAACTATACCCCCCAAACAATGTAGGTCTCTATTAAAAGATAGTGAGCAAATTATTTTTCAGGCCCCAAAAATGTCTTATTTTAACAATATGTATTCAAAATGTATATGAATTAGGGCTTCATGGGGCCCCTATACCTCCTGGGCCCCCCTGAAGCCACAGGGTTTGCTTACTCTATAGTTACACCCCTGACTAGGGTTAAGTTCTATAGTGCAGCCCTCTGCTATTCCTCTGCACGCCTGATCGATTTTCTGTGCCCTTTATTTAATAAATACATGCTTAGCATATCATCTTGTATATTATAGGACATGCAAATCCTGCCCTTTATGTACGATTCCTCCTGTAATTTCTCAGTTACACTAACACGGTTTTTTTTTGTATCCCTCCTATCCGCTAGTCCTCCTTCAACAGTGTTCATGTACCATCAGTTGGTAGGTATCATTTGTTGAGTGTGTAAAAACATATACAAGCTTAACTCTAACCCTATCCCTAGGACTAATGAAACAGAATGGGGGGGGGGTTAGGTCTACACCAAAAAATTTAAGTTTTTTAAAGGAATGGCAATATAATGAAGAATAATCCTATTGCGTACTACAGAGCTTATCTGTTATCTGCTGTGTATCCTGTGCCATTTCTCATTTTTCAGCTTTTTCAGCTGCCGCCATGGCTACAGAGCAGCTTGTTTATATAAATTATAGTAGAGTTTCTGTAGCAAACACACCAGCTGTTCCAGTGCAACGCAATCTGTACATTATATTTTCACTACTTAAATACACTTTCCTTTTTTTGTTACTGTTCCTTTAAGGTTGCAGTTAGAGAGAGAGGACTGAGAGCCAGTGTTGAAGGGAGGATAGAGGTTTACATGACAAGCAATGGAGCAAAGCTGACTAGAGAACACGGACAACAGTAAAAGAAAGTGTGGAAGTGGAAGAAAGTTGTGAGGGCATGTGTAAAAGTGTTGGCATGGCAATGACATAGTGAATCACACATGTAGGACAAGGTTCAAAGCAAAAATTCCCCCAAAATGTATACTATAGTGTAAGAGAATACATGGGCCAGTTATTGTAGTGTTTTAGATTACTGGATTATACTTCAATAGAATTTAAATAGAGTCACACTTGTCGGCTGTATACAGAAAATTCCATTGGACCACAAGACCCATTCCCACCCACCTTCTTAGAATTTGCAGCAAAAACAACAACAATGTACTGTCGGTCTGAAAATACTTATTATGTACAATTTAGGATTTAAGACAAATAGCAGCAAGGAATTAGATGTAAACTAGACCATGGCACATGCAGAATATTAAAAAATGTCCCAAATAGTAGTTCCTAAATTTCTTGTTTCAAAGAGCAACACTGCCGCAAAACTGCATCTGGCAGCATAACCCCAATATGCTTCTTGAATATGTATACAGGGTCAGATGCAGGTCTGTTTAAAGTAACAGTTCAGTGTAAAAATAAAAACTGAGTAAAGGGGGGCCACATGGTACATATCTGTTCAGTGAGTTTGCAATTGATCCTCAGCATTCAGCTCAGATTCAAAAGCAACAGATATGACCCATGTGGCCCCCCTAGAGTCTCTGATTGGTTACTGCCTGGTAACCAGTCAGTGTAAACCAAGAGAGCTGAAAAGCAGGAAGTAGTGTTCTGGCTATTCTGTTACACATCCAGTCACTCCAGCCTTTATACATTACATTTTTAGATAACTAACTATATTGAAAACATGTTTTATTTTACTCAGCCTCTTTAACCAGTATTTACTTTTATAGTGAACAATTCCTTTAAGCAGTAGAAGAATTGCAGAAGCATGACATGTTAAGATGCTAGCCAAAACTGCTTGACAGGAAGGGCACTTTATCCTCTGACTCACTACAACACCATATAAACAGAATGAAGGGAGATGTGAATCAGTAAATAAAGTTACAGCAGCTGCACTAAGTTAAATTATCCACAATAATGTTTCTTCCCATTTTAGTTGCCTTTATGCATAAGAGTAAGGGGTTCTATTCTGCTTGTTTGAAGTATTTGCCATAGACTCTGCCGTAACAGAACGTTGCAATGTACTTAGTGTAAGATCTCTGTTAACCCCACTCATAAGAAGAGTTTATACTCCTTATACTTGGGATATCATTTACTGATCATGCTTGAGTAGTAATATGTTACAGTTGTGGGCGGGTTAGCGTAGGTCTTTTTGCAAATACACACTTGCAGTACATCCTAATTAAAATGAAATTGGTTCTTTTTTTTGAACAAAAATCCCAATCTGAATATGCCTGCCAGGAGCAGGGCAAAGCAAGATCTGTCATCAGCTCAGTACTTGATACAGAATGGAATCTTAAAAGGTTTACATTGGTGACAGATGGTGACTATTAGTTCAGCAGCAGGAGTGACTATATTAATGCTCCTAATAACAGCCGGTGGAGCCAGAAACAGACCAGTGAACTCATCCCCTTCTGCTAATCCTTTCTGTTTCCATAGCAACAGCTCTCTTGAACAAATCTTTCATGTCCAAATCAAATAACCAAGATACATTCATTCAGCAGTCAGATCCTAGTATTATAGTTTTGCATCGAAGTCAAGAGTAATTTAGCAAGAGAAAAAGAGCAGATTTTTGTCAATTTTACAATCCCTACAATATAACAAACGCCACCCAACTAATAAAATATTACTATTTTCCCAAGTGACAAGATTGAAAAAACTGTAGGAGCACCACGTCGCTATCTTCTATTTCCTAGAGATCCATTGCGGTCCATGTGTCTGTGCAGTAAAGTGAAAAGCTGATGATCTCCGGCACTGTACAAAGGATCCATGACAAACAACAGCACTTGCCATGGGTCTACAGTAAGTAATTATAATCATGGGGGTGGTCTAACAGAGTGTCCACCCATTGATCATGCCTATTCTTCTACTTCAATTAAAGAATTTCTCAACCTAACATTTTGCTGTGAGTCACTGACAAATTTTACCTCCTCTAACTGGCTGATTCCAGCATGAGTCAGCAGCAGAGCCGGATTTACATAGCGGCCTTCCCAGGCCCACTTTTGTTCGTCGCCCGTGCCCCCCCTTTTATTCATGGAAATTTTCATAATCGGGACCTGAGCAATGTGGATTGGGCACGGGAAATTTACAAAATGATTGTATCTTCTGCGCATTCCCAGTGTTTTTGACCCGATGTGGGTGTGGTTGGGCAGCATGCCACCTCCCTACAACCCTGCCGCCCTAGGCCCTGGCCTAGGTGGCCTTTCCACAAATCCGGGCCTGGTCAGCAGTCTACAATACAACTAATAGACAGTATGGCTGGGTTGATTGCAGCAGGAAAAAAATCTAAAAACATTTATATCTCACAATGTTTAAGAAAGAAATATAGAACTTATTTGTGAAAAGAAATTAAGTACCTACTGAAGACTGTACCTAGGATGCTTGGAACCTGGGTTTTTCTGAAATTTGGATCACCATATATTAAGTCTAGTCTTAAGTCTAGTAAAATACATTTAAACATGAAATAAACCCAATAGGATTATTGTATCACCAATATGGGTTCATGCAGCATATTTACCATCGAGCACAGAGTACTGTCTTATTATTACAAAGAAAAGGGAGATATGTAAAATACATTCAAATTATTTACTTACAATGAACTCTATGGAAGATGGCCTTCCTGTAATTATTGGATATCAGATAAGAGATCAAATTCCACACAGTTTAGTGCATTTTGTATAATAGTGACAGTTCCCCTTTAATGTTGACTGATACTATGGTAATGTCTCTATATACATTGCTTTGAGTCTGTATGAATAATATTACAGCTGGTATGGCAAGGTTGCCTAGAGAAATGTCTCTTTTCACTTTCTCTTATTTAAAAATGTACATAGAAACAGCCCAAATAAATTCCATAGACATTACGTAGAAGTTAATATGGGTGTCTGCAAATCTTACCGTCTTTTATAATAAGCTTTTGAAAATGACTAAATGCCCTGATTCTAAAGCAGCATCATTCTCTTACTGACACACATTAGGAAAAAGCCCACATAGATAATAAAAATATTTTGTTTGCTGAAAATACAGCATGGACATTTTGTCTAGAGCATGTTATGGCTTAGGTTTAAAGTAAGGGTGTTTTTTCTTATTTCAGACATGTGCCATGACATAATTAACTTTTGTGTATAACCACTTTTATTATTTTGCACTAATCATTTGCACAAAAGAAGATTGACTCAAAGTTAAAGGGGTTGTTCACCTTCCAAACACTTTTCTTCAGTTGAGTTGTTTTCAGATTGTTCACCATGAATAAAAACTTCTTACAATTGCTTTTCATCTTTTATTTTTTACCGTTTTCCCAAAATTGAAGTCTCAACTTTAATGCTCCTGTGTCTGTGGTTTCAGTCTGGCAGCTCAGTGATCCAGAAGCAGATTGTGAACTGTTACAATTTGCTACATTTAGTTGATACATTTTTCAGCAGCGTCCATGGAATATTAGCAACTATTGTTTCAATTCTAACAGCTGCTTTTAATGAAACTCGGGGATTCAGGGACAAAGATAACAAATGTATCAATTTAGAACAGTTAAAGAGTCTGCGACCCCCCCCCCCGAGATGCTTTAGAAGGTGAAGAATTAAACTTTACACTTCAATATTAGAAAAACAATCACAAATAGAAAATAGAAAGTAATTGGAAAAAGCCTTTATTTACGGTGATCTATCTGAAACCAGCGAAACTGAAAAAAGTGTTTGAAGGTGAATAACCTTGGTGGTTAGTAACAACTACCTTGTTCTTTAAGGTGTATTCAAGATGTTTGGATCACCCTAGGACAGACCACAGATATGATTCCATGATGAGAGTTTTAGTCCATGGAATGTTCTGCCAAGTATGGGGGAAATATTGGCTTTTCCTGAGCATGTATCTCAAGCAATACACTTATCCATGGTGAGCCAAATCACAATAATTTTAGATCAATTTCAGTCATACTTGGGCAGACTAAAAAGCAGCTATATGGAATTTCAGTATGGTATCATTAAGAATGTAGCCAGCTGAGCACCCAATGGTAATCCCAATGGGCAAAAGAATACCCCAGATATAAGATTAGCTACCACGCCCCCCTAAATTTTCTCATGGCTCTCCAAAGAGATACAGATGGAGCAAATTTTGTTAGGACTTGGTACGCATGGAGTACCGTGACAAACATGTCAAGTCGTTTATGCTTAGTAAATAAAAGGTGTGAAAAGGATCTCTTAAAGGAGAAGGAAAGGTTAAAACTAAGTAAGCCTTATCAGAAAGGTCTATATAAATACACCAGTAAACCCTCAACGTAGTGCTGCTCTGAGTCCCCTGTCAAAAGAAACACTGCATTTCTTTCCTTCTATTGTGTACACATGGGCTTCTGTATCAGACTTCCTGCCTTCAGCTTAAACCTCATTACCCTGGGCAAGAGCATGCTCATTTTGCTCCTCCCCCTCCCTTCTCTACTGTAATCTGAGCCCAGAGCAGGGAGAGACTCAGGCAGGAAGTGATGTCACACCATGTTAATACTGCAGCTCCTATCCTAAACAAACAGAGAGTTTCTAGAGCTTTTTACTCAGGTATGGTAAAACATTCTACAGAATACATATAACATTCTAGCTTGCACTATTGCAGCTAATCTATTGCCAATAAAATGCCTCCGTAGGTTTCCTTCTCCTTTAAATGAAGCTCATGCTGGGATACGGTGAGCCATCTAAGATAAATTTCTAGATCTAGATTGCATTATATCTAGTATAAAACTATGTTTCCATAAGTGTTTCCTTAGTACAACTCATATGTCTATTTGAAGTTCATTCTTACACTTGATCACCAATTATCTTAAAGCAATGCTCCTTAGTTATCATTCTGAATTACCTTTCTGTTCCCTAAAGCAGCAGTTTAGAGCGACATTCATTTCTCAGGATTAAGACCGCACAAATAGTATTAAAAAATTATTATTGTGAAATATTGTAACAGTAATCCATTTGGTATAGAGTTCACATATTATATTGGAAAAAAGTGTATAGAATTTTTGGATATATTATTTTCCCAAGAAAATGGAAGGGCAGATGCAGATAGAAAGCCAATTAGTAGGATTCATTGTTATTAAGAGAAGCTGCCATACTGAGCCTTTCCCGTAGACAGAGTCTCCCTATTGGACAATTCCTTCGATTAAGAAGGATTTGTTCTACTTGGGATATAGTGAAATATGTCTAACGACCTCCTGGAACAAGTAAAAGAAGGAAATAGAAATGGAAACTGTAGAAATAATAGATATGGAAACAGTAATGAGAAAAAGGGGTCCAATACATATTTTGTGACTGATTATAGTTGTGAGGCAAACAATATAAACAAAATAATACTAAAACATTGGGAGTTGATATGGTTAGACCATCTTGGTTCTCATATAGGAAAGGTAGAACTATTGCTAAATTTACTTTTCTTAGCAATTACAAAGAACATGCACTATGAGACATGTTTGCTCAGTAAGCACTTCCCTGAGGTACTGAGGCATCAACAGCCTCCAGGCAAATACACATTCATCCAAGTAATGTAAATATCATGGAAATATTCAAACCAAATGTATTTTCTCAACTAAAAAGCACACAGGAAGCTTACAATAAAAATGTGCATGTTATTGAATATGAGTATTCAGTATCCATTGTCAGATATAAGGCCACAGATTGCACGACTATTCGACATGGGCTTTAAAAACACAGTGGGCCTTATTTATCAACACTGGGCAAATTTGCCTATGGGCAGTTATCTATAGCAACCAATCAGTATCTAACTTTCTGAAGCCAGCTGCAAGTAGAACAATTAATGCAACAATCTGAGGTTCTTATGGGTTACTGCCCATGGGCAAATTTGCCCAGTGTTGATAGATGAGCCCCACTATATCTGACTGTAGTTTTTGGTAAAGCCTTAATTTGTGAGGCTATGAGATCACTGATATCAGTTATGCACCAGTTTTGGTACTGCATATTCAGCTAAACATTTTCTGTCTGAGTCTTTCTGAAAGTCAAACCTACTTTGGCAACAAATCAAAGATTCTGTGAAATGTAACTGTCAGTTGTGCAGAATTAATCTGAATTTGTTTAGAAAGGGATGTGGTATTTTATTACAGAACCGAGACAAGGGAAATATCTTGACTTACATGAAGGCTGTTGTGCATATTGTCAGCTTCTATTTAACTGAGTTTTTGTGACATTGTTTCAAAAAAGGCAGCTCTATATTGATTTAATCTGAATATAATTATGTCTGCCTCTCCCTAGCAGTATGATTTTACTTTCATCCTTCATGGTTGCATGGTAAAAATTGGAACAAAATATATTTCTGTAAACCATTGTGACTAGGATAAGATTTGCTTTCTTTTAAATGTCCTCAAACTGGCTATCTATGTCTATTAAATGTATTTTATTGGTGAGAATATTTTAGTGATTGTATATTGTTGCTGTTGCTGTCATCTAAATAATATATATATATATATATATATATATATATATATATATATATATATATATATATATATATATATATAAAAAAAATATATATATATATATATATATATATATATATATATATATATATATATATATATATATATGGAAAAATAACACAACACACAACTGCCCAAAAAATACTGGTGCAATTTTGCAGTCAGTAATATGTGACCTTCCTCAGGGACAGCAAAACATATGGGGCAAATTCACTAATATTCGTAGTTGCGCCAGCGTCCGCTTCGCCGCACTTCGCCAGACGAATTTTCACCAGCGCTTCGCAAATTCACTAAAATCCAAAGTTGCGCTCAGGGGAAACGAAAGGTTGGGAAGTTGCACTAGCGTTAATTCGCCAGGCAAAGCGAAGTTACGCTAACAATGATTAATTTGCATACGGCGCCAAATTGAATTTACAATGGAAGTATACGTAGCAGCACTACACAAGCCTGGGAAACCTTTAAAACCTCAAATAAAATTTTTATTTTGCCCTACACATGTGCCCACTGTATAGTTAAGGTTCCATGAGTTAGGAAATGTAGGGGGGAAGGAGGGTAGCCCCAAAAAAAAATTCGATCTTTTTCAGCCTATCACCCTTAAAAAAAGAAAAAACGCCAGTGTTTTTTGGGACTTTGAAAAAATTTCAACTTTTATTGAAGCAATCCCTGTCTACTCTATTGCACTTCGCCTGGTCTGAGGTGGCAAAGGAAGTCTAGAGTAAAAGGTAGCGTTCAGAACAATGCGCGCATCAGTGAATTTGCGTAGTTACGTCCATTGCGCAAATTCGCCAGGTGTAAGGGTGCGAAGTAACACTAGCGAATTTGAACCAGTGTCCGTTAGTGAATCGGCGAATTAACAAAAATGCGATACGCTAGCGAATTAACACTAGCGTTAGCAGCTTCGTCCTTTAGTGAATTTGCCCCATAGAAACCGAAAACAACATTTTTGGGATTTTGACCTGTACAGTGCAATGCTATGAGCTATGTGACCTGCTTTTAGCTTTAACATCAAATCATTTAGACTGTAAGCTCTACAGGACAGGGACCTTCTGACCCATTTGTTCTGTTAATATATTGTTCTTCTGTACAGCTCTATGTACACAAGTAGCGATATATAAATAAAATATATATAGTAAATAAATATATGAGTGTTACTGCCTGTCATCTTTGCTACTGGTGTGCTCCTCTGACAACTGTGCCTTATTAATTACTGTCTCTGCCACAGTATAATCTGTTCAGGACCATGGATAGGGAAGGTGCAGCTCAACGATCTGCTTACTCTCCCAGCCATGCCAACAATGAGTTGCCAACAACTAAACCGCCGTGTCATATGAGTACACTGTACACTTCCACTTGCTTATTCCATGCTCACCGCCTCCTGCTGCACACACCATAAAGGGGATACTACCCTGTTGCTAGCAGAAAGTGTATACAGAATTTGCATAAAAGCTGTTGCACTCTAGGGACTTTGCAAATACAAAAAGAACTTTATTTAGATCAATGTTTCGACCCTCACTGACCCCAGAGAGGGCTGAACCATTTATTTGCTAGATCTTCCATCTTGAATCACTGAATTAAATTATTTTGCATAACATTTGTTCAGAACAGCAATTCAAAGGGCATGCATACACACACACAAACACACACCCCATGCTTAATGCACTTAATGGCCAGTTTAATTTCCTCAGTCGGTATATGTTTCTTAAAGCATTAAATAAATCCTTTAAATAAAGTGCATTGGTGTATGCACTTACCAACCTTTATTTCCCAATTCTGTTTAATGAGCTTGCCAAAATGTACTTAACCATGCATAACCAGTGTTGGTTTAGGCTCACATGTCCATGCTATTTGTTATTCAGCTATGCCTAGTGCTCCTTGGCAAATACCCCCTGCTTCATGTACTGCACATTAACCATTTCAATGAATTTACAAATGCTGAGTCTGTGTCTCTCCATCTGTTAATGAGTTTACTCCTATTGTGCCTGAGAACTGAATACTATGAGCTAACGTGTAGCATTCTAGCTTCTACAGCCAACAGTTCATAGAGGATTGTGGGAATAGTAGTATTTAAAGGTGTTTGAGAACCCCCCACAGCATCACTGTTTGTGTTAGAATTTTCAAATGAACAGTGGGTGAGGGTATCTCACATTCACTGACTATTAAACATCACCTGAAGGGTGAGCCATTTGAACTTTTGTGGCACTGCCAGTTGTATGACAAGTTGTATTACATGGCCAGTGCAACAGACAAAGACTATGGGGTAGATTCACTAATTGGCAAAGTAGTTGACCCTAGCGCCAATTCACCAGAAATCACATCGCCAATTTACTAACAGGCGTAGAGGACAATTCGCTAGCGAATGAGACTGTCGCTAGCGTACGTTCGCACTCTATCACCAGGCGACTTTTCACTCTGCAAATTCACTAAGATGCAAATTTTACTAAACGTTACCTTTTTTGCCAGAGTTTACTTCGCCACCTTAGACCTGGAAAACTGATAAACCGAAGCTAAATCCTCCTCAATCTTATGTCAGTGGCATCATATTCTGTATGCTGGAAATGCATAAAAGTTGTAAAAAAAACGCTGGCGACTTTTCTTTTTTTAAAGCGCGATTGCTTTTTAAATGTCTGAACTATTAAAGATTTATGTGTGAACAATTTTTTAAAACTAATTTGAGGGGCATGCTAAATTTGTTTCAGGGTGGGCTCATGTGTAGGGCATTAGAGGATCTATTCTGTCTTTATTATGGCTCATTGGACATGTGGTCGAAAAAGTGCCCACTTCAAGCCTTTGCACCAACATTACTAATAAAGACGTCTATACGATTTTTACATACCCGCCCTATTTAAGTTAACCTAAGCGCAAGAGTGCTATCGAAGTTTCGCTAGGCAGCAATGAACGCTAGCAAGAATTTGCTATGAAATGCTCACCCAGCCGATGTTACGCTAGCGAAAATTCGCCAGTGAGACTCAACTTTGCATTTTAGTGAATTAGCTTAGTAGTAACAAATCTGTGCCTGAAGAAGTGGCGCCGAGTGTGGCAAAGCGGTTGCTGCGACAATTCGCCCTTTAGTGAATTTTAGGGATGCACCGAATCCAGGATTCGGTTCGGGATTCGGCCAGGATTCAGCAGGATTCTGATTCAGCCGTTCTGCCTGGCCGAACCGAATCAGAATCCTAATTTGCACGTGCAAATTAGGATCAGGGAGGGAAAAGCGTGACTTTTTGTCAAAAAACAAGGAAGTAAAAAATGTTTTCCCTTTCCCACCCCTAATTTGTATATGCAAATTAGGATTTGGATTCAGTTCGGTATTCGGTCGAATCTTTTGCAAAGGATTCGGGGGTTCGGCCAGAATCCAAAATATGGGGTTCGGCCGAATCCAAAATAGTGGATTCGGTGCATCCCTAGTGAATTTTCCCGTGAGTGATGGGGCAAAGCCTACCCTTGCATATATCCTGGGGGCACTATATAGAACTAATGTAATCTAAACAGTGTTATACAGGCTATGCAATGTGCTAAATGTGCAGCAACCCCACACTGTTTACTGTACACCCATAGGGTACATAGGTTGTATTTCTTTGTATATGCTGGTGCTTTGCATGTTGAGAGTGACCCAGAAGAATGCGGTTTTCCCAGGTGGAGCACTGTGTTTCATGATACCTCCTGGGCACATACTTCTGCACCGCAGTACCACTGTAAAACAGGTTCTACATTTACATTTACTTAGCACCCTTGGCACCAATTTTCAAGCATTGTACACTTAAAGGGGTTGTTCACCTTTGAATTAACTTTTAGTATGATGTAGAGACAAGACAATTTGCAATTGGTTTTCATTTTTTTTATTATTTGTGGCTTTTGAGTTATTTAGCTTTTTATTCAGCTGCTCTGCTAAAAGTACCCTAGCAACCATACACTGATTTGAATAAGAGACTGGAATATGAACAGGAGGGGAGCTGTGTAGAAAGATGAGAAATAAAAAGTAGTGAAAACAATACACTTTAAAGAGTTTGTTTTTTAGATGGCATCAGTGACCCCCATTTGACAGCTGTCAGAAGAAAAAGAGGCAAGTGATTCAAAAATGAAAAAAAAGAAAAAATTAAGGCCAATTGAAAAGTTGCTTAGAATGAGCTATTCTATAACCTACTAAAAGTTAACTTAAAGGGGTTGTTCACCTTGAAATTAACTTTTAGTATGATGCAGAGCGTGATATTCTCAATCTGATTTTCATTTTTTATTATTTGTGGATTTTGAGTTATTTAGCATTTTATTCCGCAGCTATTCAATTTGCAGTGTCAGCTGTGTGGTTGCTGAGGTCCAAATTACCCTAGCAACCATGCATTGATTTGAATATAAGACTGGAATATGAATAGGAGAGGGCTTAAATAGAAAGATGAGTAATAAAAAGTTAACTAACAATGTGTAGTATTACATTTGATTTTAGATGGGGTCAGTGACCCTCATTTGATAGCTGAAAATAGCCAGAAAAAGAAGGCAAATAATTAAAATGCTATAAAACGTTAGTAATGAAGACCAGTTCAAAAGTTGCTTATAATTGGCCATTCTATAACATACTAAGAGTTAAGAGAATTGGTCACTTGGTTGTTTGAATGTCTTAAAGTGATACTGACATGTTCCTATAAAAATAGGAATATGTTGGTACTGTATCAGTGAAAAGAAGCTGCAGGTGAAATATAAGCAGCTAAAAGCTCCCCAAAGCCACCCCCAGCCTGGCGAACCTTTGAAACAGCGACCCTCCGACATCATTAAATCATCATTCAGTCATGTTTGTTGTGTCAGTCATGCAGGACTAGGGGCCTCGCGATCCCACCATAGGTTAATTACAAATGAAAACAGGACTCCAGCCAATGGAGGGATTGGATTTGGATAAAATGGAGTCAATGGGAGACGGCCATTCTTTAATTCGGCTTTTTAGATAACGGGTTTCCGGATAACGGATCCCATACCTGTATTAAAATTATGTTATTTTTTGTTAAAAAGAGACCAAGCTATCACTGAGCACAATCACATTTCTATAGCCAGTGTTGGACTGGGGCTCCAAGGGCTCACCAGAGAACCTGATATTAAGGGCCAACCAAAAACATTAGTATCCCATTGTCTGAGAGATCGTTTTTTCCAATGAAATTGATTAATATAGCCAAGAAGGTAATGTTTTGCAAAACAGTTTGCCTGCTAGTTATTATTTTACCGGTCTATAACATTTTATACACTGAGATATCACAGCTTCCGTTGTGGCAGCTTCCAAAAAGTGAGGTTCTGAATTCATTGTTTTTAGAGATCTGTGGTGTCCTGTGAGTTCTATTTGTTGTTTTATTAATAGCATTTCTCGTACAAGCTGTGTAAAAGGAAAAAAAAACAATGCAATGGATATAGACAGATACATGGCATAGCACAGACAAACATTGGGACACAAGTAAAACCTCTTCATAGCTGTTCTGCTTACAGCCAAGATGTTATGGTTTTGGAACTATTGGCTCTTTCTCTCCAGCCTGAATCCTAAACGAACTCTTTCCAATATTTCACACTGCTGGGAATAGATGAAAACACAAGCAGAACATTGAAAATGTAGAAAAGGATTAATGCTCTGTCTGTGCAAAGGGCCCACCAGGAAAAATTCCGGTATCCTGACCAGTCCAAACTAGCCTATAGCTACACATGCAACTGTGCAATTGCGGTTAATTATTATTACCGGTAGCTTTTTTTTTTTTTTGTTGAATTTGTTTTTTATGCTTTATTACCTTTAGAATCTTTTAGCACACACAAAGTATCCCAGGTGCTCTGTGCTATATTGTATGTCTCTACGTGTTGTTTCTCAGTATTATGATGATGTTTCATCCTTTATAGAAATCTTCAGTGAGATATTGTATTGTATGTGTAGGTGTGTTGCGTACTAGCAGTCTGTGCTGTCGTTAGCAGTCTATCAGCACCACACTATGTAAAAGTGTATATTGCCATAAGACACCTGAATGTGAATACACCTCAGAAACAACCCACACGGCCTGTATTGTTTGCTATGGAAATGCTTTGTGCCTGTCTGTTCTGTATTCTTTTGTGTTCCATTTAGATTACATTGTGTACATCCCCCATTGTGGACAGTGTGTAGAGTGTATTAGGATGCATGGAAGGGAATTATTTTTAGGGATGCACCGAATCCAGGATTTGGTTAGGGATTTGCTAGGATTCTGCCTTTTTCAGCAGGATTCAGAGTCGGCCGAATCCTTTTGCCCGTCAGAAACAAATCTGAATCCTAATTTGCATATGAAAATTAGGGGCGGGGGAACCGCGTTACTTTTTGTCACAAAACACGGAAGTAAAAAATTTTTCCCCATCCCACCCCTTATTTGCATCAGCAAATTAGGATTTAGATTCGGTTTGGTTTTCGGCCAAATGTATCGGAAAAGGATTCGGGGGTTTGGCGGAATCCAAAATTGTGTATTTGGTGCATCACGATTTCCCTGCTATAGATTTGTTATGTGCAAATCCTTTGCTTATATGCTAATGCTGTATTTTCCATTGTTTGCACCGAATTGAAATGGTGAGAAAGGAATGAACCAACAGTTATATATTCATTTAGTGCTGGGGAGGGAAGCCTGTTGGGTACAGTACAATGGGACAGACATATTGCTGATACTGGGAATAGAAATAAATGTAAAATATATGACATTATATAGAGTCTGATACAGACATATTGCTAATACTGGCTGTACTTATGTAATATATGTTCTAACATAGTGTGTGGTAGAGTGGACATATTGCTGTTACTAGGAGTAGAAATATTATATAATATATATCACATTATATAGAGTCTGGTACAGTGTAGCAGTGGGACAGACATATTGCTGTTACTAGGAGTAGAACTATTTATAATATATGACAGTATATATAGTGTGTGTGTTACTAGGAGTAGGAATATATATAATATATAACAGTATATAGTGTGTGTGTTACTAGGAGTAGAAATATATATAATATATAACAGTATACAGTGTGTGTGTTACTAGGAGCAGACATATATATAATATATGACAGTATATAGTGTGTGTGTTACTAGGAGTAGAAATATATATAATATATAACAGTATACAGTGTGTGTGTTACTAGGAGTAGGAATATATATAATATATAACACTATATAGTGTTTCTGTTACTAGGAGTAGGAATATATATAATATATAACAATATATAGTGTGTGTGTTACTAGGAGTAGAACTATATATAATATATAACAGTATATAGTGTGTGTGATACTAGGAGTTGAAATATATATAATATATAACAGTATACAGTGTGTGTGTTACTAGGAGTAGGAATATATATAATATATAACAATATATAGTGTGTGTGTTTCTAGGAGTAGAACTATATATAATATAATGACAGTATATAGTGTGTGTTACTAGGAGTAGAAATATATATAATATATAACAGTATATAGTGTGTGTGTTACTAGGAGTAGAACTATATATAATATATTACAATATATAGTGTGTGTTACTAGGAGTAGAACTATATATAATATATGACAGTATATAGTGTGTGATACTAGGAGTAGAAATATATATAATATATAACAGTATATAGTGTGTGTGATACTAGGAGCAGACATATATATAATATATAACCGTATATAGTGTGTGTGATACTAGGAGTAGAAATATATATAATATATAACAGTATATAGTGTGTGTGATACTAGGAGTAGACATATATATAATATATGACGCTGATGCAGTAATGCAGTATGTGTCGCACCATGAGCCACTGAGCTGCTAGCTAATAAAGTAGTAGTTGTTACCCGGCTCGTGCTCCCCGGGGTTGTCGGAGATCTCTATGACGAGCAGCTCCCGACCCTCGAAGCTCCGTCCCACTGTGTAGATGCGACTGATGGAGGGACACTGCAGCCACACAGACACCAGGGCGTCGCGCAGCTCCGGGTAACGGTGATACTCAAAGGAGATGTCCCCGGGCTCCTGGCTCAGCCTGCGCCCCCAGACTAGAGAGCTCGAGCAGCCGAGCAGCAGCAGCAACACTGACAGACACGCGGATCTCCATATTCCTGGCATCATATTGCGGGAGTCCTGTCACACCTGTCTGGGAACGGAATGGGAGAGCCAGAAAGACACTAGCGCTGCGCCTCCAGTTACACGCACTATGGACAGTCGTTGCTACCGATTCATGCGATTTCTTTCCTTATCTGCCTCTCCTCTTTCCCTTTGTCTGCCTTCTGTCGTACCCTCCTTCTGCTACTGTCTTTCTCTCCTTCCTACACTCCCTGACAGCAGCCTCCCCCTCCTCTTCTCTCTCCCCCACCCTCCTGTCACCTTCCTCCTTTCCAGCTGCTCAAACTCACACCCATTGGTCCAGCCCCATGGCACCAACCACTCGGGAGGGGTGAACATGGCACACGACAAAATCACATACACTTAGTGAAAACAATTCTCTTTAGAAATGATCATGATGAAAGACTCCATTCACATATTTATACTCTCATCCCATGGGTTCTAATAAATGTGACAATATGAAGGCAATAGAGACCAATGGAAAGGGCAATAATGGCCACACAGGGTGGCAAGGTCATCCATTTTATGACTCAACCAGATCAACTAGAAACAGGTATATGCCCCTTGATCAATTATTTACACCTTATATGGTCTTTCAGTGGAACCAAAATAAGACTCTTTGCTTTTTTCCCTTCCTCTGTGTGTATGGAAAAGCAGTTCATATTAGACCTGGGCAGTAACCTATGGCATCAGATCACATTTCTACTTGAATTGTTTTACCTGCAGCTGGCTGAATAAAGCTGAGCATTGATTGCATGCCATGGATTACTGACTAGCTGCAAATTGCTCAGTGTTGGTAAATAAAGGGGTAGATTGGCCATTATGTGTTTTTGAATACTCATTTTAATTGTACTTATATTTATGCTGGCCTCCCCTGGCTGTATGGGTCCACTTGTTATTTTTGTTAAGGTGTGAAACTACTGGAGTATGGGCAGGTTTAGGCTTTGTGCAGGGCTTTGTGGAAAGGTGGCACTGGCAGTGCCACGTAGGCTCTTGGCTCCTCCTAGGTATAAATCAACTATAGGTAAAGACCTCCCTTGTTGTTCCCAATGTATATGGTTCATCACACAAAGCCAGGTACTGCCACACCTCCTTTATTTCACAAATCACAAAATATCACTCTGGAGAACCACATCAGCCAAACTTTCTGCTCTCCTAAAAGGGAACCTGCTCAACCCCACCTAAACTCCTTAGTGTGGCTGCCTGGTAAGCAAAGGATAGCATATAAAACCTTCCTACTAACATTCAAAGCCCTGCACTCCTCTGTTCCTCACTACATTCCTTCTCTAGTCTCGCTATACGTTCCTGGTTGTCTTCTCCGCTCTTCTCAGAGCCACCTTCTCTTTACACCATCCACATCCACTGCCACCTCTCGTCTCAAACCCTTCTATCTTGCTGCTCCTTACCTCTGGAATTCCATCTCTGAATTCCTCTGTAAGGAATCAATCTCTTCAAGAAAAAACTAAGAGCCTACATTTTGGAGTACTAGAACATTAGCCTAGTCCTGTCCCTACTGACTATGCCTTACCATGTGTACTTTTTCATCTCCAATTTGTGCCTGTATGTTAGCCTCCCATACATACATACTGTGATCCTTTTATTTGATAAGTTGCACTACATGTTTCGGAATAAAAGATTCTTCCTCAGGTGCATAACCCAAATGACCAATTCATCACCAAAATGCAACAAACAAGTGTGGCAGTTCCCTTGTGTGGCCAGACACATTATATTATGTTTGAAAACATACTTCTGGAGTACTGCCCTCTAGAGGCTTATTCCAATAACACACCAGAATTAAAAACAATAGTGCATTGTCTTATACAGTGATCCTCAACTAGTGGCTCATGAGCAACATGTTGCTCACCAACCCATTGGATGTTGTTCTCAGTGGCCTTTGAGCAGGCACTTATTTTTTAATTCCTGGCTTGAAGGCAAGATTTAGTTGTATAAAAACCTTTTGTACTGCCAAACAGATCATCCTGAAGGCTGCCAGTCAACAGAGGGGCTACCAAAAGTCAATCACAAGTTATATTGTGCACCCCCAGTAATATTTTTCATGCTTTGGTTGCTCTCCAACTTTTTTTTACATTTAAATGTGGCTCCTGGGGGAGGCGCATGCGCGCACGCAACCAAGATGGCCGCAGAATAGAGTAGCTCCGTGGCACGTCTCCTAATTTCCCTGTTATTAGCTATCCAGAGCTTTATTTGCTGAGCACCGGGGATCCCTACTATCTCCTGAAGCCTCAGTGAGCATGGGCAAACGTGGTAATTTGCCACAAAAAGCTTCTATGGAAAGATACACGGTCAAAGCTACTCCCGCCCGCGTGGCGGCAGGCCCGCCAAGAACCCCTGAAGAGCAGGAGCCGGAAGCGATATCCCCGTCTCAAGCCGCAGGTCGGTTGGGCCCTGTCACCGAAGAAATACTCGAAACCCAGCTGTCGCAGCTACATGAGAAGCTCAAATCCACGATTCGCACTTCTATTGCTGAAGCGACTAAAGAGCTTTGGGACCGAGTGCAAAATATTGACGATCGGACGGAGCACTTGGAGTTCGCGGCGGAGAAGATTACGCAGCAGGTGTCCCACCTCGAGGACGAGAACAAAGCCCTCCGACAGGAGCTTCAGCAACTCCAGTACCAACAGGAGGACACTGAAAACCGAGATCGCAGACAGAACCTCAGGATTCGGGGAATTCCAGAGGAGGTAGGCCACATTGAACTCAATGCTTACCTCTTAGCCCTGTTCCAACACTTAGTGCCCGACCTCCCTGAGGGTGAATGGCGCTTGGATCGGGCCCATCGGGCACTGACTGGGAGGCCCCCGCAATCTAAACAACCCCGAGATGTTATTCTGCGGCTGCATTTCTTCTCCTCTAAGGAGAAAATCATAATGGCGACACGTAACAAGCGGGACATTGTTTATAACAGGGACACCCTCCAGATCTTCAACGATCTCTCCCCTGCCACCCTGGCGAAGAGACGGGCCCTTAAACCTGTCACCGCAACACTTCGGGAACAATGTATTCCCTATCGCTGGGGATTTCCCTTCCGACTTGTGGCTACCCGCAATGGCACTCACTACGAGATCCGGGACCCTGCTGAAGGCCCCACTTTGCTAAAAAGACTAGGCCTCAAGGCCGGACCTTCCACCCGACGACAGCCCTCGCCCTCTCCGCCTCGTCCATCTGAACGACCTCGCAGCGCACCACCGTACCAGCGGTCCCCTGGGCCTTCGGAGGCTTCGCCAGATCATCCGGCATCCCCAAAACCACAGCGCCAGCGCTGAGTACGCAATTTGAGAGTTTTGCCACGTTGTGCCTTTGAGCAGCCGATGTCCTTTTTGAACTGCTACTTCCTTCTTCATGGAGACCGACACGGAGATTTCTCTGGCCTATTGGTTGCTAACCCATGTTACCCTCATCGAGGGGGGAGTTCCCCCTTCATCTGGAGCAAGGTGGTCGGCATGACCTTGCCCCGCATCTACACCACCAATTGAAAGCATTACCATCGGAAGCTTTCACACTTATGTTTGATTATTATGTTCAATGTTTTGATCCTACCGTTGTTTTGTTTTATTATTTGAGCCCGGGGGATTCCCCCACCCACTTTCTATTGGGAGAGGTAAGACCGCAGATTTTCGTGCAATGTGATTATGGCTAAGTTTGTTTCATTGAATGTGAAGGGCTTGAACAGTACCCTGAAACGATATTTGCTTTTCAAGGAGGCTCACAGGTTACAAGCGGAGGTGCTTATGGTTCAGGAGACGCATTTCCGTTATTCCGATTCTCCTAAATTGTTCTCCAAACATTACCCCACCTCTTTTCTATCCTCGGCTCCTGTTAAGAAGGCGGGAGTAGCGATTCTGATCCACAAAAATTGTCCTTTACAGGTTACGAAGTCCCAGATCGATCCTAAAGGGAGATACATCATCCTCCAAGGTCACTTATACGACAGAGAGATAATCATTGTATGTGTATACGCCCCTAATGAAAAGCAAATATCCTTTCTGAAACGAGTAATGAAAAAAATCGATGTTCCTCTGAATTCTTTGTTTGTATTAGGGGGAGATCTTAATCTGCTTCATTCAACCACCTTAGACAGAGTGGGTAAACCAGTCCATAGTGATAGAGAGAGAAACTCTAAACATTTTAGACAATTTATACGAGCGAACACTTTGTATGATGCCTGGCGAGTATGTCACCCAACGGAAAAAACATTTACTTTCTCCTCCAATCCCCATGGTTCCCAACAGCGCTTAGACTACTTTTTGATCAACCACGACTCCCTGGTAGCCTTAACCTCTGCTGACATACACCAGATCACCTGGTCTGATCATGCCCCGGTCGAGATGACACTTAGGATCTCGCCCCTGCAGCGTAAACCTTTCCACTGGAGACTCAATGAGACCCTATTGACCTGTGAGGCCACTAAAACACAACTAACGACTGGGCTGAAGGATTTCTTTGAGAGGAATCAGGGGTCAGTCTCCTCGCCTTTTGTGACCTGGGAAGCTCCTAAGGCTTGGGTGCGAGGGGAACTCATAGCAGTAGCAACTAACCTGAAACGCTCATCGGCACAACGTAGATTACTGTTGTCTCGTCAACTTAAAAATTTAGAGATCAAATATGCCGGACACCCTAGTATTCCTGTGTTAGCTCGCATTACCTCTCTTCGGGGATTGCTACGAGACTTAGCCATTTCGCAGGCAGAGAAGGCAATCACATACACGAGACAACGATATTACGAATTTGGTAATAAAGCTCACACACTCCTGGCCCGCAAATTGAAGGATCAAAAAGCTCAAAGAGCTATCTTAGCAATCCGAGACAAACATGGTAACCTTACTCACACTAGAGACCAGATTCTTCGCACGTTCCAGGCCTATTACAGTTCCCTTTACAATTTGCCATCCCCCCCCCCAAAAATCGCTAGAGACTTAGAACGACATATCCAGGACATGCTCTCCCCATCACACCTACCTACTTTAACTGAGGAAGCTAATTCCACTCTTAATGCTCCTATTACTGAGGAAGAACTCCAGGACACCCTTAAATTTTCGCCAACGAAAAAAGCCCCCGGACCAGATGGTCTTACTTATCTCTACTATAAGACCTTTTATAAGGTACTGGGTCCGCAATTGCTCGCGATTTTCAATAAAATCCTAGAGGGTTCCACTCCGCCTCCTTCTATGCTATATTCCCATATCTCCCTGATTTTGAAGGAAGGAAAGGACCCCCAGAACTGTGCTAGCTATCGCCCTATTGCTTTACTAAATGCAGACCTCAAAGTCTTTAGTAAAATTATGGCCAATCGCCTGACCGCGCTTATGCCCTCGCTAATAGACAAGGACCAGGTGGGCTTCATCTCCAACAGACAGGCTGGTGACAACACTAGGAAAGTAATTAATCTCATTGACCTTGCAAACACTACTCAAACCCCTCTCCTGGTCCTGAGTCTGGATGCGGAGAAGGCCTTTGACCGCCTTGATTGGGCTTACATGAACAAGGTATTAGATCTGATGGGTTTTGGGGGTCCCTTCCGGAATGCAATTTCAGCTCTCTACTCTAAACCTACTGCTGCAGTTAAAATAGAGGGCCACCTCTCCTCTCTCATTCCGATTTCTAATGGTACACGCCAAGGATGCCCTCTCTCTCCCCTTATCTATGCACTCTCTATTGAGCCCCTGGCTACAGCTGTTAGGAATTCCCCGAACATACATGGCATCACTCACCGGGGAAAGACTTACAAAATCTCCTTATTCGCTGATGATGTCCTACTCAATATTACACGCCCTATGACGTCTCTACCAAATTTACACGCTCTATTAGACGCCTTTAGTAAGCTTTCCAATCACAAGATTAATCAGGATAAATCTGAGGCCCTCCCCATAAATATACCTCATTCCCAAGCCAAGCTCCTACAATTAAATTTTAACTATAAATGGAAATCTGACTATATTAAGTATCTCGGTGTCAGGATCACTCCCACTTATGCAATGCTGTACAAGGCTAATTACGCCCCTCTTCTCTCCCATATCTATAGTGACTTGGAAAAGTGGACCTCCCACACGCTTTCTTGGTTTGGCAGGATGACCACTATCAAGATGGTTTCCCTCCCTAGACTGCTCTACCACTTCGAAACACTCCCTATTCGTATACCTAACAAGGTCATGAAGGTTCTGCAGGCTAGACTTATTAGATTCATTTGGGCTTCCAAGTCCCATAGGCTTGCCCGTATGGTATTAGTGACCCCAATTAAGTGGGGAGGCCTGGGTGCACCTGATATTCTTAAATATTTCCTAGCAGCACAACTGCGGCAGGCAGTAGCTTGGTCTGCCAAATCACATTGTGGTAAATGGGTCACGATTGAAAATGATGCAATGTTTCCGTATACAGTTGCCTTTTTATTGTGGGATGTTAACAGACTGATTCCCTTGAAGGACATTAAGCTAAACTCTGTGAAACTGACTTTGGCCATGTGGACCTATTCCAGAACACGTTACAACATTGTTAAAGGCCCTCACAGACTGACCCCGCTCTTTGGTAATCCGGACTTTGTCCCGGGCCTATCTGCCTCTTTTGCCCAACCCTGGTTGGAGAATGATCTGACGCAGGTGAGGGATTTCTATGACTCCTTGACTCGTAAACTTCTCTCCTTCCAAGAGTTACGAGCTAAACATGGTGACTTACCCAATGCAATTTTTTATCAATACCTGCAGATCCGGCACTATATCATGAAGATGTTTGGTCCCCAAATGCCTCCTAACCAGTCCCCGCTGGACGTTATTATGGCCACTAGATCTCACAGAAGGGGTTTGATTTCGGATATTTATGGAATCCTCACGACTGACACTGAACTCTCTTTTGTGAAACATAGATATATGCGGTTATGGGAACAGACCTTGGGAGTGGAACTCTCCTTACATACCTGGTCTGCAATTTGGGAAAACCTCCGGAAGGCTTCGGCATGTGTGACCCATAAAGAGGTGAATTATAAGATCCTCACACACTGGTATATGACACCTGCCAGATTGCACTCTATATATCCCACTGCCTCGGCGGCATGTTGGCAACACTGTGGTGAGGAAGGGACATTGTATCACATATTCTGGACGTGTCCTCTCTTGGTGGAGTATTGGAAGGGAGTTTTAGCATTGCTTGAGCCTCTGCTGGGCCGTTCCTTACACCTAGACCCGCAAACATTCCTTTTGGGGAAACCATTTCCCAGATTAAAAAACCCTGTTCAGAAACTGGCCAACCTTATATTAACCGCAGCCAAGCGTCTTTTAGCTCGACACTGGAAGTCTCAGAGAGCTCCTTCGGCCAACGAACTCAAAACAGCCATCCAGGATGTGAGGCGGATGGAATACCTTGCTGCCCTACACAGATCCCAGTTGATGCTCTTTGATAAAGTATGGTCGCACTGGGACTTGATCCATACTATCCCTACCTGACTTCCATCCCACCTGCAGCTGCCCATTCCCTCAGGGATACTGTTGCTCTTGAGTCTATATACCCTCCTCCTTTTGAGTACGCAGATGGTCCTCTCCCCTGATTCCCCCGGGCTCAAATGGTTTACGGTTTGGTTATTTTTATTTTTTTTTATTTTTCTTGTTTCTTTCCTAATTTTTGATTGCTGCCCTAGTCCACGATGCTAGGCTCATATCCATTCCTAATGCTTCTGTCTACATGCCACAAGGTGTGCGCCCAGGGGCGTTATTCAATGGAATTTTCACATACGAGGGGGTATGCCTTGTTGTTAGGCCACTGACTCTGTTGTGAGTAAATGAGTCTGCAATGTGATGATATGCAATGCTTTGTTAAAACTTCAAATAAATAAAGAGTTATAATAAATGTGGCTCCTATCTGCCTCTTTTGCCCAACCCTGGTTGGAGAATGATCTGACGCAGGTGAGGGATTTCTATGACTCCTTGACTCGTAAACTTCTCTCCTTCCAAGAGTTACGAGCTAAACATGGTGACTTACCCAATGCAATTTTTTATCAATACCTGCAGATCCGGCACTATATCATGAAGATGTTTGGTCCCCAAATGCCTCCTAACCAGTCCCCGCTGGACGTTATTATGGCCACTAGATCTCACAGAAGGGGTTTGATTTCGGATATTTATGGAATCCTCACGACTGACACTGAACTCTCTTTTGTGAAACATAGATATATGCGGTTATGGGAACAGACCTTGGGAGTGGAACTCTCCTTACATACCTGGTCTGCAATTTGGGAAAACCTCCGGAAGGCTTCGGCATGTGTGACCCATAAAGAGGTGAATTATAAGATCCTCACACACTGGTATATGACACCTGCCAGATTGCACTCTATATATCCCACTGCCTCGGCGGCATGTTGGCAACACTGTGGTGAGGAAGGGACATTGTATCACATATTCTGGACGTGTCCTCTCTTGGTGGAGTATTGGAAGGGAGTTTTAGCATTGCTTGAGCCTCTGCTGGGCCGTTCCTTACACCTAGACCCGCAAACATTCCTTTTGGGGAAACCATTTCCCAGATTAAAAAACCCTGTTCAGAAACTGGCCAACCTTATATTAACCGCAGCCAAGCGTCTTTTAGCTCGACACTGGAAGTCTCAGAGAGCTCCTTCGGCCAACGAACTCAAAACAGCCATCCAGGATGTGAGGCGGATGGAATACCTTGCTGCCCTACACAGATCCCAGTTGATGCTCTTTGATAAAGTATGGTCGCACTGGGACTTGATCCATACTATCCCTACCTGACTTCCATCCCACCTGCAGCTGCCCATTCCCTCAGGGATACTGTTGCTCTTGAGTCTATATACCCTCCTCCTTTTGAGTACGCAGATGGTCCTCTCCCCTGATTCCCCCGGGCTCAAATGGTTTACGGTTTGGTTATTTTTATTTTTTTTTATTTTTCTTGTTTCTTTCCTAATTTTTGATTGCTGCCCTAGTCCACGATGCTAGGCTCATATCCATTCCTAATGCTTCTGTCTACATGCCACAAGGTGTGCGCCCAGGGGCGTTATTCAATGGAATTTTCACATACGAGGGGGTATGCCTTGTTGTTAGGCCACTGACTCTGTTGTGAGTAAATGAGTCTGCAATGTGATGATATGCAATGCTTTGTTAAAACTTCAAATAAATAAAGAGTTATAATAAATGTGGCTCCTGGGTAAAAAAGGTTGGGGACCCCTGGTCTTATACATGTATACATTGTAGCAGGTATTCAATTTCACAAAGTCAGTATATCCTGTAACAAATAAGGTAATATTATAAAAAGCATTTGTAACGTTGTGCCTCATTAAAACCAAACAGTTCAAGTGTATTCAACATATCAATCCATTTGGTTTCGCATTGTAACATCCTCTTTCTGTCACCTCCCCTGTTTAATAATTTAAGCCCTTTAAGTACAAGCCATCTAAGGCTTTGCACTTGTATGCTTATGTTCAATGAAATGTTTCCCCACAGTGTAGGCGTCTTGGCCTATTTTGTATTAAAATTGGTTATTGACCTCTTATGTTCATTTATCCTTATTCCCTTATTAAGGGTTTGATTCTCCTTTAAAGGAAGCCTAAACCCTAAACATGAATATGGCTAAAACTGCCATATCTTATATACTGAACTTATTGCACCAGCCTAAATTTCAGCTTGTCAATAGCAGCAATGATCCAGGACTTCAAACTTGTCACAGGGGGTCACCATCTTGGAAAGTGTCGGTGACACTCACATGCTCACTGGGCTCTGAGCAGCTGTTGAGAAGCTAAGCTTAGGGGTCGTCACTAATTATCCAGCAGAAAATGAGGTCGTCCTGTAATATAAGCTGATGCTACAGGGCTGATTATTAAATTCTGATGCTAATTGCACTGGTTTCTGTGCTGCCAAGTAGTAATTATCCATATTGATTACTAATCAGCCTTATACTGTGACATTTAAATTCTATGGGACATATTTAACAAGGGTCGAACATCGAATTGAAAAAACTTTGAAATTCTAATTCAAAAAGAACAACCAAAATTAAGTTTAAGTTTTTTTTTTTTGGTGGAATAGGTCAGTTTTCGATCGAATAGGTCTGTATTCGGCCAAATTCGAATCCAAGTTTTTCTCAAAGTTTTTCAAAGTCCACCAATTAACTCCAAATAGGTTCTAGGAGGTCCCCCATAGGCTAGAACAGCAATTTGGCAGGTTTTAGATTGTGAATGGTCAAAGTGGAATTTTTAAAGAGACAGTACATGATAAATTTTGATATTCAAATGTTCTAATTTTTTTCATATTCAAATCGAATTTGGATGATTCCCTAGTTGAAGTACACAAAAATAAGCTCGATATTCGATTTTTTTTCATTTGAAAATTCACCTCGACCTTAAATCCTAGGTGTACTGTATAAGAAAAGAAAGTGAGGGTACAGGATGGGTGGAGGGTAAGGGTGGGGGAAATACACGGTTGATGGATGGAGTGGGGAAATGAGGAGGGGTGTGTGGAAATAAGAAGGGGGAAGGGCACATAAAGTCAGTGGTGGGATAGGTGGAATGCATTCAGTAGAGGGGGTGAAATGGGGAAAAGTCGGCTCCATTCTGGGGGTCCTTGTCTCCCTTTCTGAAGCCACATTATTAGTACAGAAGACACAGTGGCACCCTCTGCACTAGCAAAGCTGAAAACTCACCTCATGACATCAGTGCCCCTGGGAGAAGTACTGCAAACTGTGGGAAGAGTAGACAAATAAATTGGCTATGGGAAGGAAGGGAATGCGAGTGTGGGGGGAATATTGATATTTCTATCTATCAGAGACACCATATCAAACCAATTTTCACCCAAATTAGCAGATATTGCTGCGTTTTTATCTCTTACCAGTGGCTCAGGGATTAATTATGAATGTAGGAGGCTTCTCCAGTCACCTTTCTATGCATGATCCATCTCTGTAGAGTTCTGTAACTGTGTTGGCCTCTGCTGGGTAGTGATGGGCGAATTTATTCGCCAGGCGTGAATTTGCGGCGAGTTCCTGCGATTCGACACCGTCGAATAAATTCACGAAACCGCCGCGAAAAATTTTCGCCATTTGGCGAATTTTGCGGGAAATTTCAGAATTTTTCAACGAAACACCACAAATTCGCCCATCACTACTGCTGGGTTTCTGGGTGATGAAACTACTTCTCATATCTTTATTCCGTTTTCTTGGAAGCTTCATAGTATTCCCCAGCTGCCATGTTTACTTAACGTGAACATGATTCACCACTATATAATTTAGAGCATTATGCTATTGTCCACCCTTCAGTTAACTTGTGGGCTGGCTATGGCCTTTATAAATATTTTTGATAGGGTCACAAAAAGGACAATGGGTGGGTGAATAAATAAATGAATTGAATAAACGTTGTGCTCAGTAACAGCCCACAACACTGTGGAAGACAAAAAGCCTGAGCTTCAGAGACAAATAAGATCATTTTATACAGGTATAAGATCCATTATCCGGAAACACACTATCCAGAAAGCTCAGAATTACGGAAAGTCTATCGCCCATAGACTCCATTATAATTAAAAAATTCACATTTAAAAAAATTATTTCCTTTTTCTCTAAGATAATAAAACTGTATCTTGTATTTGATTCTAACTAAGATATAATTAATTCTTATTGGAGGCAAAATAATCCATTCGGGTTTATTTAATGTTTAAATAATTTTTTAGCAGACAACGTATGGGAGATCCAAATTAAGGAAAGATCCCTTAGCTGGAAAACCCCAGGTCCCGAGCATTCTGGATAACAGGTCCCATACCTGTACATATATATAGGCTCCTGAACAACTGGGCAACCTAAAGCAAGTGTTTTCCCAAGCTCTTCCAATAGCCTCCCATAGTAAGAGCTATACCCCTATTAAAGGGGTGGTTCACCTTTAAGTTAAATTTTAGTATGTTATATAATAACCAATTCAAAGAAACTTTTCAATTGGTCTTCATTATTTATTTTTTAAAGTTGTTTAATTATTTGCCCAGTTCTTTTGACTCTTTCCAGCTTTCAAATGGAGGTCACTGACCCCTTCTAAAAACAAATGCTCTGTAAGGCTACACATTTATTGTTATTGCTACTTTTAATTATGCTTCTTTCTATTCAGGCCCTCACCTATTCATATTCCAGTCTCTTATTCAAATCAGGGCATGGTTGCTAGGGCAATTTGGACCCTAGCAACCAGATTATCCACGTTGCAAACTGGAGAGCTGCTGAATAAAAAGTTAAATAACCACAAATAATAAAAAAAGAAAACCAATTGCAAATTGTCTCAGAATATCACTCATACTACATCATACTAAAAATTAACTCAAAGGTGAACAACCCTTGTAACTCTCTAGCTATTCTTCTTCCTTCTCCCCTTGCTCTTTATCTGGAAAATCCACACTATATTTTGTTATTGCCTCCCTTGTTCAAATCCATATCCTCTACATACAGAAAACAGAAAGAATGCATACAAAATCCAATAGGTATGTGTCAGTAACTGATGTAATCTCCATACAAGTCTACCCTATAAAAATCCCAATTACATAAGAATAAGGTATCAGAAAAATAAAGATAGAAGGCAGCTACAATTAAGGTGAAGGTAAATTGAGGGAGGGTTATGTAGAAAGGTTTATTAGTTAGTATCTGAGGTTTTGGTATTGCGGAATTCCTCAGAAAGAAGAATAAAGCTCCCCATAGACGTGGCGCTTCTTCTTGGCGAATGACAGATTTTAGGGAAGTCCGACCAATCCTTCGAAATTATCGTGCAGTTAGTGGGATTCGAACGATCGTACAGCTTACGATTTTTCGGCCGACATCTGTTAGGAAATTGATTGGCCAGGTCAAAAAATCTTTGTTGGTCCCAGTGCAATCTATCTATGTTTCGATGTTTGCAGGGCCAAGCAGGCAGCTCCCCTTTGTTTTCCTGGCAAATTGGTCTTTTTAGTTGATGGTCAATTCGTCCGATCGTCCCGGGAAAATTGTGGTCTCACGATCAGGATCTGACCTTTTAAAAATCTCAACATCTATGGGCAGCTTAAGAGATCCATCACGCAGGAAATTTTCAAACTGCAAAAAGATATCCACTCTGCCACCTAGTGTCAAAATATATCGCAACTCAATGACGATAGATTGTCTAAGTCCAAGCAACTTTTCAATTGGCCTTCTTTTTTATTTTTCATAGTTGTTGCTTATGAAAAATATAAAGAATTATTTGCCTTCTTCTTACTACTCTTCATACACATACGCTGACCCCATCTTAAAAACAAATGCTCTGTAAATCTACAAATATATTATTGTACTCCTCTTTTTATTCAGCCCTCTTCTATTTATATTCCAGTCTCTCATTCAAATCAGTGTGCGGTTGCCGTGGTAATGTGGATCCTAGCAACCAGATTGCTGAAATTCCCATCTTGAGAGCTGCTGATAAAAAACGAAAGAACTAAAAAAAAAACCCACAAATAATTAAAAAAAAGTAAAACAATTTCAAATAATCTCAGAATATCATTCTCTGTCTACATCATGCTGAAAGTTAATTTAAAAGTGTACACCATCCCCCTTTAATGCATCAACAACAACAGGAAATGAAAGTCCCTAAAAGCAATGTACACAGTAGCGTTTACATGGCTTACATTGAAAATGAATCACTATTTGATTCTGAACACTTTGGGGCAGATTTACTAAGCTGAAGTGAATTTTCGAAGTTAAAAAAGTTCGAATTTCAAAGTCATTATTTGAATAGGCTACTACGACCTTCGACTTCGATTCAAACCATTCTAAGTAAAAATCGTTCGACTATTCGTCCATTCGATAATCAAAGTACTGTCTCTTTAAAAAAAAACTTCGACTTCATACTTCCCCAAATTAAAGCTACCGAAGTGTAATGCTAGCCTATGGGGACCTTCCACAGCACTTTTCCAAGTTTTTTTTGGTCGAATAGAATTCCTTTGATCGATTGCTAAAAATCATTCGAATTGTTCCTCTGGCTCCACTGCTCTCTCTATAGTTACACCACCAATGACCAGTAACTCTTCAGCCATAATCACTGACTATAAATAGAGCTTGTTCATTTCAGGCATTAAGTCTGGTTAGACTAACTCATGACAATGGCTACGTATTTCAGTGGGTATATAATTGTGGGCATTTGAATTAGGGATGCACCGAATCCACTATTTTGGATTCGGCCGAACCCCTGAATCCTTCGTGAAAGATTTGGCCGAATACCGAACCGAATCCAAACCCTAATTTGCATAAGCAAATTAGGGGTTGAAAGGGGAAAATATTTTTTACTTCCTTGTTTTGTGACAAAAAGTCACGCAATTTCCCTCCCCGCCCCTAATTTGCATATGCAAATTAGGATTCGGTTCGTCCGGGCAGAAGGATTCGGCCGAATCCGAATCCTGCTGAAAAAGGCCGAATCCTGACCGCATCCCGAACCAAATCCTGGATTCGGTGCATCCCTAATTTGAATAACCTCTACAGTTCCAGAATCTCATAGCCATTCTCTATCTCAGATGTTATAAAGGAGCAAACTACTTTATTAACACTGGGCAAATTTGCACTTGGGCAGTAGCCCATGGCAGCCAATCAAATGTTTGCTTTCATTATTCCTCCTGCAACAGCCCAAAAATAGTACTCATCGTTTGGTTGCTGCCCAGTTACAGTTACTGCCCAGGTGCAAATTTGCCCTGTGTTGATAAATGATCCCGAAATCCCAGACAATTTACCACATTGCTTCTTTATTAAAAAAAATAAATAAATACTGAATCCAGTCAGTGACAATAATATTAATATTTTGTTGCCATCTTGACCAGCTATCCATTGTTCCAATCCTTCCTGCTAGCGACTACTGCCCATCTATGTCCAAATTAATAGGGTAGTCTTAAAATATACAGCCTGCACCAGATACCCAGTGTTCCAGGCCAATTTGTACAAGTCTTCCAAAGGTGTTACTGGTTGTACCTCCAAAACAAGGAAAATGGGGGGGAAAAAAACAAGAAAATATATAGTGCAGCATTCTTTGTTAAATTGTAATTGCATTCACACATTGTCAGTGTTATATTCCCCACAAACTTTAAGTGCAAGTGAATTAATTCCAGATATACTCATACACCATCAGTTATGGTGCAGTGTTTTTTTTAAAAATGGATGTTTTTTAAAGCAAGTAGATACCCACACGCCAAGTAGTCATATCTCTGGTGGTTGATTATACTCACAAACACATAGATTATGTTTCACTCATCAATAATATTGTTGCTCCCTGGATTCCTACTTTGGACAATAAAGAGTAATATGTGTGGAAATGTTCTTTAATAAGTATATATTGCACTTACAATGTTCCACTTTAAAAAGAGTTTTAAAACCAAAAAGGCTCTCCCGCAGTGCCGGCTGCGAAATCCGTTGCGTTCCTTACTGCTCGTGTCCGTATTGCTTCTGCTTTTGTCACCGCTGACGCGTTTCACCGAATAGGCTTCTTCCTCGAGCGCTCAACGAAGAAAACTCTTTTTAAAGTGGAATATATAATTATTATTAAAGAACCTTAAAACGTTTCTGCATGTTACTCTTTATTTTGCAAAGGAGGAATCCCGGGACAAAATATATTATTGATAAGACATAATCTATGTGTTTGTGAGTATAATTAACCACCAGAGACATCGCTAAAGGTATCGCTACTTACTCTAAAAATGTTTTTCTCTTTTAAAAAAAACAGTGCACTATAAGGGATGGTGTATGAGTATATCTGGAATCAATTCACTTGCACATTAAGTTAGAGTCCTGCAGTGGGTCAGGTACCCGCAAAAACCTGCGATACCCTGTGGGTTGCCGGTAAACGTTTTGGGAGCTGGTATAGACGCGGGTAGGCGGTTCTCCGGGTTTGCGGGTCTTCTCAATAGCGAGTTTTACTATTTTTTTCCCGATCACGCCTACTTCTAATGATGTCACTTCTGGTTTACAATGACAGCACTTCCTATTTCTTCATGGTCAGCAGGTGGTGGATGGGGTTGCGGATAAGGTACTTGCGGGTTGAGTAGTGGGTCCAAGCAGGTAAGTATGCAGCTCGGGTTTAACAAATTGGTTCCGCGCAGGACTGTACTTTTAAGGTTCAAGTGGGGAATATAACACTGATAATGTGTGAATGTAACTACACTGAGGTGTGAATTTTACAAAGAACGCTACACTATAAATATTCTTGTTTTTTTTCCCATTTTCCTTTTTTCGAAGTACAATCAGGGGTGCTTCGCCAATGAGGCGAGTTGAGGCTGTCTCCTCAGACGGCAGCGCCCCACTAGGTACCAGAGGCAGCAAAAATGCCACTCCTGGTACATTAAGAGCTGAATTTTTGGCTCTTCTAGCAGAGAGAGCATAGTTAGGCTCTCTGCACTTGCATACTAGCCCTCTCTGCCACCCTCAGGCGCAAAAAGGTAAGCGCACAGGGGAGGGGGGTCAGCAGCAACTGCTGCTGTCTCAGGCGGCGGAGGGGCCAGGATCGCCCCTGGGTACAATCAGTAACACCTTTGGAACATTTGATTTTCTTGGAGGTTGGAGAGAACCTACACGTTACTCAACTGGGGATCAAACTTGGTTTTGGGACTATGCATTTTTTCCCAAGTGCTTGACTTTGGAGCACCCTTTTCTGTGCAACACCTAAAGAAGGCTCCCCTAGGAGTACGAAGATAAAATAAAAAAAATGGCAGAATGTGCATTGTGGTTAAAATCATATTTATTTCAGCATAACAAAAAAACAAAAATAGAATTCTGAAAATATCGCTGAGGATGACATTGCAATGTAAGTGCTGAACAGTTTAGGCTAGCAAGTGTCTAAAGCAAAAAACCTACTCCTTCTTACATACATGTTGTAGTAAGGCAGAGGTGTTCACAAAGCAAAACATCAACCTGGCTGGTCCACCTACCCCTGATGAACTTAGTAGTTTAATAGTTATGGCACACGTGGTACCTTTCAGGCCACTCGCTAGAGCAGGTGTCCCCAACCTTTTGAAGGCGTGAGTAACATTCAGCAGTAAAGGGAGTTGGGAAGCATTAAAAATGTTCTTTGGGTGCCATATAAGGGCTGTGATTGGCCTTTTGGTAGCCCGTATGTGGATTATCAACCTACATTGAGACTCTATTTGGCAGTACACCTGGTTTTTATGCAACCAAAACCTGCCTCCAACCTTGGAATTGAAAAATAAGCACCAGCTTTGAGGCCACTGGGAGTAACTTCCATCCATTCATGGTTGGAGAGCAACATGTTGCTCATGAGCTACTGGTTGGGGATCACTGCTCTAAAGGGTTTTCCAGCTGAAAAGTGCCAATAATCACAGAAGACTCTACTGGATGATTTTCAGCTGCCAGAAAAATGCCACAGGTGCCATCTGCATACGGCTAAAAAAAAATAAAAGTGCAAACAACCTCCTGAACCATATGCAATCTAACTGTACCATTTACATCTGTGATTGCCACATTTAACGTATGCATTAAAAGTCAGAGGCACAAGTCTTGTAAAGACCAATTAAATGCATTAAATAATTAAAATCTATGCATGTGTAAAAAATAGACCACATCTCAAAATGAGTACCGTGCGGTTATAAACAATTCATCTGGTCTGATGGTTGGTTTTTATCATGATCTTGTTCATCCTGATCCATCTTGTAAAAAAATATTTCGGCTTGTGTAAAAGAGCCTCTGTTCCCATTTCCAAAGTGGAGCTGAACAATGGGGTTTTGGGCCTGCAGTTATTGGATTTGTGGGTAATATCCACAATTGTTTACTGTCACAGACAAGCTATATACAAGTCTTTGTTCATAAAAGGACTTTGCTTCCGTCTGTGATAGCATATACAGTAGAATTGGCTGAGATTTGTGATCCAGCAGGAACGAAATGAAGATTTATTTGGTTTTCTTTTCTGTTTTTCCCTTGACTTTATCCCTGTAGTTGTTGTACTGTGAGTCTGTGTTGAAGATTCTGTCCCACCATGTGAACGTTGAGGCGTAGTTACCAACGAAGTTCATGTGATGAAAATCATGAAAACGCGCTCCGGCGTAAAATGGGAATAGGTGCAAGGGATTCAGAGGAATGTCGTAGCCACTGGAAAGAAAAGACATCAACTTATTGCATATTACCTGGTACCAATATGACTAAAAGCTTGATATCAGTGATTGCTTGCTCTAAATGATACTTTAGCTCAGTATTAAATTAATATTATTATATCAGTATTATAATTATTATCACGTAAATTATAGCTCTTGGCAGGGCCCCAATGGAGAAAAACTGTAACCTATTATTTTTTCCATAGATATGCAGCACATTATGGCCCCCCAGCTAGGACCAAAGGGGTCTGGGTACTTCCCATCACTAAAATCAAAAGACCTATGAAAATGTTCATAGGCTGAAACAGGATCTCTATAAAGGCACAGACTCCAGTAAGGGGCAGCCTCTAAATACTCATACACATAAATGTGCATATTTACATATATTTACAGATATAGATCTATTATCCAGAAACCTGTTATCCAGAAAGCTCCGAATTACGGAAAGGCTGTCTCCCATAGACTCCATATTATCCATATTTTAAAATATGATTTAATTTTTCTCTTTAGTAATAAAACAATACCTTGTACTAAGATATAATTAATCCTTACTGGAAGCAAAACCAGCCTATTAGGTGTATTTAATGTTTACATGATTTTCTAGTAGACTTAAGGTATGAAGATCCAAATTATGGAAAGTTCCATTATCCGGATAGCCCAAGGTCCATTCTGGATAACAGGTCCCATACCTGTATAATAAACATGTCTACACAGATAACAGGTCCCATACCTGTATAATAAACATGTCAACTTTCCCTTACCAGTGCAGCACCTTGTTTATACAAGTGTGTTTGAACACATAAAGAAGTCATAAAGGAGAAACAAATCCTTTACCAAAAACAAAAAACCCTACCTCCCACCCCACGTAGACCCTCCTCCCCCCAGCCTTGCTGCCTCCCGGGGAAATGCCCCTAAGTTTTTACTTACCCATCAGTTCAGAGTCATCGACAGCATCGGAGTTCACGGCAGCCATCTTCCTTGTCTTCTGCAAGCTGAGATGGAGACCGGCAAAGCGGCGCATATGCAGCTGGAGCAATGCACATGCACCGAAATGGACGGAAATTGCCGAAGCGCCGGAAGACACAAAGACCCAGAAGATGGCTGCGGTGAACTCCGATGCTGTGACTCTGCCCCGAAGGGTAAGTAAAAAGTTAGGGGCATTTCCCCCGGGGGAAGGGTTTGTTTCTCCTTTAATACTATTTATGCTTCCTAGAAGAGTTCACAATTTTATTGCCCCTTTTTCAGTGACAAGATAATCAGAGACATCCATTAACACTTTTTATTTATAGGCCAAGACAAAGAAGGGAATGTGACTTCAGGACACCAAATTTACCCCCCTAACTGCTATCAAAAGCATATAGACCTCCAACTTTTGTAACCCCACCAGCAGGCCCGGACTGGCAATCTGTGGGTTCTGGCAAATGCCAGAGGGGCTGCTATATGGTGCCATAGAAAGTCAGTATTTAGTGGACTGGTGGGGGCTGTTTGGGCCTTTGTGTGGGCTGATTGGGCCTCTGTTTACCTGAAATGCCAGGGCCTATTTTAATTCTCAGTCCGGACCTGCCCACCAGGTATGGAGCAAGTGTGCAATAACTGAAGTTGGCTTACCTGTGAACATCTATTGTTTCCAGCAGTCTAACCATCACCCATGCCCACATGAGAACAATGTGATTGCAGAACACCATGATTCCAATGAAAAACCCAGCACCAAGTATTAGGGTTTCCAGTGGATGGGCATATTCAGCTTGCATCCCAAAAGGGGACTAGAGAATACAAATGATATCTGATTAGACACAATCCTCAAAATGATCTCAACACAATATAATTACATTTAAATAGAGCCAGCCTAAAATATTTCTGTTAAAGGGATGCTTCACTCTAAAATGAACTTTTTAGTAGGGATGCACCGAATCCACTATTTTGAATTTGGCTGGACCCCCGAATTCTTGGCGAAAGATTTGTCCAAATACCTTACCGGATTCTACTTTGCATTTGCAAATTAGGGGTAGGAAGGGAATACAATTTTTAACTTCCTTGTTTTGTGTCAAAAAGTCACATGATTTCCTTCCCTGCCCTTAATTTACATATGCAAATTAGGATTCGGTTCGGCCGGGCAGAAGGATTCGAATCCGAATCCTGCTGAAAAAGGTTGAATCCTGGATTCGGTGCATGCCCACTTTTTAGTATAATGTAGATAGCGATATTTTTTTGGAATTGGTCTTTTGCTGTGTGTTAAGCAACATATTGTATTTTGGAACTCTCCAAATTAGCATTTAAATTACCATCTCTATGACACAGGCACGGGCCCAGAATTCAAAATGACAAATGAGAAGGGGGTCGGAATAAAATGATATACAAAGTAATAATCAATTCAAAACCAACCTCTTTTGGTTGCTGGGGTAGCTGCTGTGAAACAAGTCTTTCCTACAAAACCTATTTTCCCTAAAAAAATGGGCAACATGGCAGCATTTTTAAACTTTATTACATGATCTCATTTGGATTATTAAGAAAAGGTGCATAAACACTGTCTGAACTTAAACAGAACAGAAATATAAAATATTTTTTATGGAAACAGACTGAAAGGAAACCATGATAGTCTAGCTCTAGACCAGGGGTCACCAACCTTCTTTGGACCTGAGACTGGTGCTTTTTTTGGAAGGACCAGGGGCTGGGGTCAGCGGGGGTCAGCAGCAAATTTGTACGCGCCAGCTTCCAATTCGGGGGAACCTAGTTTTTGTGCGCTGGGCTCGGATGGCCCAGTGCAGGAGTGTCCACGGCCCGCTTCTGGGACGCGGCCCGGCGGTTGGGGACCCCTGCTCTAGTATCTACCATTTCCCAACTTCCCTTAGGCTCATAGTCATTCAACCCCTCATTCACCTTGTTCCATTGTGAAGTGGTAGATTCTGCGACTGCTCTGCTTTTTAGAGAATCTGTGCGCAACCCACTATGAAAGTAGAGGGACTTCAAGTCCCAGAATTTATCACCTCTCAATGCAACAAGGTGGAGGGGATGTTGCATTACACTTTGAGCCTATGGTAGGGTAAGAGTATGGTTCTTACAGCATCTACACATGGATTTATAACACCATATAAGTGCTAAGGCTTCCCAGGCACAGAAGCAAGGAATATATATATATATATATATATATATATATATATATATATATATATATATATATATATATATATATATATATATATATATATATATATATATATGAATGAAGAAGCTCGCACTCTCTGGATTCGGTCATCCATGATATGCGCTAGGCATTAAAGTCTATTAGCAGCATAAACTGTCAAACGAAAGGCGAGAGGTTACTAGCCTGCTGCTGGACATCCACGGATCAGTATGATGGCGGCTCCATGTTCCGCTGATCGCCCACAATACACATGTCCTGCGGCTCTCAGTAGTAGTGTTCGCTATGGACAGTGCGTGCTGTTTCTTGCGCACTGTCCATAGCGAACACTACTACTATATATATATATATATATAGTAGTAGACAGTGTTGAAAACAAGAAATCTTCTGTGTCCCTGTCAGAAAGCTCTCAGAGTCACTATGTTATCAGAAAGTTCTGCCATACTCACCGTGAACTCATGGTGCACTTTATGAATGTATTTGTATATGCGTTTGTGGTGCAGGATTCTATGAAGGAAATAGTGCCAAGCATCTTCAATCACCGCACACCCAAAACACTGGGCGCACAGAACGTACCTACAAATGGAAAAACAGTGGCAATATTACTTGGTGGGATGTAAAAAGGAAACTTTACATTCAGCCTATCCTCCAGGTATTAAAGAAGAACTAAAGCTTAACTAAAGAAGTAGTTAGAAATGTTGTACATTATGTTTTGGGCTTCTGTACCAGTCCAAAGCAACCACAGCCCTTTAGCAGGGAAGATCTGTGCCTCCAAAGATGCCCCAGTAGCTCCCCATCTTCTTTTCTGCTGATTCACTGCACATGCTCTGTGCTGCTGTCACTTACTGAGCTTAGGCACCCACTCACAATATACAGTACACATAGAAAAGAATTGTCACAATATAAGGCTGATTAGTAATTAATACAGATAATTACTACATGGCAGCACAGAAACCAGTGCAATCATAATCAGAATGTAATAATCAGCCCTGTAGCATCAGCTTATATTAGAGGCCAACCTCATAATTTGCAACGACCCCTAAGCTTAGCTTCTCAACAGCTGCTCAGAGCCCACTGATCATGTGAGTATCACAGACACTTTCCAAGATGGTGACCCCCTGTGACAAGTTTGAAGACCTGGATCATTGCTGCTATTGAGATGTTGAAACTTTAGGCTGGTGCAATAAGTTCCTTTTTTTTTTTCAAATGTCTTTTTATATGTTTTTAAATTTCTTTGCAGATATCTGTATAAATTAAATTGTCTTTAAACCTGCCTCAGTAATTATGAGTGCAGTACTATTTCCTATGTACAATTGAATCTGCTCTCCCCTGGTATACACTGTGATTTGCTGCCTACACACGCCACACCCTGCTCAGCGCAGCACAGGACAGTGCAACTACACAGTCCCCTGGGGAAAACTGCTTCAGTGCAGTAACCAATAGCAACCAAGCAGCAATTGAATTTCTTTGGTTGCTATGGGGTACTGCAATAAGGCACCTCTGCAACTAGAAAACATAGTACTGATCAAGCACAAAGGGGGTAGGTTGGAGGTTTCATGGTATTCAAGCCCTATAGGAGATACAAATATTGACATTCAATTAGGGGGTTATCTACTAAATCCCGAATGCAAAAATCACAAAAAAATCGTGATTTTTTTTTATAAAATAGGACTTTTAAAAAATTGGGAATTTATTAAACCCAGAGGATGGTAAAGTCTGAATCTGAAAATCCGGCATCTCAGACCTGTCCAGGTTGCATATAAGTCAATGGGAGAAGTCCCAATGATTTTTTGATGTGCGGAGGGTTTTGTGCAATACGCCGAATTTTCGGAGTTTTCGGGTGAAAATTCTGAAAAAATCCGAATTCTCACCGCAAAGCAAATTTTCGGGAAAATGTAATAATAAATAAGAGTAAAAAACCCGAGCGGATTTGATCTGAGTTTGTAGCAGAAAATATTAAGATATATAACCCCCTTATTGTGTATATTTGGTTTATGTTTACTCACCATCGTGGCATTGCATCCCAGTCATAGGGAATGTTGAAATACTCTGTAAAATGGTAAGTGCCAAAAATCAAAGGAAACTGAATGCAAAAATGATTAAAAAGGAGCATTTTGAAGCATCTCCACTGACTTTCCCATGTCTCTGGTTTATCCTGAAAAGAAAATGGTCTCTGTGAATTTTGACATGTCGACATTTGAATTTAAAAATACTGTACCACCTACTAATATTTTATCAGTACGTTACTGAACCAAACGTGGAAATTAACAGCCCATTCTTCCACTTACACGCACATATACTTAAAGAAACAGATGACTGCACTTTTCAAGCATAAATTGTACAGTATCAACTTTCGCAAACAAAAGTTCTTTTTGTGAAAATGTATTTCTTCTGCCCCATTTGCAAATATATAGCAACACATGGATATAAACTCACCAAGCTGAATTTTCTCACATTTTCTACGGGGACAGACTATAGGCTATGATCCACTAGCTAGGATTTCAAACATGTGATTGGCCACTTGAAGGCTATCTTTGCAAGGAGCCAGTCTCAGTGAGCTTGCTGATTTGCCAGGGGTTAGGACACAACAAATCCACTATGTTGTACAAATTAACCCAGACAGTAGATTGTATTGATTGTGGTTATCAAAGTAATGGGAATTACAACCAAACACTTTTAAAGGAGCACAGAATGAAATTTAGGGATTAGCCCTAGGGATGGCCCCAAAACACACACCAACAGTCTAATTTTACAGCTATTCCACACGGGGAGATAGCGACGCGTTTGCGGCGACAAAGCGCCGCGACAGTCGCCGCGACCGGCGCAGGCGACAGTTTTGTATGGGCGCCTATGTAAAAACGCCTGTGCTAACCACACGAGGCGATGCGCTTTTCAACAGTCGCCTGAAAAAGCCTGGCGAGGCATTTTCAGGCGACTGTTGAAAAGCGCATCGCCTCAGGAATTCTGATACAGAAGCCCATGAGTACACAATAGAAGGAAAGAAATGCAGTGTTTCTTTTGACAGAGGACTCAGAGCAGCATTACTTTGAGGGTTTACTGGTATATTTAGGTGGAACCTTTCTGATAAGGCTTACTTAGTTTTAACCTTTACTTCTCCTTTAAATCACCTCTACACAGTGATGATGAAAATGCCAAACTTAGTGTGGCCTACAAGCACTATAAACATATAAACTTTACAAAATAATGTTCTTCACTCTTGAAGAAAGCAGTACTATTGCCATACATATTTTGCCACAGCATGACCATTTGTAGATGAGCATTACCATTTTAAATAAACTCAGAATGCACATGGGTTATTTTTTTACTGGAAAGGGGCCAAAACCTCCCATACAGCCTCCTACTAACTATATTAACAACCACTTGACAGCACTCTGAGGTTCTGAACCTCAAAGTGTTCAGTTTCAGGCCAAGAATCAGCAGAACTGCTGCTTTAAGGCAGTTTACATAACAGTAAATGGGAGGAGTATTTTTGTGCATTGTGCATTCTGCCTAACTAGGGTTCACATCCCAATAAAATATTGGCATTAAAGGAGAAGGAAAGCTACCGAAGCAGTTTATCACCAATAGATTAGCCACAATAGTGCAAGTTATAAGAGTATATTCATGCTGTAGAATCCTTTACCATATCTGAGTAAACAGCTCTAGAAACTCTCTCTGTTTCTTTAGGATAGCAGCTGCTATATTAGCTATATTAGCTTCCTGCCTGAGAATCTCCTTGCTCACTCATAGCTCTGGGCGGGGAGGGGAGGAGGGAGTGAGAGAGGAGAAAATTGAGCATGCTCAAGCCCAAGCCCTAGAGGTTTAAGCTGAAAACAGGAAGTCTGATACAGAAGCCCATGTGTACACAAAAGAAGGAAAGAAATGCTGTGTTTCTTTTGACAGAGGACTCAGAGTAGCATTACATTGAGGGTTTACTGGTGTATTTATATAGACCTTTCTGATAAAGCTTACTTAATTTTAGCCTTTCCTTCTCCTTTAACAGCGCACGGGTCAAATCACTAGTCTAGTCACAATGGTTGGGGTGCGACTGCCTGTGTTTTTTCAGTGTTTCGAAAATATAAAACATTACTCACCTGCTGTATTTTATACGTTTGCATGAAAGGTAAGAACTGGAAAATAAAGCCAGGCAGACAGAAGATGAAGTAGATTAGCTCATGGACTAGCAGGGACCCCCAGGTCGCAATCTGAAACTTTGTGTAATTATCAATCATGAAGTTCCAGGCATACTTAAAAGGTGGCTGCAATGGATTGTCGGGTAAGAGTGTATCTATATATTCAGCAGCAATATAAGCAGAACTCAGGATGCTGGTACTGTCATTGGAAGCCATTGTTGCTTACTAGCTCTTGGAGGAAGCACGGGAATGTCAAATTGAGGTGACCTGCAAAGGAGAGAGAAATATATTAAAATTATTAACCTTATGAATATTTTTCATTCCAACATTGCTATCACAATCATATCACTGTAACTGTTTACATTCAGTATTAAAACCTATGCTCACAAAGTGAATGATACTATACCAAGAAATTCTATTACGACATAAAGGTGTGGCGCTAAAGGCCAGGTGCCTCAATACAAGTCACCAATACATTTTTTAGCGATACTGATACATTTAATAAATAATTATTTCCTGGAGACAGTTTTTTTTTTTAATTCTAACATTTCAGGAGGTACAGCCAACTACCTGGTCCAACTCACTAAGAAGAGCTTAGAAAGATAGGCTGTGGCTTTCAGAAAGATAGTTTAAACGGTACATTATAAAAGATATGAATAACTAAGCTAAAGTTCTGTTATTATAACTTTTGCCAGTCGAGGTTGCATGTCGAGGTTGCATATAAGTCAATGGGAGAAGTCCCAATGATTTTTTTGATGTGCGCTGGGTTTCGGGCAGTACCCAGAGGTTTTCAGAGTTTTCGAGTGAAAATTACGAAACATTGCGAAAATCTGATTTTTCTCGCAAAGCAAATTTTCGGGAAAATGTAATAATAAATAAACATAAAAAAACCAGAGTGGATTTGATCGGAGTTTGTAGCAGGAAATAGTGAGATAAATTCGGACTTTGATAAATAACCCCCTTAGTATAATGCAGAGAGTGATATTCAGAGACAATCTGCGATTGGTTTTCATTTTTTATTTACGGTTGTTGAGTTCTTTAGCTTTTTATTCAGAAGCTCTCCAGTCTGCACTTTTAGCAGTCTGGTTGCTAGGGTCCAAATTACCCTAGCAACCATGTATTTATTTGAATAAGAGACTGGAATCGAATTAGGGGAGTGACTGAATAGCAATGTGAGTAATAAAAAGTAGCAATAACAATACATTTGTAGCCTTACAGTGCATTTGTTTTTTAGATGGGGTCAGTGACCCCCCATTTGAAAGCTGGAAAGCGTCAGATAATTAAAAAACTATACAAAATAAATAATGAAGACCATCTGAAAAGTTGCTTAGAATTGGCCATTCCATAACATACTAAAAGTTACCCACCCGTTTAAAATAAAAATGTCTAGGTGTAAACTGGCAAAAAAGAATACAAAATGGTAAATGTTAATCAACAGTTAATCAGCACACCATTTTTATAGTGAATAGAGTACCCCCTCTTGTAAAATATAAGGATATTATAAGTTATCGAGGAGTTAAAAAACACGAGGCCGAAGGCAGAAATGACATCAGAACTCACCGTTTATAACTGATGAGATGAGAACTCACCGTTTATAAGGATATAATTTACAGGATATTCATGGCTTTTGTGTATTATATCTATATATATATTGCACAAATGCCAAACAACTTGCCTGGCATCAACAGCTTTCTCCAAATCTCAAAAAGAAACAAAATATCAATGTGCACTTTATTCAGCTGTGTTTCACCAGGGGAGGAAAATGTCTGTCTGTGCTCTTTATAGAGAATCTTTTGGAAGCACATTAATGTTACATGCATTGACTTATTATGAACTGAAAGTACTGAAATGGAAAAAAAAAGCACATTGCATAGAGCCAGTTATTCTAGTAATGTATGATGCCCAGCATTTAACGTGTCCAACATCAGAAATCTGCGTAGCATCTGTGCCATAGGAACTTTAGATTGTAAGCTCTTGCGGTCAGATCCCTCCAATCCTATGGAATGCTTGCATGTAAGACCCCTGTGTGTTCTGATATTATTCTTTATGCCATAAATGCAAATATACACATCCAATGTCGGACTGGCCCACTGGGATACCAGGAAAAGTCCCGGGGGCCCAGGTGTGAGTGGCCCCTCATGCTGCTAAACATTTGGCCTATTTCACGGTCATTCCCTATTTCTATGAGAATAAACAGGCGAAATAGATGGAATAATAGATTATAGTATGTAAAGAAAAGAGACTAGGAGAACAGAGGTTGAGTGAGGGTGAGAATGGGCCCGTTCTAAGGTTTTTGGTTGGGCCCTTGGTGTCCCAGTCCGACACTAACACATCGCATGGTTGAACATATAAAGTAGTGACACGACACCTGGCCTGCATATAAAACATAATATGTTATCATGTGACAAGACATATAAAGGAGCAGACATCTCACCTGTTCCTGTGTAAGAGCCCGTCTCTCGCTCTTCCTATAGTCACGTCTCACTTTATAGCTTCACCTCTTTTCCTTTCAGCACCGGGACAGTGGCCTCACGCACACAACGAGCGATGCCCTTCTCCAGCTCTCATTGGTACAAAGCGTTGCGAACTACGCGCGTCATCAGACCGGATCGAGATCCGATTGGCCGATCTTATGGAGTGAGCCTAGTCAGACATATGTCTCTGACCAATCCTTAGCCTGCTGTCACTTTTTTCACCGTTGGACACGCCTATCGCAATTCGCTACATTTGTGCGGAAGTTGCCTGAAATTGAGGCGGGCCTAAAGTTTGGTGCGGTTGCCTTGGTAACGAGTGGATGGTTAGAGCCAATCGCGGTGTACGTGATGCGCGCGCTGCCAATGTGGTGGGCTCATTGCTTTAGCTTAACGTTTCCTTATAATAATGGTTTCTGGTAATAGGTTCAATGAAATTCGTCAGTGTAATAGTTGACCCAGTTAGTTAGTACCTGTTAGCAACCAAGTGTTTGAAAACCAACAGGTGGCCTCAAAAGGCAAGTTATACAGGAAGGCAAATACAGGAAGGCAAGGTATTGGACTCTATGCTATACGTCACCATAATGAATGCAATACTATGGTCTGTTCTGCTGGGGGAATGAAAATCAAGTCACAGCTACTGAGCTTTTCTTTTCCTGGACTGTAACATGGCAGTGGGTACAGATTCACAATTCCCACCATTTGAAAAATGTAAACAGGAACAAAAACATATATAAAACATATATAATATGTATATTAACAGATATATATATATGATATGCAATAACAGTTTTGCTAAGTAAAGGGTGGTTCACCTTTAAGTTAACTTTAGGTATGTTATAGAATGGCCAATTCTAAGCAACTTTTCAATTGGTCCTCATTATTTATTTTGTATTTTTTTAAATGATTTGCCTTTTCCTCCTGACTCTTTCCAGCTTTCAAATGGGGGTCATTAGCCCCCATCTATAAACAAATGCTCTGTAAAGATACATTTCATTGTTATTGCTTCAAGTCATATTCCAGTCTATTATTCAAATCAATTAATGGTTGCTAGGGTAACTTCAACCCTAGTAACCAGACATGGCAAAATTTGAAATAAAAAGCTAAATATCTCTAAAAACCAATTACAAATTGCCTCAGAATATCACGCTCTACACGATACTAAAAGTTAACTCAAAGACGAACAGCCCCTTTAAGGTGAAATTGCCCTTTAAAGGACCAGTAAAAAAAAAAATGTTTAAAAATTCGTTAGTGCACAACGAAAAATAAACACTAAGACAAAAGACTTTTAAATAGCAAAGCCTTTATTAAAAAATAACTTACAGAATGTCCACTTCCTGTCTGCGTCAGAAACGGCGAAAAGGCGACCATCCATCCTGAAACGATCAATTTCTTCTCCCTGGCTATTCACTGACAGGCATCGCTTTCATCCACCTCCTGGTCTCCCGACACACACTTCTTTCTGCTACTGTTGTGGGGAAGTGAGTTCTGCTGGAGGGGACTCCAGTTGGTGAGAACTTGGAGCCGGCTGGATCGATGTGCAAAGTCCTGGAGTAGGAGCTGTAGTCGTGTCCCCGCTTCATGGCTGCTGCTTCGTGTCTGTGGCTGCTGCTCCCTGGTTACTGGTCCTTTAAGCTGTGAGTCAGTTTCCCCAAGATACCTGCTTATCTTAAAGGAATTGTTCAGTGTAAAAATAAAAACTGGGTAAATAGATAAAAAATGTTTCTAATATAGTTAGCCAAAAATGTAATGTATAAAGGCTGGAGTGACTGGATGTCTAACAAAATACTGCTTAAATTGTGAAATCTTCAACTGGTGTAAAGAATCTTGATTGCAGCCGCCCTTCACTCTGCTGGACTCTCCAATGCAAAACAAATCTCTGTAGGGAAGCGCAAGAATGGATACTATGGTGCAGTACCCTTAAATTTGTATATTAAAATGCCAAGTGCAACCCACTGTGCTGTGCTAATTCCGTGAAACTTGTTTAAAGAGTGCCATGTGCTGTAGACCCTTCAGGTAAGTTAGACCAAGGATGGTAAATCGGCCCTACTCTGGTGACATTGCCTACTCACCAGATTTTCAAAGTGTACAGTGCAGGAGATCAAAGATAAACTCGGGACATTTCAGTTAGAAACCCGGAGCTGTCTAAATCAGGGCTGTCCCGCAGAAAAGGAGACAGTTGGAAGGTATGTGAATAGGTTAATCCCTTGGTCACATGATAGGCAGGAATTGATATAGCAGTCAATAAATTTGAATCCCAGTAATTATGATGACTGCAGAAAGAGAAACTAGAACAACAGCGCAAGTTTACCCCTCTCTTACATGTTCAGTGCCCAGCTTAACCATCTCTAACAGCAGAGGGGGAGATTGTGCATTTAAGTGGAAACTTACTTTGTTTAAAAAATTATGTTGCACCACAACTTCCCCCCCCCCCCAAACATACCCTTTCAATAATCTATTGGTAATTTATAGGCTCCTGTGAAGTTCTGGGGCTCTTCTATCTCAAATCCTGGAACAGCAACATAAATATTTCCCTCACAGAGGATGAAGCCATTGACATGGTCCAAACATTGATGAAAATCTCTAGATGTAGCAACATACAGGAAACAAACTACAGGTATAGTACATGTTATCCAGAATGCTCGGGACCTGGGGTTTTTCAGATAACGGATCTTTCCGTAATTTGGGTCTTTGTGCGTTAAGTCCACTAGAAAATTCATTTAAACACGAAATGAAGCCAATAGGCTGGTTTTTCCTTCAATAAGGATTAATTATATCTTAGTTGGGATCAAGTACAAGCTACTGTTTTATTATTACAGAGAAAAAGGAAATCATTTTTTAAAATTTTGATTTGGATAAAATGGAGTCTATGAGAGGCAGCTATTCCATAATTCGGAGCTTTCTGGATATCGGGTTTCCGGATAAGGGATCCTATACCTGTTTTTTGACCAATGGTACAGGCATGGGACCTTTTATCTACAATGTTCGGGACGTGGGGTTTTCCGGATAACAGCTCTTTCCAGAATTTAGATCTTCATACCTTAAGTCTCATAGAAAATCATGAACACATTAAATAAACCTAAATAGGCTGGTCTTGCATCCAATAAGGATTAATTATATCTTAGTTGGGATCAAGTACAAGGTACTGTTTTATTATTACAGAGAAAAATTATATTTTTTAAAAAATCTGGATTATTTGGGTAAAATGGAGTCCACGGGACACGGCCTTTCTGTAATTCAGAGGTTTCCGGATAATGGGTTTCCAGATAATGGATCCCATATCTGTACAATAAACCATCTGGATTGCACATCATGTTGCTTGAATCTACTGGCATATCTTGGAGATGTAAGGGAGACACAGGTATCGTAATACATATTTTCTGGAGCTGCCCCTCCATTTCAAACTTTTGGAATTCTATATTTCAGATTTATTTATCCCATATGTCCCACGAGGATAGATTGAGCTTCAATGACTCAGTCTTACCACATTTGCTTAATGCAGCAGCATTGCCAATACCTAGATACAGGAAACTCGGTAAATACCCACAATATGGGAAAGGTTACTATAAGTGGAGGAGATGCAATTATCTGAGGAAAGTTCTGCCCATACGGATAAACAGGTTAGAGACTACTCTGCTCAGTGGTTAACATGGATTTTGTTTAAGAAGATCAAGATACAAGTGGCTTGTTCATAACAGACTCACTTTTAAGGAATTGTTCACATCTGCTCACACCAGCCTTTATACATTTCATTTTTGGCTAACTATTTTAGATACATTTTTTTTATTTTGCATATACGATCAATTTACCCAGTTTTTATTTTTTCACTGAACTGTTCCTTTATTATTAAATGGAGGCTGACAATCTATTCTTTTTGTCAATCTCCCTTCCCCCAGTTTTTCCCTCCATTTGTATATTTTATTAAATAGATCATTTTTTTTTTTACATCCATCATAATATTGTCTTCGTTTGCTACTTATAATTTTGCCATAAAAGTATGCATTTACATTACCCATCTGATCACTTATTTTCCTCTGTGAGGGGGCTGCCATATTTGAGCTTCAGCAGTCTGTTAGCATTAGAAAGTCTATATGTCCAGCACCCTTTATGGATTTCTGTTTTCTTAGTATATCGGGCCCAATGTAATTATTTATTTGCTCGGCCTTTGGGTCTCACTGTTCAGTCCTTGTGGCCCGGGTGCATTCAGCCCAAAGCCCTGCACAAATATTCCAAGGTTAATCCACCCTCTCACTGGCCTTCTCATCATTCATTCATCGTTAGAATAAATCTGTTGGCTTACCCGATATGTAGTTTGACCCGGGTGCAGCTGCCCCGAGTCTGTCGCTAAGGGAGGCAGTCAAATCACATAAATCCAAAGAATGTTGCAGTGAACTCCAAAGGTAAATTCAGCTTCAGATTAAGAACAGTTATCTTTATTATTACATTGGATTAAAAGACACAGCATCCAAGGTCTAACGCGTTTCGTAACAACGTACTTCCTCAGAGACTTTGAGTCTAAGGAGAAATGGCGCAATGTTTTGTAGACTGATAAAAGCAAGATTTTGGGTCTAGCGGCCTTAGACAGTTTGTCAGACGACCCTCAAACACTGAATTCAAGTCACAGTACAGTGTGAAGACTGTGAAACATGGTGGCACAAGCATTCAGATATGGAGATGTTTCTCATACTATGGTGTTGGGCCTATTTATCGCATACCAGGGATCATGGATCAGTTTCAATACATCAAAATACTTGAAGAGGTCATGTTGCCTTGTGCCGAAGAGGAAATGCACTTGAAATTGGTGTTTCAACAAGACAACGACCCCAAAAACATCAGTAAATGATTAACATCTTGGTTCCAGAACGAAAAGATTGAGGTTATGGAGTGACCAGCCCAATTCTCAGACCTTAATCCAACAGAAAACTTGTGAGGTGACATCAAAAATGCTGTTTCTGAGGCAAAACCAAGAAATGCAGAAGAATTGTGAAATGTAACAAGTCAAGATAGAGAGAACCGACGCACACCCTTCAGCAGATTAGCCTGGTGCTCAATCCCAGAGGATCCGGCAACCTCCCTTATGTAGAATACAAAGAAGGATCGGCACACAGGCATTCAATTTGCAGTGTTACCTGCTCGTTTATTGTGCGGACTGCAAAGTTTCAGGGTCACGCCCCTTTGTCAAGCATGTAAATGTAACAAGTGCCAGAAGTTGGTGGACTCCATGCAACACAGATGTTTCTGAGAACTACAGCACACTACTTATACAAATAAATATTACTTCAGTGATTCAAAGGAAAGCAAAATCGTGAAACATGTCAGTTTCTAATGCTATAAATCCAAAGAATGTTGCAGTGCACTCCAAAGGTTAACATAGTTACATAGTTAAATTGGGTTGAAAAAAGACAAAGTCCATCAAGTTCAACCCCTCCAAATGAAAACCCAGCATCCATACATACACCCCTCTACTTTTAATTAAATTCTATATACCCATACTAACTATAGAGCTTAGTATCACAATAGCCTTTGATATTATGTCTGTCCAAAAAATCATCCAAGCCATTCTTAAAGGCATTAACTGAATCAGCCATCACAACATCACCCGGCAGTGCATTCCACAACCTCACTGTCCTGACTGTGAAGAACCCCCTACGTTGCTTCAAATGAAAGTTCTTTTCTTCTAGTCTAAAGGGGTGGCCTCTGGTACGGTGATCCACTTTATGGGTAAAAAGGTCCCCTGCTATTTGTCTATAATGTCCTCTAATGTACTTGTAAAGTGTAATCATGTCCCCTCGCAAGCGCCTTTTTTCCAGAGAAAACAACCCCAACCTTGACAGTCTACCCTCATAATTTAAGTCTTCCGTCCCTCTAACCAATTTAGTTGCACGTCTCTGCACTCTCTCCAGCTCATTTATATCCCTCTTAAGGACTGGAGTCCAAAACTGCACTGCATACTCCAGATGAGGCCTTACCAGGGACCTATAAAGAGGCATAATTATGTTTTCATCCCTTGAGTTAATGCCCTTTTTTATGCAAGACAGAACTTTATTTGCTTTAGTAGCCACAGAATGACACTGCCCAGAATTAGACAACGTGTTATCTACAAAGACCCCTAGATCCTTCTCATTTAAGGAAACTCCCAATACACTGCCATTTAGTGTATAACTTGCATTTATATTATTTTTGCCAAAGTGCATAACCTGCATTTATCAACATTGAACCTCATTTTCCAGTTTGCTGCCCAGTTTTCCAGTTTAGACAAATCACTCTGCAAAGTGGCAGCATCCTGCATGGAACCTATAGTTCTGCACAATTTAGTATCATCTGCAAAAATAGAAACAGTACTTTCAATGCCCACCTTAAGGATCACTCAGTTTAAGAACAGTTATCTTTATTATTATATTTGATTAAAAGACACAGCATCCAAGGTCTAACGTGTTTCGTAACAACGTACTTCCTCAGAGACCTCATTTCCTCTTCGGCATAAGGCAACGTGACCTCTTCAAGTATTTTGATGTACTGAACCCGATCCATGGGCCCAAAACCATAGTATGAGAAACATCCCCATATGATGTTGCTTGACCACATACTACTCGACTTGAATTTAGAGTTTGGGGGTCGTCTGACAAACTGTCTAAGGCCCTAGACCCAAAAAGAACAATCTTGCTTTCATCTACAAAGCGTTGCGCCATTTCTCTTTAGGGCAGTCAATGTGTTCTTTGGTAAATTGTAACCTTATTTTCAACAATGGGACTTTGTCGAGGCTTCTTGCCGATAGCTTGGCTTCACATAGCTGCCTTTTAATTGTAATAGTAAGTAACTTTACACCTGCTTTGATCTTCCTGGAGCTGATCATTGGCTGAGTCTTTGCCATTTTGGATATTCTTCTATCCATTCGAATGGTAGTTTTCCATTTTCTTACGTGTCTTTCAGGCTTCCGTTGCCATTTTAAAACATTTGAAATCATTTTAGCTGAGCAGCCGATAATTTTCTGCACTTCTTCAAAATGCTTTCCCCTCTCCAATCAACTTTTTAAGCAAAGTACTGTGCAACTTTTTAGTTTTTCATCATTATTTATTTTGCTTGCTTTTAAGGCAAAAAAACCAAGAAATGTGAAAATGATATAGCATCAGTATTACTTATATTTTACTTAGCAGAGAAAGAGAGCCAGGGTAAAAGTGAAAGTAAGACATAAGCTGTGAGAGAATGGCCAGGCCCAGTGTTAAGAATGGAAACACTCCGATATGTGAACTCAAATGTTTTATTGAGAGAAAACAGATGATATAATAAGGGGCATTGCAGTTCATTTTGAAAGGAATAGTGTAAATCACTAGTATAAACAAAACATTATTCCAAATAATCACAGCCGAACCTAGCTGATGTACTTTATTCCATGAATATAAAATAATGGTACGCCACGGACAGAACTGATTGAGCCAATCATGCAAATTCAAGTGATAGCCACAAGTTTATTGGAAAACCAAGATCAGCTCCGTGCTATGAAACATCTTAAAAAGAAATCACTCTGAATCATGTGCAAAATTATACAAACGGTTTCATAAATAAGAATTAATTGATCCATGTTTCGTATATATAAAAACACATTTGGCAACATATTAAACCCCTTCTCCTTCTGATCCCCAAGAGTGCCACCTAGCACATTAGTGGGCAAATTTAAATATACACTTATACAAAAAAAAAAATACAGATTTCGTTCATATCATAGTACTGGCATATTTTCTACGTCTTTGACAAAGATAAATAGTGCATACCCAAAAGCTGGACTGCTTTGGGAAAATGAAAGCAGCCTCTACGAATACATGACACACTTACCAGCACACATATGCAGCACACGCACGCACACACACTCGCTTTCACGCACACCAGTTTATTCACATAGCTGATGTATACATTTAAGAACGTCTACTGTTGTACGGAGTAGACTGAGAAAAGGAGTTCATTCTCGTATGCAGTCTCTGAGAATCGAACGATTTGACTTACTAGGATAGACACCACTTGATATCCTTCTTTACGAAACGTTCTGTAGACACTTTGTTGACAATAGCTGAATGGAGCTTTTTTTTTTTTTGTCACATTTAGGAATATCTTGTGAAGTAATAGCTCACAACTCATTATCAAATTCTGGACAGCCGCTGCTCCACACAGAATAACTGTGCACATTGCTTCTACCTAAGGTAATCTTCAGTGCCTGCTGTGCTAGACAGCAGGTGAGCTTTTATCTTCCACTGCCTCAGCTTGCAGTGACTAGTAAGGAAGGTCTCAAACCTTTTCATACCTATATTCAGGTAAGGCAAATGTTGGAAATCTTCCCCGCTATCATAAAGGCTTATCAATAACCGTAACACCTATAAAGAAAGGAACACAGTGGCTTTTAGATTAAACCAATGAACAAAAGGAAAGAGCTTTTTAAAGGAAAACTATACCCCCGAACAATGTAGGTTTCTATAAAAATATATTTCATAAAACAGCTCATATGTAAAACCCTGCTTAATGTAAATAAACTATTTTCTTAATAATATACTTTTTTAGTAGTATGTGCTATTAGGTTATCCTAAATAGAAAATTGTCGTTTTAAGAAATAAGGGCCGCCCCCTGGGATCATACGATTCACTGTGCACACAAACAAACCAAACAATGATCCAATTTATGGACAAAGTTCTGTTTTTTGCTCCCACACTTCTTTCTGTTACAGCTGCAGTATTTCTCATCAGATGATTTCTGGGGGAGCACACAGACTATCACAAAATGGTAGCTCAAGGTAAAAGAAGTAAAAGGGCAATATTATTTTAAGGGTAATGGCAGACGGGGAGATTAGTCGCCATCGACAAATCTTCTCGACTGCAGGCGACTAATCTCCTCAAATGCCTACCCGCTGGCAAGAATGCGTGTGGTGAAAGCTGCTATTTGTGATGGCGCTTGCAAATGGAGGGGGTATATGCAGTACAAATGATGTGGCTTGGGTGGGGAAGATATGCCCAACTTATATACATGGTAGGTAAATGTAGGCTATAAATGTCCTTTAAGACAAATAAAAAGACTGCCCCCTGCATCACAAAGAAGTTTTTGTTTTGTGCTGATGCAGCGCAATGGAAACATTTGATAGAGGCAACAGTAACAGGACTAGTGATTCCAGAAGAATTTGGGCAACCATGTGACTAGCTGATTTTCATACAACCTAATCTTATGGTCTCGAAACTGGCCAAATTAAAAGGTTCATGCCATCTCCTATTAATCTGTTTGAGATTTAAAAAGCGAACGGTTTGAGTCATTGATCCTAGCAACCAGAGAGCAGAGGATAATAACATTAAAGACTAGGGATGCACCGAATCCACTTTTTTGGATTCGGCCGAACCCCTGAATCCTTCACGAAGGATTCGGCCGAATACCGAACCGAATCCTAATTTGCATATGCAATTAGGGGTGGGAAGGGGAAAACATTTTTTACTTCCTTGTTTTCTGACAAAAAGTCACGTAATTTCCCTCCCCACCCCTAATTTGCATATGCAAATTAGGATTCAGATTCGGTTCGACCGAATCCGAATCCTGCTGAAAAAGGCCGAATCCTGGCCGAATCCTGAACCAAATCCTGGATTCGGTGCATCCCTATTAAAGACTGACGCAACAAAAAAGAACTACTTCAAAATATATATAACCTAAATAACATTTACCTGCATAACTCCTCCCTGTGCTCATACAACATGGCACGAGTATCCATTTATCAGTGGCTGAGTTGTAATATTCCACAGATGCCAAGTTACATGAGCCATCGTCACCTCCAACAACATATATCATACCTTCCACAGCACAAACGCCTGAAAAATAGAGACGCGATAATATAAAGTATTTTTATTTAATTATTCCTTCATTTTACTGCTAAATAACACTGACACATTAAAAACAAGCCTAAGGTAATGTTTGACAAAAATACAAGAATTCTCACATAATGTTGATATTGCAAGCTTTGACACCACCAGATTTCACCAGAAATAAAGATTTTTTCAAGTTACTTTCAAATTGTGGCCATTTTTCTCATAAATAAAGTTACATTTTTCACTTTCTTATGTCTAGAGCAGCTCTGGGAAGCGACAGGGGGTCGCCAACACATTAGTTGATACACTTCTTATCTTTGTGCCTGCTGAGCTGAATCCTTGAGTTTCACTAAAGGATAAGTAAATCTTTAAAATATGTGAATGTAAAATTGACGAGGGTGCTATTCTAAGAACTTTTGCAATGTACATTCATTATTTTTATTTTAATTCATCTACTGTTAATATGAATGAACTTTGTTAAAACAGTGCCACCTGCTGGTCATTTTCTGACCACCAAGTAGTCAAGGAAGTTGTTAGGAGAAAGAAAGAGGCTGTTCTGATGTTCTTCTGCACAGGAAAAAAAATTAGAAACCGCTCTCAAATCTTTTCTAAGCAGAAAGATCAAATTGCAACATAGCTGCCACAGCTGCTTATGAATGTGAAAATTTAAACTTTACACTTCAATATTTGAAAAACGGTCACACATAGAAAATAGAAAGTAATTGGAAAAGGGCTTTATTTCTGTCTGAAAACAACTGAACTGAAAAAAGTTTTGAAGGTGAACAACCCATTTAAAGGAGAATGAAAGTATGTTTAGTACCTGGAACTATTCACAGGGTTTGAAAATGCAGAAGTGTAGCAGAGATGGTAGACACTGCACTGCTTCAGTATTGTGACCTCCCGAAAACAACAAGTGCAGCTTTAAAGGAGAATTCAACCCTTTAGCAAAAAAAACCTGTACCCTCCCTCCCCCCCAGCCTAACTGCCCCCCCCCCCCGGGGAAATGCCCCTAACTTTTTACTTACCCCTCGGCTCAGAGTCAGGCATCTGAGTTCCATACAGCCATCTTCCGGGTCTTCGTGTCTACTTCTGGCGCTTCGGCAATTTCAATCCATTTTGGTGCATGCGAAGTTGTCGCATACTGGTAAATTGCTCCCACTGCGCATGTGCCGCTTCACCAGACTCCCACTCAGCTTACCGAAGACCCAGAAGATGACTGAGTGGAACTCTGGTGCCTGAATCTGCGCAGAGGGGTAAGTAAAGAGTGCCCCAAACTCTTTATGACTTCATAGTCATAAAGAGTTTGGGGCATTTCCCGGGGCGGCAGTTAGGCTGGGGGGAGGAGGGTCAATGTGGGGTGGGGGGTAGGGTTTATTTTGCTAAAGGGTTGAATTCTCCTTTAAAGCCAAATAAACAAACATTTGCCAAAAATGCCAACTAGGGAAGCACTGCATCCAGGACTCAGCCAAGTCTGAGCTTTTTTTCAGTAGGGTTCCGCCGAACAGAATCTGCCAGACATTGTGTCAAAATCTGCAACTTCTACTTACGCAGCATCAATTTCCAGACTTCAGGACAATTTGGACTCAATATTCAGCCTAATCTGATCAACCAGATTCAGGAGAATGCTTATTAGTGGCATTTGGTGCATCCTTCATGGCAACCCACGTTGAGATGAAGGATGAATAGGATGACCTCATAGTTTGTCACCATGACCAATAATCAGATAAGTGCATAGATTATAGGGGTTATTTATCAAAATCCGATTTTTCCAGTTTTTTACATATAAAAAGTCTGACCAAACTAGAATCCACAATTTGATCTTTTTTATTATTAAAAAAAAGCTTGATCTCATCGGCAGGTCTGAGATGTCAGATTTTCGGATTTGTGCTTTTTGCTGCTTCAGGCTTTAATAAATCTAAAAACAATTTGAGTAAAAAACCCCCCCAGAAAAATTAGAGTTTTGCCCCAACAAAGCCCAACCAGAACCTCCTAAGAGTAAGATCACTTCAAAATGGTTTAGGCTGAACTGACTGTATTTGATGAAATACAATCAATTTAGCCAGTCTAGCTGAAGGTGTCTTGTTTTTGACATAATTTGGTAATCTTAAAGTGTGGGGAGTGGTAGGAGAGATATTCCGATTTTTCCAAGTAAACCACAAAGAGCTAAGAGAATGCAAACATGCAGAGACCTTTTATTAAAAAAAAAAAAAACAAACATTAAATTGAAATCAGCAGACAGAAATGTGGCTTTTATCTTATTAGTACACAGATAATGCAGTTACCTGTTCAAGGACAGTGTACTCGCTCATTACCTATACACTTAATGTATACATCTACATTTACAGGTACATTCATACCCTAGAAACAAGGTGATTGGGCAGCTGTGGTAGTAGACTGGGGTTAAACTGGCTCCCAAGCAACAAGTTAGTACAACCTGAGATACAGATTTGCTATTGCCCAATCATATAGCTACCCACACAGAAATGAACAAACCTTTACATGCCTATTGAAGGTGGAGTGAAAGTGATCTGGCCTTACCCTTCTATATAGTATTATTAACTTGCCAAACGCTTTAAAATTAATCATTAATCCACCTGACTAATAATCAGTAATGAAACAAGACAGAGACGATATAGCAAATATGATAAAAAAAAGGTTATGAAAGAAGCAGCCAAAAAAACAGATCTGTATGTCACAGTCCTAAAAGGAGGACACAGGCTGATTCGGGGAGATTAGTCGCTCCTCTTCTTCGGGGCGACTAATCTCCCCGAACTGCCTTCCCCGCCGGCTAAAATGCAAATCACCGGCGGGGTGGCAATTGGAGCGATTCGTTTTCCGAAGTCACTCGAAATTCTCATGAGGAAACTTCGGGCAACGAAATGCTCCGAGTGCCATCCCGCCAAAGATTTTCATTTTAGCCAGCGGGAAGGCAGTTTGGGGAGATTAGTCGCCCCGAAGAAGAGGTGATTTGTCACCGGGCAGCTAATCTCCCTGAATCTGGCTGTGTGCCCTGACCTAAATCAGATTTTCAATGCTAAAGAGCTTTGGTGACCTTGGGCTGATAAAGAAGCCCAAAATGCAAGGTGTTATGCTTCTAGCCCACCCAATTATTTGTAAAGTTTTAGTTCTACTTAGGGCTAGCCACCCAGCTGTTAGGACATCCAATTAGTTTGGTGGCTGATGGAATGGATAGGTATACACTTTGGCACAGACTGACAGTTACTGTAACCCTGTCCACACCCAAACTGGATATCTGTTCAGTCCTGTTTTTTTAGTATGGCTGATGGACCTCATCGGAGTTGAGAAACTGCTGCTTAATATCTACAGTCTTAAACATATTATAGAATAGGACTAGTTTTTGCCAGAAAGGGTGAAAGGGAAGTCAGCAGAGTAGCTAGAAATACACACCCAGGCCAAAATGTTACACTAAGAATGCCTAATGACTAAGATATGCACTGCCTATAAGAAGCATGCAGACAAAAACATCCTCCCAAGCGGCAGCACAAGCTCTTATAGGGTTTTCACAATAAGATTAAATTAAAATTAATGACACAGGCATGTGGTTTTTAAATGGGAACGCTGGCTTCCAAACCAAAATCTGATTAAGAGGCCCACATAACACAGAAACCCCTAATATACCCATCACAGTTACCGGTTTCTTCAAAAAATATGAATAAATGCCTTTTTCTATGCTGAAATTCAACTGTTTAACAGTTCTTCTCTTTCTGCATAATTTGAAATCCTGGCAGGGAAGGAGGGACTAAACACTGATGTTACAAATTGTAACAACTTCTCCACAGCTTACAGACAGCATGCAGGAACTACATAACCACACTGCATTATACTGTGATTTTCTGTTCCTTATTGAAAGCACATGTGCAGGGAATTGTGGGGGTTAGAAGATGCAGGCTGAGGACAGATGTCTGCTGATACAAAGTAACAGTAGTCAGCCAGCTCAGCAAAGTAGTCAGACAGATCTGTAGGAGAGCAGGGGGCTAGGCTTGGGTAACTATTCCAAACCATTAAGAATCATGAAAAGCATACATATTTTTTAATTGATGTGTATTGCAAAGTTGCTTGAAATTATGTTTACTTTTCAAAAAGTGTAAGTTCTGTTTGTGTAGAGTTCCCCTTTAAGATGTTAACTTTTTCTTTTTATAATAAAACTCAGAGGTGTCAGTTGCTAAGGCTCTATTAACCTAGAAAATAAGAAGCAGAGTCAGAAGAGAAGGTCAACAGGAGTCCCTAAATAGAATGAATGGGAAAGATTTTTTAATTAGAAGAAAAAAAACCCTTTAAAGAATGGCAGATCCTTTTTGCAAAACAAAACACAAGCATTACCTGCATTCCTTCGACACATGTTCATATCTGCCACTTGCTTCCACGTATTTGTTGAGGGATCAAAAACCTCCACACTTTTCCTCACCAAAGGCCCATCATGCCCACCAACAGCATACAATAAGCCATTTAAGACTCCAACACCTAGAAAGATTATTGAAACAAAAAAAATCTTATTTGAATAGTCAGCTAACCATCACTATATCATTTGTTAAAACTGAGAATGGCCCATTCTCTCCTTTCCCCTTAAAGGAATTGTTCAGTGTAAAAATGAAAACGGTGTAAATAAATAGGCTGTGCAAAATAAAAAATGTTTCTAATATAGTTAGTTAGCCAAAAATGTAATGTATATAGGCTGGAGTGACTGGATGTGTAATATAATAGCTACAACACTACTTCCTGCTTTTCAGGTCTCTTGGTTTACACTGACTGGTTACCCTGGTTACCAGGCAGTGACCAATCAGAGACTTGAGGGGGGGCCACATGGGTCATATCTGTTGCTTTTGAATCTGAGCTGAATGCTGAGGGTCAATTACAAACTCACTGAACAGAAATGTACCATGTGGCCCCCCTTCAAGTCACTGACTAGCTCAGAGTTATAGAGCTGAAAAGCAGGAAGTTGGATTCTGGCTGTTTTATTAGACATCTGTTCACTCCAGCCTTTATACATTACATTTTTGGCTAACTAACTATATTAGAAACATTTTTTATTTTGCACAGTCGAACTATTTACAGTTTTTATTTTCACACTGAACTATTCCTTTAAAGGAGAAGTCAACCTGTACGGGGAAAAAAACCCTCCCCCCCTCCACTGTGTAGGCCCCCCTCCCTCCCGGCCTACCTGCCCCCCCGGGTAAATGCCCCTAACTTGTTACTCACCCCTCGGCGCAGGTCCTCTGCTGCGGAGTTCACGGGCGCCATCTTCTCCCGAGCGTTCTTCTTCCTGCTTTGACCATGCACAGTACGAGGCATTTACTGGTAAGGATCTTCTGCGCATGCGCCGAAAGTCACAAAGTTTCCAAAAAAAAGATCGAAAACTTTGTGACTTTCCGATCTTTTTTTCAGAAACTTTGTGACTTTCGGCGGATGCACAGAAGATCCTTACCGGTAAATGCCTCTTACTGCGCATGCGGCAAAAAATGCCGGTCAAAGCAGGAAGAAAAAGGCTCTGGAGAAGATGGCGCCTGTGAACTCCGCAGCAGAGGACCTGCGCCGACGGGTGAGTAACAAGTTAGGGGCATTTGCCCCGGGGGGCAGGTAGGCCGGGGGTTTCCCTGTACAGGTTGACTTCTCCTTTAACTGTCTGGGACTCTATGGTATAAGTATGTCGCCATATAAGCTCCATCAAATATCTAGACTTAAAGTGATACTGACACTAAAAATTTTCTTTTCAAAATATTAATCTACATTAAAAGTTGCCTATGGGTCATGTTCGCTGATAGTTCCGATTTTGTAAGTAATTGCTACTTGAAGTTCCTAAACCTGGCTGTTTTGCCGGCCTGTCTCTTCTCAGCCTGTCAGTTAGAGTTTCTAATGCTAACGGACTCCTGCTGCACAAATATGGCAGTCCCCTCCTAAAGTCTAGATATCTGATGGAGCTTTTATGGCGACATACTTATACCATAGAGTCCCAGACAATTAAGGGAAAAAAAGAGAATGGCCCATTCTCAGTTTCACAGTACAGTGTGAAGACAGTGAAACATGGTGGCACAAGCATCATGATATGGGGATGTTTCTCATACTATGGAGTTGGGCCTATTTATCACATACCAGGGATCATGGATCAGTTTCAATACATCAAAATACTTGAAGAGGTCATGTTGCCTTATGCTGAGGAGGAAATGCACTTGAAATGGGAGTTTCAACAAGACAACGACCCCCAAACACACCAGTAAATGAGAAACATCTTGGTTCCAGGCCAACAAGATTGACATTATGGAGTGGCCAGCCCAATCCCCAGACCATAATCCAACAGAAAACTTGTGGAGTGACATCAAAAATGCTGTTTCTGAGGCAAAACCAAGAAATGCAGAAGAATTGTGGAATGTAACAGGTGCCAGAAGTTGGTCGACTCCATGCAACACAGACGTGCAGAAACACTGCTTATACAACTAAATATTAGTTCAGTGATTCAAATGGAAGCAAAATCTTGAAACATGTTTTAGTTTATACAGTGAATCTTCTAGAAGAATGCAGACACTGCTTTTTTGGAATGGAATGTGCAGTGTTCCCAATGCATTTGTGTGTATGGAAATAAAAGCTATCATAAGAATTGTGAGCTTTATTCACTGTTTTAAACACACTGCTATTATTCTAAACACAACTGTATAAATATGAAATATAGACAATTTTGAAAGCGTGAGCGACACACTTGTCGAAACAGAATAAGCCCCCACAATGGCACCCAAAGAGCCTGAGACAATTAGGATGTACTGGCAATAAGCTAAACGTGGATTCTGTATATATGATTTATAATAACTAACAGAAATACGGAGTGCCATATCTGCAAATATTAGCATATGGTATTATATAAATCCCTGTAAACTCCATCACTGATGGAACTACCAGCTGGGAAGGAAAACTGATGGATCAATCTCTTTGTTTACTGCCCAAAAAGAAGCTCAATTCCAAGAGGGGAGAATCTCACATGTGAAACTGAAATAAAATGAGTGTCAAAAATATCTAAAAGGCATAAATTGATATAATTGCTGGATTATCATTTGATTTAATAATTGATTTCATTAAAAATAGGATTCCCACTGAAATTTGAATGCTGACTCGGTTAGCTGTTCTTTACTTTTGTTTGGGAAGTAACCAATTCTGCATCTTCCAGCTTTACTGGGGACTCTGCCTTTTGTTGTATTGTCTTTCAATGAGCTCCTGGCAAAACTTAAAAATTACACATTCTTTGTAAAGGCTTACTATCTGATATTTATGAACTCCTTTACTCACACACATACACAAAAGCCATGAATATCTTGTAAAGTATATCCTATAAACGGTGCCTAGTATTGTCATCAGCTATAAACTGTGAGTAGTGATGTCCATTTTGTCACATGACTCACTAAAACTTGTGTATTATAATAAATAAAGTACCCCTGTTGGAAAATGAGGATATTATAAGTCACTAAAGAGACCATTTATACAGGTCACGGAACTCCGAGGTTACTTCTAATAGCCTTATAGTTTACAATAGGTGTACATATATATTATATATATATCTATATATCTATATATCTATATATATATATATATATATATATATATATATATATATATATATATATATATCTATATATAGATATATCTATAGATATAGATATATCTATATCTATATGCCCTTTAATGATTTTATTTATAATTGCCTTGAACTATTAAGTGATATTGGGGTGCAAGGAAAGCTTTTCCTCTAGCACACCAACTCTTCTATGATTTGCACCTGGTGTTATTTTGTACACAAGGCTCAACAATGTATTTCATAATGAAGAATCAACCAGAACATTACCTAATTAGTTCAAGTCATTCTGACAGGTACTTTAAAAATCTCTTTCAGAATACTACTTTTTGCCAACAGGGAGAAAGAGAGGAAATAATTACCTATTCTAACCTGAGCTGGGGCAATGTTCTTTACGTCTGTCTACTTTATTAGTCATTGCTGCCCTCTTCTGGCCAATGGGAAACATCAATTTGGCTCTCTGATTTCTTTTCCCCACCTCTTTGCACCAAGCTGTTATCTCCACTTCAGTCGTATTACAACCGGCTACTTCCCAGCAGCAGCAGAACATCAGAAATCTCATGACAAAGGTGAATCATGTTAACTGGTTGCTTCTGAGAAGCCTTAGTGGTGGGTTTTGAAAAAGCTATTGCTGATGTGTTGTAATTTTATTTGAGTCCAAAATTCTAAGTCAATGTACTTATGGAGATCAAGCTATTTATAACATTTTTGAGAACAGCAGAAAGACGTTTTTGAATTCCTCAATCCTCTTGGATCTCAACTTTGACTGCCAACCCAACCCACAATGTAATACAACTGCAGAAAAGCAGGCTCTCAAATTGCCATGTACTCGAAGGGTTAAACAGCATTTGAGTGACCTACTTTCTGCAATTTGATTCCCAGCTTTGCCTCTCATACACTTTTCCTTTTCCCCCATTAAAATAGTAGCCATTTCAGAGCTGTTTTGACAGCTGTGTTTTTCCATGCTCCAAATGCATGAAAATAGTTTCCAAGCTGGAAACGTTTGTAGAAAAGTAGGAATAAAGATCTTAGATACCTGCTCCACTCCTTCTTGTTCCCATTTCCGTAATGTAACTCCATTCATTTGTACTTGGGTTGTAACATTCAACTGTGCTCAGGCACTGCCGGGATGCACCATCATAACCCCCAACAGCATACAGCATGCCTACAATAGCCAACACCGGGGAAAAAGGTTATATGACTGTAAGCAGCATGTGAAATGCCATTATCATTCACGGAAATTCAGTGGAAATATATGTGTTTCCTTTTTACAAGTACAGTAATCACAAAATCTGATACGCTTGCTACATGTGTTTTTAACAAGAAACTAATCAGCAGTCTAGTCTGTTAGTATTCAAAGCTTATATATGATTGGCACAGTGTTATAACTAGATGTTACTGGGCCCCCCAACATATCCAGAGGTTATCCTGTTTTACCTATATAGATAGAACTTGTTCATTAATTAGGACCTCATGGGGACCCCTGTACCTCCTGGGCCCCCTGCAGTAGCAGAGTCTGCTTCCTCTGTAGTTACTAGGGATGCACCGAATCCACTATTTTGGATTCGGCCGAACGCCCGAATTCTTTGCAAAAGATTCGGACGAATACCGAACCAAATCCTAATTTGCATATGTCCTGATTTTTATGATGTTGTTTTTATTCTTAAATTAGACTGTTTACTCTGCAAATAATTCACTCTACAATATAAAATTTCATTGGTGAAGCAGCAAGTGTATTTTATTTTTGTTGTAATTTTGGTGTGTAGGCAGCCATCTTGGGTAATTTTGCCTGATCATGTGCTTTCAGAAAGAGACAGCACTTTAGAATGGAACTGCTTTCCGCAGGCTGCTGTTTCTCCTACTCAGTGTAACAATGTGTCGCAGTGGGACCTGGATTTTACTACTGAGTGTAGTTTTTAGATCTACCAGGCAGCTGTTATCTTGTGTTAGGGAGCTGCTATCTGGTTACCTTCCCATTGTCCTGTTGTTAGTCTGCTGGGGGGGGGGAGAGGGTGATATCACTCCAATCTGCAGTGCATCTGCAGCAGTAAGAAGTAGGGATGCACCGAATTCAGGATTCGGTTCGGTATTCAGCCAGCATTCTGCCGAATCCTTGTGCCTGTCCGAACCGAATTCGAATCCTTAAAATCATGTGACTTTTCATCACAAAACAAGGAAGTAAAAATTATTTTAGCCGGGTTCGAATTCGGTATTCTGCCGAATCTTTCATAAAGGATTCGGGGATTCAGCCGAATCCAAAAAAGTGGATTTGGTGCATCCCTAGTAAGAAGTGACTGAAGTTAATCAGAATACAAGTCACATGACTGGGGGCAGCTGGGAAACTGACAATATGTCTAGCACCATGTCAGATTTCAAAATTAAATTTCTCTTTTGAGAAATGAATTTCAGTGCAGAATTAGTGCAGCACTAATGACTGTTTTGAAAAAAAAAATCCTATGACAGTATCCCTTATAACAGCCAGAGATCCACAGCTTATATATCTGTAAATGAAGAGAATGCTAAAACTACCAAAAAATGCACAATAATGAAAAAAAAGTTATTTACAATCAGAACATACCTCCAACAACGCCCACACCAACACTGCTCCTTCTAGTGTTCATTGGTGCAACGTGAAACCACTCGTTTGCTTTCATGTTGTATGCTTCCACTGTTGCAAGACCTACAAAACAATGAAATGCCTTATGTAATATGCATGTTTTAATGCAATATGGAATATATAGGAGAACAGGTCTAAGGGTCCTCACAAAAGTTCAATGCAAAATCCCTCTGCACAGCACTTACTTGATTTTCAAGGGTACATACACTCCCTGGCTGCTTCCAGATCAAGTCGTATCCAGTCCATGCAAAAGGGAATACCATATAAAACAGCATTTTTTACTGCAGGTTAAATTACCTGTACTGCCATCAAATCCTCCAACCGCATACAAAAGCCCATTCAAAACAGCTGCTCCTAAAGTGCTTCTCCTGTCTTGCATGTTGGCCACACTTGTCCATTGGTCTTTTACTGGGTCATAAGAATCTACCGTCCGCACCCTGAGTGAGCCATTGAATCCTCCAACAGCAAATACATGGCCAGACATGTACACCACACCTGAAACAACATGGTCTTATTACATGTGCAAAAGTAAACGTCTACATTTATAGATAAATATCCTCTTAAAGGGGTTGTTCACCTTTAAATGAACTTTTAGTATGATGTAGAGTACTATTCTGAGATAATTTGCAATTTTTGATTTATTTAGCTTTTTATTCAGTTGCTCTCCAGTTTGCAATTTCAGCCAATCTGGTTGCTAAGGTTCAAATTACCCTAGAAAAAATGGACTGCTTTGAATAAGGGACTGGAATATGAATAGGAGAGGCCTGAATAGAAAGATGAGTAATAAAAATTAACAATAACAAAACATTTGTAGCTTTACAGAGCATTTGTTTGTTAGATGGGTTCAGTGACCCCCTTTAGAAAGCTGGAAAGAGTAGAAGACAAATATTTCAAAAACTGTAAAAAAGAAAAAATGAAGGCCAATTGAATTGAATTAGCCATTCTCTAACATACAAAAAGTTAATTTTAAAGGTGAACCACCCCTTTAAACACATTTCTGCACGGATGTTAAAATTCCTATGAGAGTAATAAGATACAGGCTGTGACCCTCCCTCTTGCACTTGCAGGCAATTCTCATTTAAGGTGAATGGGTAGGAAGTTTGATATTGCTCTTTTGCATTCGGGCAGTGCTAACAATCATCTTGTATAAATTATTCAATTCATTTTGAAATACAAATAATCAAAATGTAAAAGGATTTCATGACCATATTGTAGTCTGGAAGCTTAAAGGGAATCTGTCGTCATTTTAAACTTTTTTTTTTGCATTTTTATAAAGAACACACATCCATAAACACTGTCTGGCAAATAAAATGTTAATCCACAAATCCATGCATAAGTTATTTTAGTTTGTATTTTGTCATGGGGGCTTCCATTTCTGCTCATTACACATTCATCCTGTGCTGCTCTAACAGCAGGCACAGCATTACCTGTGTGCTTGGAGGCAGCCACTCTGTAATGAAAAGCCAGGTCGCACTACGACATGAGAATCTAGCTGTACACTCCCCCTCCCCTCTCTGCCCGTGTGTGATGTTTGGAGGAGAGAGGTCACATGGTTTGCAGGGAAGCAATTACTTTCACTTTCCTATGTCTGCCTGCTCTACAGCTGCACTAGCAGCCCCTCCTCCCACAGACACTGTCAAAGCTCCTGCTGTTCTGTAAGTTTGTTCTCTGCTTTCCTTTGGAGGGGGGAACTTTCTCTCCTTGCTGCCTTCCTAGTTTGTTTTACTGGTTACTAGATGAGGTAAAGGAGCTGTGAGTTCCCTCTGCTATCCACCTCACACAAACCTTGCTCCTTTCCTGCCTGCAATACTTCTTTTTTCATTAACTACTTACTGTCTCCTTTCTCCTGAGCTATTTTAACCCTTTCTAGACTTCCTCCTAAGTTTTCCTGGTTTTCAAGTATGTCCTTATTTTTTTTTCTATTCCCTGTCATCAGTCCTGGGAGTGTACTCCTGTGTTTCTCCTGTGTTTCATTTTTGTGTAAACAAATTTAAATAAACTATCTATATAAAATATTTTTTTTTCCAGTGCCCAAAATGAATTGTGTGTGTGTGTATATATATATATATATATATATATATATATATATATATATATATATATATATATATATATATATATAGCTTTTCAAGATGGACCAGCACTCCAGTTTATTCAATCAAATGTGAATATTTATTTGAATAGTTACTCTCGTGTCCAACGTTTCGGCCCACATCTGGCCCTTTATCAAGGATAAAGGCCCAGATGTGGGCCGAAACGTTGGACACGAGAGTAACTATTCAAATAAATATTCACATTTGATTGAATAAACTGGAGTGCTGGTCCATCTTGAAAAGCTGCATAATCCTATTTGACCGGGCACCCACTACGAACTGAGAGGGTTAAAGTGCAGGTACTTTTTGAATTTATATATATATATATATATATATATATCTATATATATATATTTATATATTTATATTTATTTTTGAAACGTAAGTGGGGGCAGTGATCACAGGACTATCTTATTTCAGTCCTTCTGAAGTGGTGTCAGTGAGAGCTTATCTTGATACCTGCCTATTGTTCAATTGACAGGCTCAGACAAGGCTCTATTTACATTACAGCAGCTTGTAGGAGGGAGGGGTAATGCCTTAGGCATAGAGGCGGGGCAAGCAATTGCTTTCACTTTCCATTCAGCACTTTCCTAGATGTCACTGTTCTCCCCACATTACCCCAGTTCGCTTAACCATTTAATTGTGTAACCAGGGCATAGGGATGGACATCAGGTCCCCCATTCTGGTGCACAAACAAGATTCTGAGATGATGCAAGGCTTGTCTTAATAACAGTGTCCACAAAATGGCTCCTGCCTGCTTGCTATAATTATAAATTCCCAGACTGATGGAGACAAGATTCAGATAATTTATACAGTGTAATTAACGTTCATTTTGCTTGTATAACATTATTAAATCGGAATTGGAATAATTTTTTTGGTCCCCTTTAAATGGTGAAATGTGAAAGACAGGCAGAACAGACAAACAATAAATGAATCTATAAATAAAAGAAATTCAAGTTCACCAAGTCAAGACAGACAATGGAGACATTTAGATAATGTTTTACCTGAAAAATCACAAAATGTAGAATGTAAGACTAATTGCAACAATGCTAATAAACATCTTGTATAAGCCTCATAATAGTGCAGTTTTGTACAGGTATGGGACCTGTAATCCAGAATGCTCGAGACCTGGGTTTTCCAGATAAAAGCCCTTTAAGAAAATTGGATCTGCATCCCCTAAGTCTACTAGAAAATCATGTAAACATTAAATATAACCAATAGGCTGGTTTTGCCTCCAATAAGGATTCATTAGATCTTAGTTGGGATCAAGTGCAAGCTACTGTTTTACTATAACAGAGGAAACCCCTTTGCCTTTCCGTAATGCGGAGCTTTCTGGATAACGGGTTTCCGGATAACGGATCCCATACCTGTATTTACAATTAACAATGGAGATTTCGGAACATACCTGATCTGCACCTTCTTGATGGCAGTTCAGCCACCTGGTGCCACTGCTCCTCTTTGAAATCATAACATTCCACACTGCGGATAGCTTTAGGAGCCTGACCTCCCACAACGACCATTAGCTGAAAAGAAACCACATTAGTGAACATTGACCAAATGTGGAAAGTTACTGTATGGACATTATGGAAAATGTATAAAATATTCCTCAGCACAATAAACTAGCAATACTAGCAATAATATTAGTTAGTGGTTTAGCTTTCAAAAAGTCCAAAACACAATTACTAGATGTTACCTTTGGCATGCTGACAGGAGTCCTTTGTCTGGTGCGGGCACTTTTTATCAATGTGCGTTGATCACCCGGGAGTAGGTGATACTTCATAGCTTCAATGAGGTAATCCTTGCAGGCACTACTGTTTTTCACCAGTGTCTCTTCTTCAACTCTCTATAAAGGCAGTACCACAAGCTACATTATAGCAACTGAAACAAAGTCTTTATCTACCTTCATTGGTTAAAGGGGAACTCCACAAAAACATTAGCGTTTTGAAAAGTAAACATAATTTCAAACATCTTTTCAATATACATCAATTAAAAAATATGTAGACTTTTGGAACAGTTCCCTAAGCCTAGCCCACTGCTGATCTGTCTGACTACTTTGCTGAGCTGGCTGACTACTGTTCAGCAGCCAGCTGTCCTCAGCCTGCATGCTCCAAACCCCACAATTCCCTGTGCACGTGATTCCAATAAAGAAAGGAACATCACAGTGCAATGCATCGTGGGTTATGTAGTTCCTGTATGCTGTATGTAAGCTATAGAAAAGTTGTTACCCTTTGTAACATCAGTGTTTAGTCCCTCCTTCCCTGCCAGGATTTCAAATGATGCAGAAAGAGAAGAACTGTTAAACAGCTGGATTTCAGCATAGAAAATGACATTTATTCATACTTTTTGAAGAAACAGGTATCTGTCATGGGTATATTAGGGATTTCTGTGTTATGTGGGTCTCTTTATTAAATTTTGGTTTGGAAGCCAGAGTTCCCCTTTAATATTTTTTCATTGTAATTATTACAGTACAAGCACAGACATTAGGCCAATTTAGGTAATATTATCGCACTGTATAGGACATAAACACAGCACAGAACAATGCAATAATGCTGCATTTAGAGTGTTAATATACATCTTTTATTTTCTGTTTTATTTACATAACTTGATGGAAAAAAAAACTTCATATGTTTAATATCTGTCTACAGTTCCACAGTAAGCAATCACTGTGCTATATGTATTACTCTCTGTTTGGATTTACTAATTATAAAAATGTACACCATTATATGGATCATATACATTAGAGAATTAAGAGAAAGGAACAAAAATACCACAAAGAAATTCAGTTCACAGAGTGGTGTGGCTGCTTTTTGGGTGAGACTAAAGCTGGCCATACACATAGAGATTCGCTTGTTGGGCCTTCAAGGCCAGGATTTTTACCCCAAGGACAGGATTTTTACCCCTGCCCGATCGACATCTGGCCGACTCTCGTCGTTGTGATCCCTTCAAACTAGTATCCAGGAACCAGCAGCGTCTGTCACAGGATTCAGCACTTACCTGTACAAGATAATCCCGGGATAGCAATGGGAGCCGGACATGTTCCATGAGGTGAGACATATGCTCCTGTCGAACTTCTGTGTCATGATTTACCCAAACAATCACTGCTTCAAACACCTTTAGAGAGAGAGAATATTTCCTATCACTTATAACACCCTCTGAAACTACAATGCTTTCCAGAACAGCTATCAAGAGATACTTGAGAAATGTCAGTCCTTGGTGTCTCCAAATATTAACATAGAAATGAAATTATATTACAGAATCCAATCAAAGGCCATGCTAAAAGTTTAGTGGTATTCTAACACTATTAACAATCGTCACTTTTTATGACCTGCTATTAATTTACTTTCTATTCTGCATGTCTGCACCCTGAAATTTAAAATGCTATCTTGTTACCTGGGGTCACAGAAAACAGATTAATTTTAGAGGCTAGTGTTTAATTTTTTTTTTCTTCTTATTTTTTTTTTACACTCTCCTATTAAATCTTCAAATTGTTCACCCACTGCCTGAATGCTTGGTTAAGTGGGACCCTAGAATCCATCTAACAGTTTCAATTCCAGTTTCCCTCAAACGTTTTTCATGTCATGCTCATTAATTCAAGCCATCTGCTGCTCGGAAAACTCCTGAACTCGAGTTCCCTTTATGCCACATTGCTCATTTGACTCGAACAAGCTACACACATTATAGGTCTTAACTAGTGTATTTTGTTATTTATCAACTAGAGGTTACAGGGCAAAATACCAGCAAACTGCTCAGAAGCATTTCCTAATAATAAAGTATAAAACCTTGAACTAAGACTGACACACAGAGGTTTGTATAGGAAGTCTTTCCTTTTATACTATGTATGTTAATATCGCCCTTTATTTAACCTAACCTGCACCTAGATGCATACAATACACCGAGAATGAAATTGGTTCTATTGATTTGGATAATTCTGCTGACAATCCAAGATAACAGGTCTATTCCATAATTATGTGGATATATATATATCAACAATATGATATAAATATCCAAAAACGGAGATATATTTCCCTTTCAACCAAAGTGGTTGAGAAGTTATATTCTTGTTATCAGAATTCAGCATTTCACATAAGCAGTGTTCAAACGCTAAACACACAATCGCTGTTCATGATCACAATGCCCCCAAGGCAATGGAAACAACACAGTATTTTCTTGGCAATGAAATAGCACGGAATATAAAAGACCTAGCACTACAACACTGCATGACTACTTTTAAAGTCAAATCAGAATCTTTACACTATTCTACATCTATTTCGGTCAGAGTGTTAGAAAGTACTATAAAGAGACAATTCAAGTCTATTTTTTCCCTCTTACCATGAAAAATAAACATGGGGGGGGGGGGTGAGAAACAAAGATCTTTTAATAATAGCATTACTTTTATAACATTACAATAACACTTCCCTGTTCTGCTTTGAAGTGTACAACAATAGAAAAGATGGGATATCAGATGCAACAGTGCTAAGAGTAAAGACATTAGAATTCGTAATGTGTGTTTGGACTGGTGAATGGGACCAAGATCCAATTCACAATTTTTGGCACAGACAGTTCTCTTCTCGCATATTACTCTTAGCAGTAGCACACCACTGCATAGGAAATTCTAGGAGTTTTCTGTTCACGGTTATCTATAAACATACAGGAAGTTTTTCTCCTCAAAAAACCTTATTTATTTGTTTGTTGTTATTTAGTTTTGAGTGGCAATTGCCACAAAAACTTTAGATGAACCAAGTTAAACATGAGCCGAATAAACAGGGTTTGCATCGAAAACATTGTCTGCCATTTCATTTTATTAATTATATAGTGAATAAAGTACTCCCTCTTGTAAATTATAAGGATATTATAAGTTACCAGGGAGTTTCATTTTTAAACAGGTCATGGAACTCCGAGGTAGAGTTCTGCAGCGTGTCAGGTACCCGCAGAAACCTGTGGTACCCTGCAGGTTGAAGTTCCGGGTATAGACACGGGTCAGCGGTTCTGCGGGTTGAGGGTTGGGGCCAAGGGTCTTCTCAATATCGATTTTTACTCCTTTTTTCTGATCATGTCTACTTCCGATGATGCCACTTCCGGTTTACAATGACAGCACGTCCTGTTTTACTCCTTTTTTTTTCTCATCACGCCTACTTCCGATGATGTTACTTCTGGTTTACAATGACAGCACTTCCTGATTCTTGATGGTCAGTGGATAAGGTACTTGCGGGTCAAAGTGGGTAAGAATGCGGGTTGCGGGTCCGGTTCCAAAAAATGGACCCGCACAGGACTCTACTCCGAGGTAACTTCTAATATCCTCATGTTTTGCAACAGGGGGTACTTTATTTATTATAATACACAAGTTTCAGTGAGACTTGTGACAGAAATGACTGCTCACCGTTTATAACTGATGACATCAATACTAACCGTTTATAAGGATATAATTTACAAGATATTCGTGGCTTTTCTGTATTATATAATTATATTTCACTTATTATTATGCATTTTTTTTATAAAATTATTATAACGTGATGATGGATCTTTCTTTTGTTGGCCACGGAATGTGATTTCTGATATCCTCATTTTATAACAGTGGGACTTCTCATAATGCATACATTTCCATTAGTCATAGAATACAAGTGACATCAGTAGGCTACACCAACCCCTTAGATGTTGCTCCCAGTGGCCTCAAAGCGAGTCCTAATTTTTTGAATTCCTCATTTGGAAGCAGGTTTTGGTTGCATAAAAACCTTTGTACTACCAAACAGAGCCTCCACAAAGGGGCTACCAAATAGTCAATAACAACCATTATTTGGCATCTCCAGGCACGTTCTACATGCTTGTGTTGCTCTCCAACTCTTTTTACATTTGAATTTGGCTCATGGGTAAAATAGGTTGGGGTCCCCCAATGTAGAGGCACAAGGCCAGTGCCCCAACACATTCACTGTACTTGTCATGGCCACTTTTACTGCTGTAAAGCTATTTAAAACCAACAAATCCAAAGAGGCAAGTTTTATATAAATGCATGCCTTCCCTGAGAGATGAATGACCATTTTTTTCACCCTTTCCATTTTTTATTAATTATATATACATACTGTATAGAACAGCCAAACGTGTGCACTCCATTTAATAAGGCTACATGGAGATTATAGTCATATTATACAGTACTCACAGGTCTTAAGTGATGAACAAAAAATACAGGTTGAGACCTAAATGTCAGTTCAATAAATGTATTTTTTGTTCATCACTTATAAGGAGAACTAAACACTAACATTGAATATGGTTAAGTTTGCCATATTTTACATAATGAACTTATTGCACCAGCCTAAAGTTTCAGCATCTCAATAGCAGCAATGATCCAGGACTTCAAACTTGTCACAGGGGGTCACCATCTTGGAAAGTGTCTGCGACACTCACATACTCCGTGGGCTCTGAGCAGCTGTTGAGAAGCTTAGCTTAGGGGATGTCGCAAATTATCAAGCAGAAAATGAGGTGTCTTTAATATAAGCTGATGCTACAATTCTGATGCTGGTTGCAGTGGCATGTAGTAAATTATTTGTATTAACTACTAATCAGCTTTATACTGTGACATTTATATTCTATGTGTACTTTATATTGTGTGTGGGTCATTAAACTCAGTAACTGACAGCAGCACAGAGCATGTGCAGTGAATCAGCAGAAAAGAAGATGGGGAGCTACTGGGGCATCTTTGAAGACACAGATCTTTACTGCTAAAGGGCTGTGGTTGCCTTGGGCTGGTACAGAAGCCAAATACATATTACTTGTACATGCCCGACATTTCTAGCAGAAGCTGTGCCTTGTAAGTTTGGAGGAAGCCACTATCCGCTATCAATGGAAATTAGTGGAACACAAGGTTTCTACTCTCCCCTCGAGGATTACACAAAAAGCCTAGTTGAGAAATCCTTACAAAAGTGACAAAGAAAAACAACGTGTTTAGGTGCTCAGAGTGAGTGAAAAGTTAATTGCCTGTTCCTGTGACAAAGTTAAGCATTAACCGTTTGTACTAGCCTACAAGGGATTATCAAGGAAAATACAGTATATACATAAAACTATGTTAAACAGTCATGCACTACTACCCAGAACATGAAGATAATAAAATTCTAATTGTAAAGACTTAATTTCCTTTCAGCTTCGGCTACAAATGACATTTTAAAACAGTACTGAAGGCAAAAGGGTCACATGTGTTGAAATGCTTGCGCAGAAGACAAGTGGCTATGGCACATGGGGCATTTTGATCTCCATGGTACCGTTGCAGAGAAAAATGACCTTTATTGCCGCTCTCCCTTTTCCATAGAATAGGAAATGCACATCTTACGACAACACAGGCAGAGAAAGGCTGGATTCACCCAGGAATGGTGGTACAGGTATAGGATTCCTTATCCAGAAACCCGATATCCAGAAAGCTCTGAATTACGGAATGGCTGTCTCCCATAGACTCCATTTTTACTAATCCAAATTTTTAAAAATGATTTCCTTTTTCTCTGTAATAATAAAACAGTAGCTTGTACTTGATCCCAACTAAGATATAATTAATACTTATTGGAAGCAAAACCAGCCTATTGAGTTTATTTAATGTTTAAATGAATTTCTAGTAGACTTAAGGCATGAACACCCAAATTACGGAAAGATCTGTTATCCGGAATACCCCAGGTCCCGAGCATTCTGGATAACAGGTCCCATACCTGTATCTGTGTTTCTCTGTAATGTCTGCCATAAGGTACAGTGTTATCCACACATATCGATCTCACCTGCGTTATTCTACATGGAGGTCAAAATGCGTTACATGGCATAGCCCTAATGCCTTCTTTTTTCATCTATAAATGCATTCCAAATTTTGTATCTGTAAGAAAGAACATAAGAAACTACTTATGCTAAAGGAAAGAAGAAGGAATACCTTTTCCTCTGAGATGACCGTGAGCTTGTCGCTAGCGATTAAGCTGCATACTTGCTCTATTCCAAGATTAAGAAATTCCTCTCCAGTCACTATGTCAGAAAAGTGCTGTTCTGTTAAAATAAATCAAATATATAAGATTTGCATTTTGTACTAACAAACTATGAATGAAATAATAGTACAGGGTGGTTCAAAAGAAATATTGTTTAAATAACACAAACCTACTAGTATTTTTTTGCAGGCAGTAACATGTTACCAGGGCCACCATTAGAAATCACGGGGCCCGGTACAACAACATTTTTGGAACTCCCCCTGGGCCCCGCCCACTCCACACAACAGTTAAAAGACCACACAGACATCAGTGCTAAAAAAGGTAACCCCCCTACACAAGTTATAAAAAGCTATTTATGGTCGTTTTTTAAAAAATTGGTGGCCAGGGCCCCCTACAAGTTAAAAAAAATAATTGGTGACCACAGCCCCCCTTTAAGTTAAAAAAAAAAAAAAACATTGGCGCCAGGGCCCCCCTTACAAGTTGGGGCCCCAAAGAATATTTTTAAAAAAAATACCCTAACCCTTAAAAGTTAAATAATTGGTGGCCAGGGCCCCTCTAGAAGTTAAAAAAAAAAAAAAAAACATTGGTGTCAGGGTCCCCCTTACAAGTTAAAAAAAAGATTGGGGCCCCAAAAAAATATTTGTTAAAAAAACCATTGGTGGCAGGGACCTATAGAATATTAAAATAATACATACATAAAACAAAACATTGGTGGCCAGGGTTACACAAATTGGTGTTCGGTAGATTTGAACTTCAGGACTTCGCCTCCTTTCGTGACTTTTCGCTGCTTCAGGACTTCAATTTCGGCTGTTTTCATGACTTCGGTTCTTTTCGGCGCTTCAGGACTTCAATTTTGTCTATTTTTGTGACTTTAGGTCTTTTTGCTGTTTCAGGAGTTCGGCTTCGGCTGTTTTCTTAGCTTCGGGTATTTTCGCTGCTTTGGGACTTCGGCTGTTCGGCACTTCGGCTGTTAGGGACTTTGAAAATGGCCGCAAGCTTTGGCGCTGTCAAGGGGGGCCAGACTCTTTCGAAAAGTTCAGCACTGCCGGCCCCCCTTCCGGCCCGGGACACTCGTACCCCCTGTCCCCCCCCTGATGGCGGCCCTGTTTGTTAACACTCAAATGCTACATATTGGAGAAAAGGAAAATGCCCAGCACCATCCCTTGGGATTTTACTGGGAACCAGCTCACTGCTGGCACAGGTGTATCTCACTACAAAAACATGCATTACATATGAGAACTGAAAAAAATAGCTGTGTCAGCAAGTGGAAGTAGTAGTAGTTGAGTAATTGCTGAAATACAACAGCAAATGCCTGGTGACTTTATTCTGGTCTGTCAACAAGAACAGAAAATAAGCATGTGTCATGGCTTTGACTAATTACACAATCCTATACACTAACCTGACATGTTTCTCTTAAAAGGAAAATCTACTCCCACCTACCTTTTGACCTAAGTGCATTCAGTTGAGCTAATAAACATCAGATATATTTCGACAAATATATGTAAACATTTTCAGTTTTTTTTTATTTTATTTTTGAAACACAGACTTACCCGATTCCTTAGATTAAAAATAAGACAATTGTCTGTATTTGTGCTCATCGTGACAGTTCCCCACCCCCTTAGGCTCACATTGTAATGCAATTGCAGGACATAATTGCGCTCAGATTTTTATAGTAGGTGTTGCAATATTACTGGAAAGATTTGAAATTGCAGAAGCCTTTTTTTACATAAGCCTAACTAAATGGTGGGAGAGTTTCCCTTTAAATGTGAAGTTTGACTCCTTAGGCCCCCCTGATCATATATACAGACTTAGGGAAAAATACTTCCTGGTTGATCTGATAATGGACAGTACAATTTGCTTAAATGAGTTGTTCAGTGTAAAAATACAAAGTGGGCTACATAGGCTGTACAAAATAATAAAATACATTGGCTGTACAAAATGAAATAAATATAGTGAGTTAGGCAAACATGTAATGTATAAAGGCTGGAGTGACTGGATGTCTAACATAATAGCCAGAACCTTACTTCCTGCTTTGTTGCTCTCTTGGTTTCTACTGATTGGTTACTAGGCAGCAACCAATCAGTGACTTGAGGGGGGCCACGAGTCATAACTGTTCAGCTCAGATTAAAAAGTAAAAGTTTATGTTCCATGCGGGCCCCCTAAAGATGCTAAGCAGGAAGTAGAGTTCTGGCTATTATGTGAGACATCTGCTCATGTTAACCTTTATACATTACATTTTTGGAAACATTTTTTTGGAACAGCCTATTTACCCAGTTTTTATTTTTACACTGAACTGTTCCTTTAATGATGTGGAACTGCAACTTCCCATGTCAAGCAGCATTAAAAAAGTAAATCAAGCATTGCACAATTCTTATGAACTTTTGGCCTCAATGCGATCAACTATTGTTGTGCTACAGTTAAAATTAGTGCTAATAAATCAAAGTTTTGAAAATTAGTTTGAATGTCTCATCCAATCCTATGCAGATACCATCAAAAACCAAAGTTGGTATAGGTGGTTTCTCCACTGCTGTGTTTTTTATCGCCATTGAAAGTGAAACATTATTCTAAAACACTAAAAAAAAAAATCTACAACTGAGATTTTTAGCGGCTTTTTAGCTACTGTTTCCTTATGTCCTTATCTGGTTAAAGAGAAAATTCACCTTTACATTGCAGTTTAGAATATTATATGTGAGCCTCTTTTAAATAACTTAGTAATTGGTCTTGATTATTTCTCTTTTTAGGTCCTCTACTATTTTTATCATCCTTTGCTCCATAGGGCAATTAATCCCTAGCAACCAGATAACAGTTTAAACTCCAAACTTGAGAGAAGTGGCGTAAATATAGATAAAGCAAACTCCACTGCCAAGAGTGGGACAGGGCCTGTGAAATGCGGACCAAGTGTTACCCACACTGAAAACACTGAGCGACCCACAATTTACAAAAAAAATAAAATGTTTGAGGGACGCCAGAAGTTATGCCCCTGCCTTAGAGTTGGAGAACAAAAGATGTAAAAAAAAACTTAAACCCCACACAAACAGCCACTTTAACCACACAAAACCCCACAAAAACTATGCAAGTAAATCAAATTTCTGCGAGACAGCTATAATTTAAATTATTCTATGAGAGACCAATTCATTTCAGGCAAAATCATGAGCACTGAAGATTGTGCCTGGAAATCATGAGCACTACAGTCTGCGCCTGTAGTTTCTGGTTAAATATTACTAGAGAGAAGCCTGTCCTCTCAAGGTCAAGGTAAAACTATTTGTTAACTGTATATTACGGAAAGATCCAGACAAAACCCAGAAGAAATGAGCCATAACTTAGGATCAAGCATTGCACGAGCCAAACATGCACACACCTCATTTATACCAGCCTAAACAATCGTTCTTTTTTTCAACTCATTCATATGCATACATCTACCCTACAACACGTTTTCTCTATTCCAATCATTACTCCAACCATTGATGGGAGTACCACCACCTCTTGTTCATTTACACCAGCAATTTGCAAACCATGTCAAATCCAAATTTTATCTGATCACAGCATCATGCTTGACTAGTTCCTGCACAAAATAAAACATTCAACTTATCTCTCTGAACTGGAAAATTTCTGTCACCCTTCAAGCATGCCCTTGTCACCCCAACCCTCCTTTGATCCTACTTCCCTCCATAGCTACAGGCCAATTTCCCACTTCTCATCCAAGCGTCTAGGATAGATTATTTCCAACCATTTGCAACTCATACTACACATCTTCTTGATCCTGTTCAGTCAAGTTTCCATACAGATCAATCCACTGAAACGGAGGTCATTTTCGCTTTCTCATTGATGCCAAGCTACTTTATGAGAGACAAATAACCAAAGGATAAGAATATAATGGGAAACCATCTAGATGGCTGTTGATTCCACCTAGACTAACCCCAGGGGAAATCTGAACACTATTACCCCTGATGCGGAGGGTATATTTGGAAAGCTCCTAATCTTCCTGGCTGTACCATTCTCTCTTATAAAGAAACTATATACAGAAATTACCAGTTTTCGTGATTTAGGGCTATGGCACTGCTTATTGTGGCTACAAAATGGCAGAAAACAGCCTGCCATAGACAATACTGATAATTGTCTCTACTAAAACAAAAGAAGTGTCTTAACAGAGACAATTATCAAAATTGTCCATTTTGTAGCACAAAGTGACAAGTAGCTCATATCACAAACCAAATCTGATGACATACACTTTCCATCAACTTGTTTACTATACAGCCACAGTTTAGTTCTATGGTACTGGTATAGGATCTGTTATCCAGAGACCCATTATCCAGAAAGCTCTGAATTACGGAAAGACCCTCTCCCATGAACTCCATTTTATCCAAATAACCGAAATATTTAAAAATGATTTCCTTTTTCTCTGTAATAATAAAACAGTACCTTGTACTTGATCCCAACTAGGATGTAATGAACCCTTATTAGAAGCAAAACCAGCCTATTTGAGTTTATTTAATGTTTACAGGATTTTCTAGTAGACCTAAGGCATGAAAATCCAAATTACAGAAAGATACGTTATCCGGAAAACCAAACAATTGAGATTTTTCAAAAGGTTTTATTTGAGATCCATATGGTGAATATTGCACGTGACACTTTACATTTATTTACTATATAGCTGGTTCTACCTTAATTAACTTATCTCTTTATTAAGCAACATTGTTTATATCCTGCAATTCATGTAACCCAGTGTTACTGATTCTGAACTAAGCGAGTATCGGTGACTTTTTTTATATAGTTGTGTGGTATATAAACATTAGTTAACTAATAATATATCGTGTTTTTTGTTTGTTAAATTTCAGACATACTTGGTGATAATGCAAACATGCTTGCGAATGATATAGTTCAACAAATTATGCCTGGTAAGGGAACATAAAAATAACCTGAACACTGCATTATAGTACTACAGGTATGGGACCTGTTATCCAGAATGCTCGGGACCTGGGGGTTTCCGGATAATGGATCTTTCCATAATTTGGGTCTTCATGCCTTATGTCTACTAGAAATTAATTTAAACATTAAATAAAACCAATAGGCTGGTTTTGCTTCCAATAAGGATTAATTATATCTTAGTTGGGATCAAGTACAATGTATTGTTTTATTATTACAGAAAAAAAGGAAATCATTTTTAAAAATTTGGATTATTTGGATAAAATGGAGTCTATGGGTAACAGCCATTCCGTAATTCGGAGCTTTCTGGATATCGGGTTTCCGGATAAGGGATCCTATACCTGTATTAGAACTTTGTTATAACAATAAATTATACATTTTATGTTTTAGACCTAAATATCGTGGTACGGGATGATGAAATAAAAGAAGGTGACCAAGTCATTGAAGAAACAATTGAAAAACAAGTGTTGCTACCAGAGAAAACATCCTGGAAAAAACAAAGAAAAATGAATATGCCAAAAAGTAAGTTGTACAGTAAGATGTATGTAGAAATGATGTAAAAACTGTAATGTATAGATATTCAATGTACACAATTATATTTTAACAGGATTAGAAACGTAACCAAAAGATGTGTGTCTTCAAGAAAGACCATGTACAAGCAAATTAAGTAATGCCCAAAACACATTTTTCTACAACAGCACTAGTCCACGTTGATGGGTGTAAAGATAATTAACACAGTAAGTTTAATCAACCTATTAAGAAAAAATGTAAATGGTAAAATATGTCTTAATAAGTATTCTTTGTTTCACAGCTAAAACACCTAAACCAATGATTGAGACACCTACTTATGTTAAGCCTGCGGAACAACAATCCAGAAACACAGTTACAAATAATACAGAGCAACTGACTAATAGACCAACAAACTCGACACCACGCATAACACATCGTACTGCATTTGCAACACCAGCTGAATCCATAATACCCGAAACACATGTCATGACGGCTGTTCGTGGGACCCTGGGTAAGTCAGTATGCATAAGACCAAAAAATATTTTAGGTATGTGTCTTCCTAAAAAACTAACAATCTAAAGTTAAACAGAATGGTACACATACTTTCAATAACACAACCGTTACAGAACACAGCGCTAAACCATTGAAGAGACGTATTTCATTTAGTGGTTGTGACACCCCACAGAATAAGAAAACTGTAGAGACACAAACAGAGGACAGGGGTACTGTACTTGCACAAGAAACACATAAAACATTCACAGTATGGCCTAAGGATACGAGAAAACAACTTTCATTCATTTACAGCGAACATGTCAATTATGCAACACTGCATAACCTTTTTGCTTCTTTGTTAAGTAACGGTGAACCCGATTCATGCAGGTATGGTGCAGTGGCCAGTCTGTATGATAAATGTAAAAAAATGGAGAAACTGACGAATCTGATACTTAATGAATCAGAAACCTCCTCCTGACTAACTATGAGTGGACGTGGTCTGGGCAATCCTAAGAAAAAGTTACTTAAAGGGATACGGTCATGGGAAAAATTTTTTTTTTCAAAATGAATCAGTTAATAGTGCTGCTCCAGCAGAATTCTGCACTGAAATCCATTTCTCAAAAGCGCAAACAGATTTATTTAAATTCAATTTTGAAATCTGACATGGGGCTAGACATTTTGTCAATTTCCCAGCTGCCCCAGGTCATGTGACTTGTGCTCTGATAAACTTCAATCATTCTTTACTGCTGTACTGCAAGTTGGAGTGATATCAACCCCTCCCTTCCCCCACAGCAGCCAAACAAAAGAACAATGGTAAGGTAACCAGATAACAGCTCCCTAACACAAGATAACAGCTGCCTGGTAGATCTAAGAACAACACTCAATAGTAAAAACCCATGTCCCACTGAGACACATTCAGTTACATTGAGAAGGAAAAACAGCAGCCTGCCAGAAAGCATTTCTCTCCTAAAGTGCAGGCACAAGTCACATGACCAGGGGCAGCTGGGAAATTGACAAAATGTCTAGCCCCATGTCAGATTTCAAAATTGAATATAAAAAAATCTGTTTGCTCTTTTGAGCCAGAGTCTGACTCTGGCAGCTGACCAGAATCTGACTCTGGCAGCTTTCCTACAGTTTAAGCAATTTCCTCAACCACTGGACCCCAGAGATGCACTTTATGGCGATAGAACGAACGTCATAAAGTTATATCACAAGGCTGGTCCAAAAGAGGAAATCCATTACTACGATTTTACAAGTCTATATCCATTTGTTAATAAGACAAAGACATATCCTATCGGCCATCCGACAATTATTTATGAACATTTCATAGAGATTGACCAGTACTTTGGTATTGCCAGAGTAAAAGTTTTACCACCAAGAGGATTATTTTTTCCATTCTACCTACAAAAAACTATTGTTACCCCTCTACTATACTGAACAGCAAAGATGACTTTTAGGGACTTGGTGTACAATGAAGTTAGAGCTGGAGGTAGATATCTATGAAATTTGGCATTTTACAAAACTACTAATGATCTTTTTGCTCCCTATATTAAGTTACATCTTAGGGATAAACAGGAGGCTTCTGGGTATCCTAATTGGTGTCGAGATGATTCAAATAAAAAACAGTATGTTGAAGCATACTTTGAAAAAGAGGGTGTTCAATTACGAGCAGAAAACATATCACTGAATTCAGCCAAAAGACAGATAGATATCTAAGCTTTTTCTTAATTCCCTTTGGGATAAATTTGGGCAGAGATCCAATTTACCATGCACCAGCATTGTTACAGACCATTTTTACCATACTATGATATCTCTGAACTAAACTTCATTGATGACGAGACAGCGAGTGTGAACTGGAAATATGTCAAAGAGAGGTACACAACCAACAAAAACAGTAACATTTTTATAGTCTGTTTTACCACAGCCTATGCCAGATTAGAACTGTACGTGCTTCTTGACAGATTGCAGGAGAGGTGTCTTTATCATGATACAGATTCAGTCATCTTTGTAAGTAAAGAGGGTGAGTGGAATCCACCTTTGGGTGACTATTTGGGTGAGTTAACTAGTGAGGTACCAAATGGAACGCACATAACTGAATTTGATTCTGCAGGACCCAAAATGGTCTAGTGGAAAAAACATTTTAAAAGTAAAGGGTATAACCCTAAGGGGCACATTTACTATGGGTTGAATATCGAGGGTTAATTAACCCTCGATTTTCGACCGACGAAGTAAAATCCTTCGACTTCGAATATCGAAGTCGAAGGATTTAACGCATTTTTCTGCGATCGAATGATCGAACAGAAAAATTGTTCAATCGATTAAATCCTTTGATCGAACGATTTTCCTGCGATCAGAAATTTGTTAGAAAGCCTATGGGGACCTTCCCCATAGGCTAACATTGATGTTCGGTAGTTTTAGGTGGCAAAGTAGTTGGTAGAAGTTATTTTTTTTAAAGAGACAGTACTTCGACTATCAAATAGTCGAACGATTTTCGAAGTCGAAGGTCGAAGTAGCCAAAAAAACCTATCGAAATTTGAAATATTTTTTCTTCTATTTTTTTTTTTTTTTTTTTAAATGTGCCCCTAAATGTCAAAAATGCACAGTCCATTAATTGTGACAGCACTAAAGAAATAGTTTTGGACTACCTACTCAACTCCGACTGTGAGACCCAGAAACAAATTTTAGTGGAACAAACAGGAATTGTCAGAAACAAAAAATACTGGCAGATTGAAACAGGGCAATGTGAAAAACTCAAACGTGTGTTTATACAAAGACACAGCTAACATCTGACTTTACAACATTACCATACGGGTACTAACATTATGGATACACGTTTGCAACATCTATTCTCTTGTATCTCAGCAGGTCCTTCAAACTCTGGAAAGAGTTACTTTATAAAATTACTTTTACAGTATTCTAATACACATATGACGCATAAACCTGAAAATATAGTTTGGTTTTATTCATGCTGGCAGAAACTTTATGATGAGTTGTCACAGTTATATACCAACAATAAATTCATTGAAGATTTCCCCAGTACATTTGTTGAGGATGTTTTATTCCCACCTGATAAGATTAATTTAGCTATTGTTGATGATTTGATGGAATGTGCTAGTGATAATATTGAAGTTGAAAAGCTTTCACAAAGTATGTACACCACAGAAACCTCAGTATTATGTATCTAGTACAAAATGTTTTTTGCCAGGGTAAGAAAAGTAGAACAATTAATTTAAACACTAAATATATGGTTTTGTTTAAAAATCCACGTGACAAATTACAGATAACAACACTAGCTAGACAGATGTACCCTGGTAAAACACATTTCTTTTTAGAGGCTTTTGAAGATGCTACTCAACAACCTTATGGTTATTTACTACTGGATTTAAGAGCAAATACAGCAGAGGAGCTGTGTTTAAGAACAGGATTCTTACCACCAGCCATTCCTGCCGTGTACATCTTTAAAAAGCGTTCCTCTAAAAAGTAATCAATTAAATTCATGTTACCATTACTGCTGTGTGCAAGCATCAAGCAAGATGTCTAGTCAGCTATTCCGTAACTGGGATTTTTTTTAAAGATACTAATAAAATCACCACCACAAGTCAAAAAAGATATTTTATGTAATGCCAGTAATGACATGGGGGCCGATTGACTAAGGGTCGAATATCGAGGGTTAATTAACCCTCGATATTCGACTAGGAATTAAAATCCTTCGACTTCGAATATCGAAGTCGAAGGATTTAGCTCAGATAGTTCGATCGAACGATAATTCCTTCGATCGAACGATTAAATCAAAGGAATATCCTTCGATCAAAAAAAGTTAGCCAAGCCTATGGGGACCTTCCCCTTAGGCTAACATTGACTTCGGTAGCTTTTAGATGGCGAACTAGGGGGTCGAAGCTTTTTTTAAAGAGACAGTACTTCGACTATTGAATGGTCGAATAGTCGAACGATCGAAGGTCGTAGTAGCCCATTCGATGGTCGAAGTAGCCCAAAAAAAAACTTCGAAATTCGAAGTTTTTTAACTTCGAATCCTTCAGTCGAAGTTAGTGAATCGGCCCCTTGATATCAGCTATAGCAGAAATAGCTCTCAATGTTCGAAAAGGAAAAATACCTTTAAAGCCACGTCAAAAAGGTATTCTAAAGAAGTGGCACAAACATATAAGACAGTTGAGGTTATAAATAATGCCCCATTGGCAAAAAGAAATGTCTGGTGAAACAAGCTGGTGGGTTCATTGGGAGTTTATTAGGCTTTGCATTTCCTTTATTGACCGGTCTTTTATCTAATCGCTAATGGATTATACTGAAAAAATGTACATGGTATCCAAACAAGACTTGGACAAGTTACGACAACCAGCACCTGACATACGACAGACAAACACACAGCGTTTGGATAGTGATATTACTGAAATTTTGCATAGACCTGACTTACCAAATGTAAAAATTAAAATGTACACGGCTGTTCTTCAAAATTTTTTGTTACATGTTAAACAGGATGCTAAAGAGAAGTCTTTCCTAACTCTTTTAACTCCATCAGGACCAACTTCAGCCATGGAATGTTAAAACGTAAAAGGATGCCCGAAGGATGGGATGTTTTTATACAAGCAATGGCTGAACTAAATATACCATCAACTGTTGTGGGAAATTCATCTACAAGAGAATACTTGGACAAGATTAAAGTACAGAGATATGAAACTCCTTCTAACACAACACCTCTAGTAAAAGACATTCACTCTTTTCACCATTACCTGGGTTAACACATGGACGAATGCTACCTAAAAAAAGAGTTGGTCATATGATTAATGCTGGAGACTGGTTAACTCTGTAATGATTATTTAAGAGAAAGTAAATTTAAGCTTAGAATGTATATTAATTGTACATATTGAATAAAAATTTATGAAACAATGAAAATTTTATTTAGCGTTATTTTGTGTGTGTGTATGCGTGTTTTGACAGATTTTACCTAAGGTTATGTGGGTATGAAAAATTAAGACAAAAATATATGTTTGTGTTTATTATGTTTATTAAGTATTCAAATTAAACAATGAATAGCAATGGGGTTTACATATTTGATTGTTATTACAACACTGTTGTGGTCTTAACCTTAGGTGTTTGTCTTTTTTTCACAATATTAGATACTAAACGATCATTTATTTTCATCAGCAAAATAGCTACATATCTTTGAGAATGCTCTAGCTATATGGTGTAAAAAGAAAATGCAATAGTGACCACACATATCACTAAGAGGCACATTTACTTAGCTCGAGTGAAGGAATAGAATAAAAAATACTTAGAATTTCGAAGTATTTTTTTGGCTACTTCAACCATCGAATTGGCTACTTCGACTACGATTTTGAATCGAATGATTCAAACTAAATCGACTATTTCGACCATTCAATTGTCGAAGTACTGTCTCTTTAAAAAAAACTTCGGCCACCTAAAACCCAGCGAACCTCAATGTAAGGTCCCCATAGGCTTTCTAGCCAATTTGTGATCAAAGGAAAATCATTTGATCGATGGATTAAAATCCTTCGAATCGTTAGATTCGAAGGATTTAATTGTTCGATCGAACAATTATTCCTTCGATCGAATGAATAGCGCTAAATCCTTCGACTTCGATATTTGAAGTCGAAGGATTTTCGACCCTAAGTAAATGTGCCCCTAAGAGTATCTTGGATCTGTGTGTTCTGAAAACGAATATGTTTGGTATTTCTTTTTAGAAATGTCAAACTCTTTTGGAAAAATCTCATTATCTGTCGAAAATCCGAAGCTGTCAAAGAACACAGCTTTTCTATCATTGCACAGTATTACTAAGGTCCAATGCTGTTCAGGCAGCAATGATTTCTCTGTGTTCACAATAAAACCCATAGGTTGCTGAGTTACACGGTCCTTGGGTAACATGTCACATGGGAAGACACCTGAAAACATGCACCGAGCACAAGAATCCCCTTTGACAATATGCATGATCTCTAGTGTTCATGATGATGCGAGTATATTTTAAATATAGTCATATAATACTTCACGCCTGTGGTTTATTGCCAGTATGTTTGATGTTATGGCATACACAACCATATTAATAGTTGGTTGTGTTGGTGCAGAGAATCGTATTTCAGCTCTCAAGTTTCCACAACGAATGAGAGAGTAATTTCCACCAGGTTCCTGGTCAGGTGAGAGATTAAATGCAAAAATTGTGTATCCGTCCAAAACAAGTATTCCTGAATCAGCCTTTTGTTTTCCGGTTATTTGCACCAGTGACATATATTCTTTAATAGCACTATCTGTTTGAAAATTGGGTTGGAATGGTTTGGCAGGGATCTGCTCCCCATCTAGATATAAGGCTGCATAGTTAATATTATTGTGAGGAAAACAAAGGATTGCGTTGATAACTTCCACTGAATGCCTCATTATCAATAAATGCTATTAGCAAAAATCTTGGTATATGCCCAAGAAATAGATTTTCGTGGTTTGAGACCCTAGTTCCAGCTGGTATGCTGTAAACTTTCAGTGTTACTCGTTCAAGGGGGTATTTTGCATTAGATGTTAGCAATGCTTGAGAATGGCCTAATTAAACAGCTGGTGAAACGAACTCTTTTTACAAAAAGTGATGCCTAATTTTATTTTTTCTTCATTAAAAATAACTTATCTGTATTGAAAATAGGAATTATTTATAAAAAAAATATTGTAAAGCCCATTTTTTAATTTATACATACAGGCCGAATAAATAGTTTCTGCCTATGCTATTTTGCACTCAAAAGGACAGCCATCTTGCCATTTTTATACTATGGGCCCTATTTCAGTCAAGTTACTTATAGCAGACCCCCTCATTTTACAAACACTTATTCCTTTATAAATTTTACAATATACTCAAAAGCCTGTTTTTTTAATCTATACCACCCATCTTATACGACAACATTTGCAAGAATGTTGATGCATATGAGTTAATTCATTTTGTGTGCACAGCATAATTGCTTACTGGCAGGGGAGCTGGGTATAGATCTCTGTATGTTTGTTTGGGATAAGCCTGTCATAAGGATCCTTCCGACACGAGCAGATTCAGGGAGATTTAGTCGCCTGGCGATAAAATGGTTGTTTTTCTCAATTAAAACTATTGTATATATTAAATATTGGGTATAAGATATTAAAACAGCTTGTGTCTGATTAATAGTTAATACATAATTCAACCAATTTTATATTTCTTCATTAATACAATAGAGGATTGTGGGAATTGCAGTCCAAAAGTGGATATGTTAAATCAACAGTCCTGCAATAACACAAAGGAGGGCGTGGGCAATCATACTCGGAAGGGAAGAGTTAATAGACTTCACTCATTTCAATAAGGTTTGACGAGAGGTGTAGACGCATCACTACTCGTATAATCGATTTGGCCAAGCTAAAATATTCAAACGGTTATTCTGACGGCCGATTACACTAAAAAAAAAAAAGCATTGATTTTTGTGGTTTTATTAGATTTTAGTGATTTATTTGCATTTCACGCTGTTCTGTGTTATTTCATTTTGCCTATGTAAATTTTATCTACTATATATCCATATTTGGGTCTCTAAATTCCATGTACACATTCAAAAAATAACTCAAGTGTGAGTCAGGTGTCCTGATAGCCAGAATACCTGTCCTACAACTCCCAGCAACCCAGTTCAGACCACCATCAACAGTGCTGGTGATAGCTTAACACTAGTTCCCCATAGCTTAAAACATAACTTTTAATAACTTATTGGTTAAAAACCACACACACACCCTTACTGTGCCACACTTCCCACGACCAAACAAAACCCACTGCGTTAACTACAGTACGTCAGTGCTGGACTGTGTCCTTTAAAACATTCAATAAAATTGCCCAGGTGGACGAGTGGATGGTCTCGTGCCAACTTGCAGCGTGACCAGAATCACCAAAGTGTTCCTAATAGGAAAGTATACCCCAATCAGGACTGTAACCCCCTCCCTTCCATTTTTCCAGGAGTACCTGCCTATCTACGTAGGGAGCGGTCGGAGCTACCTTCACCACCGTCTACCTATGCTGCCCTACGCGTTTCGCTGACTCAGCGGCTTCTGAAGAGAGTGCAGAGGACTCTTGTATTTGACTATATATATATATATATATATATATATATATATTGATATAGATATAGATATATATATATATTGATATAGAGATATATATATATATATATATATATATATATATATATATACATACATATATACACACACATACACACGCTGTATATAGCGCCAACATATTTACAATTTATAGAAATTAGACCATTCACAACAGAATGTAATATAGATGTATATAAAAATACCGTATAATTAATTTTTAACAAAAAAAATTATATAATTTATAATGTATATATTTATTATATTTATTTTTAATATAATTTATGATAGGAATTAGTTTTGAAAAACAAAAAGAAAACTATTTCTGCTTTCACTGACAAAATGCAACGCTTTAATAACAAGTTAGTGGGACCAAATGCAGTATTTTTTACACCCATACCCGCACAAGGCTGGAGAAGATAATCGGTTTTGCACAACTCCCCCAAAGCAGCTGCTAAGCCTGCTGTCTCTGTCTATGGTTGTGTTACTACCAAAGGAAATACATCTGCAAACGAACAGTGATCATGATTTAGTAGTGTTAATTGCACCAATTAAAATTATATATAGTTTAACCTGTTTCTATTCACTAAGGGTGACTTACAGAAATAAAAACATGGTCATATGTCTTGTAAGAATAATGCTTAAGCGTAGTACCAATTTCTTTTACCTGTTTGTTACAATAAGAACTACTTGCCTGCATAGCCGTTAGCCTGGTTTAACAGATCTGTGCATGCATGCATGTCAGCAAATGCTCGGATTCCTAAACAGTTGGATGGGTGAAGCTGAGATTCCAGAAATTCACAGCAAGTCTTCTTCACGTCTTGAAGCTGCAAGAGACCAGCTGCTGGCAGAAGGACCTGTAAGGACATCATAGAACAGTCAAATGCTGACTGACTGACCTTATGCATTTACTGTACAGGTGAAGAAAGGAACCATGAACCAAGAGATTACTTTCAATGTAAAGTCTCTAAATATGGCAAGTATTTTATACACTTTTTTTTGTCACAACTATATAAATATATCCACAGGTCTAAAAATCTGGCTCAACCTAATTAGCAAGCAGCATTTTCCAGTTAAACATTTCAGTGGTTGCTCCCAGTTATTAGACCTGATGCAAGATTTCTGATTTTTTTTCTCATTATACGTTATGGATTATCTAGAAACAGAGACCGAAATCTCAGATTGCGAACACACAGAAACCAATCATATGCATGTTTTAGAACTTCACTGCATTAGACCAATGCATGCTAAATACTACTATAGGGCTAGGTTAAACATTTCCCATGTTACTAAATAAACCCCAGAGTGAAATGAAACATTCGTTTAGTACCAAAAGTAAATCTGTAGGACTGTAAACCCAATTTGAAGCCTTGATGATGTCTTGTCACACGAAACGCATTGGCCGTGACATCATCCAGGTGAGCCCAGCATCGCGTGCCATGATTACAACGCCGGCTATCACCATCTAATTTGGCAGAGCGAAACCTGGAGCTGAGAAACCTACGGACTGACTGTTTATATGCTAATCCAAAGTGTACATATGTGAGCAATTTTTACTTAGGAAATATATATTAAAAAGCTTTTTACATGATATTGAGCACATCTCTTTAGAGCCTATCGATGTCCTGCGACTGTGGAGCAGCCATGTATCAATGCTAGCAATTCATTTAAACATTTGTGAGTATTCACTCTTACCCAAAAAGAAGGGGACACTGTTTTTTAAAGGACAAGTTGACCAAGGTGAAGGGAATTAAACACTTTCCCCAATAAGTCTAACCTCACGGAAAGGATGTAATGTAATACAATGAATAATTCACTATATAGTTTATATTTTTCTCCGTCTATCCTGAGCTTAATTAGTGCTGGTTCATCCACAATAATAACCGTCACTCATCTGAAGGAGAACAGATTATTAAAACCAGCGGAGGGAGTGAATTACAGAGTCCCTGGATTTTTTTCATACAATTGTAAACCCAATAAACCATACGGAAATCCAACCTCTTCCTCGTCCATCACTTGGCTGCGAGACATTATAATCATAGCCACAACATGAACACAAACGTTTTGTACTTCTTAAACTACATATAGCACCAACTTATTCAGCAGAGACAGATATTATATATCTGTGCTCCAGTGGATCATCCAAGGTAGAGAAAATCGATGACTATTAGAAAATCACTCTCCCCCTTGCAACTTTGGGTTATCTACAACTCCTAACTTAGACCAATGATAACAAAAATTCAGCAAGAGGTAGAGGTACTACAGATCCGGCTAAAACATGAGCAGAGTTAGTGGGCGCTCTGTGAATGATCCTAATGATCGTTTGAACAAACAATTCACCCATTCATGGAAAGCGATATATGAGGAGAGGTTATACCTTCATCATGTAGATCTTACATATATTAAAGATCTAACATATATTGAACAATGGCTGTCTGTCGCTTGGCTTACTTTCGCAAAAGGCATGCACAGTGATCAATTGTATTGCAATGATTATCTGACTGTACCATCCACTGACCGATTTCATCATTTCAAGACTGATTTGACGATTTTGTCAATAAAATACAATGGTTCACATCCCATCAATGTAACAATAAGTAGACAATTTTATCGGATCATGCTAAAATCGGTCATTTTACATGAAATCTGCCCGTGTAAGGCCACCTTTTGGCATAGAGAGAGTGAGTAAAAAAAAAAAAAAACCTTTGGCCATAGATAGTAAACACTACAATAAACATTCCAACTATTTTAAATGATGTACCCCTTATATTCTGTTTATGGAAAAATGACAAGTAATCATACGATTATACTAGTGCAATTGACTTTCTACAACATTGTCTGTCACTGAATTCATGGAGCATTTCTGATTGGATTACAAAGAGAACTTTCTGTCACCAACTAAACTAGCCCTGCCGGAATTACAGACTTGTTATTAAGAAAGTAGCCCTAATTATCCACTATGTCATTAACAATTTTACTGCAGGAAAAAATGAAATTTAGAATTACCAGTCTGGAAATTGTAGCTCTTCAGACCCCAGGAAGCCATGCCTCATACAGTAAAAACTTTGCAAGCCTTAAAGCTCCAGTGTCAATTGTGTTTAGTGAAAACTAATAAAAGAATTGTTAAAATGCTCTAAAATGGTTGACACAAAGGTCTAGAATTTGTTTTGAAACTCTCTCAGTAGCGCATTCAGAGCTATTCCTCTCTCCAAGGAAACTCATTTATGTGAAAGAGATGAAAATCCCAACAGCTGAGAATACAGCTTTCTAAAGCACGGAGAAGAAAACTGCAACTGTCACCAGGTCATTTGGCAAACCCGTTGTGTAGACAAGATGGTAACAAAATCACGAACGTGGGCATTTGTTTTGTAAACTTTTGGCTAAGTTCCTAAAAGCCTTCACATAACATTCCTGTCAAATGGGTTATACCAAGTAATTGTCAGAGCCAGAAGTTTTTTTTTTTTGCTTTGTGTAAATTCGATTTTGGAAGAAAAACAAAGAAGACTCATTGAAGTAAGGAGTTGTTCACCTTCCAAAAAACTTTTCAGTCTAGTTGTCTTCAAAGTGTTCACCAGGAACCAGTTTTTCCAAAACCGACGTTTAAATTTTAATGTTCCTGGCTCTGGTGTCTTAGTCTAGCAGCTCAGTAATTAGGTAATTGCTAAAATTTGCTACATTAATCTATACAGTTCTCAGCAGCATCTGTGGAATATTAGCAACTATTGTCTCAATTCGAACAGCTGCCTTTTTCTGCTCAGTAGGGACAAAGATGAGAAATGCATCCACTAATATATTAACTTAGAACAGTTTACAGAGTCTGTGACCCCCCTCCCAGAGCTGAGAAAAGGTGAAAAATTAAAGGAACAGTTCAGTGTGAAAATAAAAACTGTAAATAAAAACTGTGCAAAATAAAAAAGGTTTCTAATATAGTTAGTTAGCCAAAAATGTAATATATAAAGGCTGGAGTGAACAGATGTCTAATAAAACAGCCAGAATCCAACTTCCTGCTTTTCAGCTCTATAACTCTGAGTTAGTCAGCGACTTGAAGGGGGGCCACATGGGACATTTCTGTTCAGTGAGTTTCCAATTGATCCTCAGCATTCAGCTCAGATTCAAAAAGCAACAGATTTGACCCATGTGGCCCCCCTTCAAGCCTCTGATTGGTTACTGCCTGGTAGCCTGGGTAACCAGGCAGTGTAAACCAAGAGAGCGCGAAAAGCAGGAAGTAGTGTTCTGACTGAAACGTTATATTGTACATCAAATCACTCCAGCCTTTAAACATTACATTTTTGGCTAACTAACTATAACAGAATACTATAATAGAAACAATTTTTATTTTGCACAGCCTATCTATTTACCCAGTTTTTATTTTTACACTGAACAATTCCTTTAAACCTTAGACTTCAATATTAGAAAAAAACAGAAAATATAAAGTAAAAAAAATCTTTATTTTAGGTGAAGAACCTTTTTTTATGTCAAATCTGCCGTTTTTATTGCTACCATATCAGTAGCAACTACTGTAATTTATGGCCACTATTTTTCATGATTGATAGTGTGTAATTGTTATAAACACTCTGCAACTTTACAAGGCACACTTCTCACTAACAAATTGCACTTGTGTGGCCCTTACAATGCACCAATGTGCCCCTTCAGACTGATGCACAATAGGACCCTGGAAAACTAACACTGGTGCCCAAATGAGCTTTGAAATTCCAAAGTCTACTGGAATCCCATCTCTGAAACTATTTGCCACAACTATGAAAAAAAAATAATAATAAAACATGCATTATTTTTGCAAAAACAAAATAAGTAACTTGTGGCTCTATCCTAGCACTTATATTATATACACAGTTATATACTAAGTATACATAACATATGTTTAGATTACATAGTTGTAGTCGGGTGTGATCACCCATGCATAACTAGACAACTACAGCAATCTTTCTCAGCTGAACTAATTAATTTTCTGAATCAGGTTCAAGATGAATAAATGAAATAAAATAAATCACGTGTGCAGGGAATTGTGTGGTTTGGATGATACAGGCTGAGGACATATGGCTTTTGATACAAAGTAATAGTAGTCAGCCAGCTGAGCAAAGTAGTCAGATAGATCAGCAGGAGAGCAGGGGGATAGGCTTAGGGAACGGTAAGAAACCATTAAAACCAATGAAAAGTCTGCATTTTTTTTTTAAATTGAAGTTGCTTGAAATTATGTTTACTTATGTTACTTCATTTATAATATATAGTAATTTATAGTAATATTAATTTGTCTATTATTATAGTTTTGCCTATAAATATAGTTTTCTTATTGAGCATAATGCTTTTCTATAGTCTGATAATATGAATACCAACAAAGCGGTCAGGTTTCCGGTGCAAAGATCCCCATTCAAGAATCAGGTAGGTGGTCGGCAGGTACCCTGTCTGGTATCTTGTTCCTTTACCTGGTTGATCCGCCTCTGGAGTGACGTCACTTTCAATCCACTGTGACTTCCATTCCCGGTCGGTTGGCAAGTATAAACCCTTGTGGATGTGGGTCTGGTTACAGGGTATAGTGCAGTTGGGGGTGTGGGTCGGGTTGCAGGTTTGTGGGTCTGGGTTGGGCACAGTTCTTCCCAAAAGGACCCGTGCAGGACTCTAATCCATATTACAGCCATGAAAACTTGTTTGGTATCATACAGGCCAAATGTAAGAGTAAGAATATTTTTATTTACACAGAAAATGTGCAAGACCCAACATGACTCATGAGGCGGTTAGTCATTAAAGGTGGCTGTAGCCAGCAGAAATGTTTTCTATGAAGACAAATCATACAGTTGTTTCTGGTGCCAGGGGCATGTTAGTCACAGGAGAAATGCATGGTACTGTAACATGAAGTTTAATTCAAGTAGCTATGGAAGGAAATATAAATCTAAGATTGAAAAATAAATATATACACATCATTCTGTGAGTAGGAACACTACATTAGACTCTTGTAAGTATTTACACAGCACTGCAGCTGATTAAAATATTAACCCTATAAATGTGGGAGTTTACTAGTAAACACCATACTATTATTCCTCAATATCAAGGCTCATTAACATCTTCACCACTGGCATTTCTGGCAGAGAAGTGATTTAACTTGATAGGGCAGCCTGCCATTAATACAAATGATGCCTGCAAATGGCGTCTCTCTGCCAGACGGAAAACGTTAGATGGGTATAAACTTTGACTGCTGCGAGTCTAAAAACATATTTACTGAAATCATAAATAAAACATTTAACAATTATTTCTGAGCTTTGCAACCCAACATTGTTTTATAACTGCTGGCAACATATTAATGTTGTAAATTAATAAATGCTGATAGAAGCTGCTGACCCAGTTCCTCCAGACCAAATCAGCAGCTAGTTGGCCATAGACGGAAAGATATAGTCGTATGAATCAAAAACTCAATACCAAAATAGTTGATAGCTGATTAGCAATCAGAAAGAAAAGAGAAAAAAAAATGTATAAAGGGGTGCCCAGTGGAGCACCAGGATACAGGTCTGTGCAGTCCTGTCTAGAAAAGGCCACACCTCCAATTGCCTGATTAGATTTTCCAGATTGATACCTGGCCATACCCTGAAAAGATCCATCAGGGAGGAACTGGTATTGGTCCTAAACAAAACTCACAATATACTGTACAGGCAGCTTAGTCAACGAGATCATGCAGAGGAGCTGTATAGTTTGTTTTACAAAAAACACTATACAGCTACCCTGCATTATCTGGTCATATTGTAAAAATGATGAGTGACCCACTTAATTCAGTCAGTCTTGTAGTTTTCCACTTGCCAATGAATTACTGCAGTTTCACTGTTTGTGCATACAGATAGTTTCCATGTTTGCATAAATGTATGTGTGCTGCAGCTGTCTCTGGACTATTAAATGGCACATTATACAACTGGTATAAGACAAAAACGCAGTTTTAGATACCTTTGGAAAGTATAAGATTTCAGAGATATTGAGCACAAATGCAACAAATGGCTGCTAGCTGATTTATCACAGTGCAGCTGTTCATGTAATGATTTGTGCCCCTTTCCACTGTCATCAGAAGTTGTTACTAGCCTTAAAGGGCTAGTATTAATAAAAAAGTAAAAATATGACGTAGAAAGGAGTAAGTTATGTGTATGGGCAACACAGTGTTAAAATAACCAGGAATAAATATTTTGCAGGACATATGAGTGTTTTCGTTGTTGTGTACAGACTACCAACCTGATTTTGGGCTTTAAACAAAATTTTTTCAGGATTTAAACAGCCAAGATGCTGGCAACCCTACTTGATCTGCAAGTTGTAGTTGAACAAAAGCTTGAGGGCATCCGTATGACAAACATGTGAGGAATGCAACAGATAGAACAAACATTAAAAGTAGCAGGTTATGTGAGGTGCTTCTACTTCTTAGTTGTGCTTAGTTATATCCCAGCATACATTCATGTAAGTGGCTATACACCACTTGTTGGATAACTTGCCACTTCTGTTTACACCCTAATATGAGGATTGGAGAAACATAAAATAGCTATAGTTTCTAAAGGTTTCCCCTTTGTATCAATGGACTTGATCCAGGCAAGCCTCACCTGTACATTTTCCTCTGTCACTTTGATCTCTGCCGTGTAAACATAATCCACAAGCATCTTCAGGGTCCAGCCATCTACCTCCTTTATCCGGACTCGCTTTGCTCTACTCTCACTCATCTCACCTGCAGAAAAGGAAAAAAATTCCAGCTGTAAATCCACTGCACAATTTCTTTTTGGGAAAGAAATGCAATTGCCTCAGCAATATAAATTAGCACTCTATAATCCAGTAGCCGTCAGCATTATGCAATTAAATTGCAAAACAAAAAAAAAAAAAGAGAGAGAGAGAACGGGCAATGGAGTGCATCATAAAAGCAGAAAGCTTAAAGTTAGAGTAACAGAATCAAAGGTAGAAACACACAGCATATTATGTACAAGGAGAAAAACCTTCACAGGTGACATAGAAACCAGGAAATATTAATAACTTCATCCACTTAGATCTGAAAGGGAAAAATCTCACTTTTTGAGATGAGCTCATTCAATTGGGCTTATGTAAAAAAAAAAAAAAAAAGGTGCATAAACACTATCTGAACTTCCACAAATAATTATATAAAGACATGGCGTATTCTAGAGTAAAAATAAACATTGTTATCATAAGGACCATTTACCGAGTGCCTTTAGGCTAGAGCTACAACGGGGACGAAATTAACTAGCTGGAACATGCTGGCTGATTTCAGTGGGCAGTAGCCTCCTCTTTTTTCCGCACTGAACTGGCTTATCACAAATAGGCTTTGGCAGATTTTGGCTCAAAATGCAAAGACTTCTGATCTTTGTCAAAACCTGCAGAGTCTGTTCTGCTAGCGGTAGGGCCGAGATCAGCCGGCGTATTTCAGCTAGCTGACTTTGGCTCCTGTGTGGCCCCTAGCCTAAAGCTAGCCATAGATGCAAAGATTTTTGGACTGAATGTGGAGAGTCGTGACATTTTTGCGTCCCATGGTCGATCGGCCAGGTTAAAAGATATCTATCGGCTGCCGATAATATCAATGCATGTATTCACAATCTGACGATTTTCAGTGGGAGACTGTCACTAGCTTTTGTCGGACCTAGCTTTCGTACGATTGCTGTAGGGGCAGAACATCGGCTGATCTGTTCTTTTCTACTTTATTTGATCTGAATGGTTAGTGGCAGATCTGGAGATGGGGACGTCCAATCGTTTGAGGATTTGAACGATCGGATCTTTGCATCTATGGCCAGCTTAAGGTTCACAGTGTACTACAACCCCTCCCCCACCTTGTTGTTTTGTAAAGTGATGTTTGTTGCACTACCGACTATGCAAAGCAAAAACTTCAAGTTCCAACTTCAAAATAAAACAAGATGAGAGAGGGGTTGCATTATACTAAGGGGAGCCTATGGGAAACAGTTCTTTCAAGTAACACGGCTACCTCCGAATCTATGGAATAAGATATGCGTGTGAAAAAAAAAAATTTATTCCTGAAAGTTCAGATATTGTTTATGCACCTTTCCTACAGAAGACTAACTAAATCAGCTTATCTTTGTATTAAAAATAAACGGGGGTTAGTGGAAGCACTCTTAAGGCTAAATCAAAATATATTTAAGTATAATGGAAGTGCTACTTACAATCATAAAGTTGAAAAGCCACCATTGAAAAGCCACCATACCACGTCAAGGTAAACCCCATATGGCGGTCCCTAACATACTTAACTCAGATGACAATATAAAAAGATACTTCTCTGCATAACAACATTACCTGTACACAATGTGTGTTGTGCATTGGTTTCAATCTGAAAGCTGAATCCTCCCCCGCCAGTAAAAGTGGCCATAGACCCAAAGATCCGCTCGTTTGGCGACATGGCCAAACGAGCGGATCTTTCCCCGATATGCCACTAACGGTATGGCTATATCGGGGGTAATTCGAACGTTCGGCCGTATGGCCGAACGATCGAATTACGATGCGCCAAGGGGCTCCGACGAGTCGGTTGGTTAAAAATCAAACCTTCCCGATCGATATCGTGGCCAGATATCGATCGGGAAGACACGTCGGAAGCCCCCATAAACGGGCAGATAAGCTGTCAAATCAGTCCAAACGACCGATATCGACAGCTTTATCTGCCCGTATATGGCCACCTTAAGGGCTTTTAAGAGAGAGATTGCTCAAACCAACGCCCATATTTAAAAGCATAGGACCACCATTAGTATAAAGGGGTGGGTATGGGGTGCTATTAAATAACCACATAGAGCTGAGCCACAGCTTCAGGCGAATATACAAAAATCAAGGGGGGTTAGTGGAAGCACTCTTAAGTAAGTTAGGGACCGCCATATGGGGTTTACCTTGACGTGGTATGGTGGCTTTTCAACTTTATGATCATAACTTTGTAACTAAAAACCCCTGTTTTGTAAACATATGCATTTGCATTTATATTGAATTACTTGAGACAGGGGACCAGGGAAGTGCATTTTAAGTAGCACTTCCATTATACTTAAATATATTTTGATTTAGCCTTAAGAGTGCTTCCACTAACCCCCCTTGATTTGTATCTTTGTATTAGCCTATTGTATTAATTTTAAAATGCCAATTCCTTTTGATTGTATGAAACCTTACTTAAAGAGCTTTGATTGCACTGTATCTCCTTCTCCATAGAATGTGCAATGAATTCAAAAGGAAAAATTTAGTGGCACTATCTCTCAAAGACATAATACCAAAAAAAAAAAAAAATGATACACACACACACACACACATATATATATATATATATATATATATATATATATATATATATATATATATATATATATATATATATATATATATATAACTTTTAATCATAAAAAGGGCCTTCTTTAACACAAAAAATAAACTCAAGTATTTGTAAGATTTTCATAAACGATGCAGTATATTAAAGCCTACAATCCAAACCTATGGTGGTGAATACAGTGAAGGGGAACGTTTATGGCTGGGTATTACTCTGTGGTGTTTTGAAGATGTCCTATCTTGATAGACTAATTTACATTTAATCTTACAGATTTTAAAATAGCTTCAGCTCAAAATGTACTCTAGTTATTTTAATTAATTGGGAGTTTTCCTTTTGAAGATTTGTATTACAAAACTTGGAAGTCTTCCATTCACAGCTAGAGAATGCAGATAAGTGCAGCACCATGTATGGTAAACACAATTAATATGCTTCAGTTGTGAAACCAACAGACAGAAAAAAACAAAGTGTGTTGAATAATTAGGCATAATCTTTGAAGGGATTATTACGTTTTCACGTTTATTAGACCCCTGTTTCAGGCTTACTAATGAGAGAGAGGTACTGAAAATGTAATGTATTTAATTGCTTCTTGTATGTGAATGTACCACACAGTTCACCTTTCATATGATTTTCCTGCACTGGTGGTGCAAATCTCCCTAGACGGTCAGCACAATGTGAGTAAAGTTTGTTTTAAGAGTCGCACAAACAACATATTTACTGCAGGTGGGGAGCTCACCGCTTTTATCGTGACCACCTGTGCATCAATTGCTTTTAGCCACGTACACCACCCCAGCATGTCTTTCAAATGACACCAGATCCTGCTCCCACTTCTGCTGTGTCATTCTTCCTTTAAGGAGAATTCAACCTGTAACATAAAAAACCCCTACCCCCTCCCTCCTCCCCCCCAGCCTACCCGATACCCGGGGCAAATGCCCCTAACTTTTTACTTACCCCTCGGTGCAGATTCCGTCATCGGGAGTTCATGGCAGCCATCTTCTTTTCTTCATTAAAATTTGGAAGCAGACCGTCGTTTCGGCGCATGCGCAGTTGAAGTAATATTCCTGTCCCGAACAATTGCGCAGGCGCCGAACGTCACAGAAATTTCCATGACATTTTTCGTGACTTTTAGAAATTTTCGTGACTTTTGGCGCATGCGGCATTTTACTCCAACTGCGCATGTGCCGAAAACGACAGTCTGCTTCCGAAGAAAAGATGGCGCCCGTGAACTCCCGAGGACAGAATCTGCACTGTGGGGTAAGTAAAAAGTTAGGGGCATATGCCCCAGGTACCAGGCAGGCTGGGAGGGGGGGGGGGGGAGTTGAACTTTCTTTTTTTTTCTTTTAATACTCTGTTTCTACCCATGGAAAATACCATGTTGCTATGAGCTTACAAAAGCTTTGGGAAGCAACAATCTCATGTGATTTGTGGTAATGTGATTACCCAAAAATACGTATATCTAATATACGTGTATTATAAAAATTCTCTGTTGTTAAATATGACAATATCAGAAGTCCGCACAGCATTCATTGACCCTTTGTATGGTCATGGATGCATACCCAATAAAGAACTTTTTTTTTGCAGATTTCCACTTCATTGAGCCTAGGTTGCATTCACGCAGGTGGTGGCCAACCACAAATAAGTCAAAGCATTTGTAACTACGTTGAGGAAAAGAAGTAATTTGTACCTGTAAACATAGCATGGAAATATGGACTGCAGGATGCCAGCACAACCTTGTGAGCTGCAATCTCCACATCTTCTGCCACTATTGTCACATCGCACAGTAAATTCTGACTGTGAGAGAGGGAGGAAACACAAAGAAGTTGAAAATCTTTGGGCATGCTTAAAAAACAAGGACAAGTTTTGACAGAAATGAAGAAAGACAATAAGAAATATTCTGCTCACTGTACATAAATGTTACACATGGTGTTGCTTTGTTATCTAGAATTACCACAATACTTTTCTATGTTGGATACTAGCTACTCAAGATTGTAATTAGTATTGCACTGGACAACAAACAGGTTGATTAAGAGCTTAATCTCTCCTCCTTTAATTGTGGAAGTGATTAAACATATTTACAGTACAGGTGTGGGACCGGTTATCCAGAATGCTCGGGACCGGAGGCTTTCCGGAAACAGATCTTTCCGTAATTTGGATCTTCATATATGGTCTATTAGAAAATCATGTAAACATTAAATAAACCCCGATAGGCTGGTCCTGATTCCAATAAGGATTAATTATATCTTAGTTTGGATCATGTACAAGGTACTGTTTTATTATTACACAGAAAAGAGAAATCATTTTTAAAAGTTTGGATTATTTGGATAAAATGGAGTCCAGGGGAGAGGGCCTTTCTGTAAATTTGGAGCTTTCCGTATCAGGGATCCCATACCTGTATATTTAACTATGTAGCAACTATGTCTCTATTTTTTCTCTCAGAATGTATCAGAAGTTGCATGCCTATGTATCAGTGATTCCCAAACTGTGAGGGTCTGCAGCTAGGGGGGCCTATTCTAAGGCTGTTTAAGGTTTTATATAGAACCTATTTCTAAATAGGAACTCACCACAAAAAATCCCATAGGAATAAACAAAGTGGTGAGCTTTAATTTCCCAGTTCGATAAATATGCCCATAGAGTGTTATTTGGCATAAACACTATTTGCGGTCTAAGGTATTCTTAGAAAGACTTCCAAATGGTTGATATATAATATTTCCATATATCTGTAATCTGTCTGTTCTATTTGTCTATCTATGTATATAGATATTGTATATACTGCTCCTTTAAGACTAAGATGCAGAACAGAACAATTAATTGGCATTTTATTTAGACGGACATATATTACACAGCGCCTTGAAAAAGTAATCATATTCTTGACCAAAATTGTTCCTATTACTAAATAACATTATATACTGCAATATTTTCTGTGATTATTATTTTAAAACACAAACGGAAAATTTTTATGTAAAAGTAAGACATTACCCACATGGCCTTGAGTGCCTTCCATTTGTTTATGCAAGATGCCGAGCCTGTGCAGATGAAAAGCAGGACCACAACTGCACATCAATTTAAGTATGACTTTTTTTTTTTTTTTTTTTTTTTTTTTTTTAAAGGTGTAGGCCAGGTCAGAATTTTCAATAACATAAAACAAGATCAGATTAAAGGAGAACCAAATGCTAAAAATGAATAAGGCAAGAAATATCATATTTTATATATACAGAACTGAGTCTAATGTCTCAGTATCTCTATAGCAGTAATGATCCAGGTTTTCATGATTGTGCACATGTACTTGATGCTGACATGTTTCTATGATTTTTATAGGAATTTGTCAGTATTGCTTTACGGTATGAAGATCCAAATTACAGAAAGATCTCTTATCCGGAAACCCCCAGGTCCTGGGCATTCTGGATAACAGGTCCCATACCTGTATATACATTATAATAATAAGCAAATTTTAACTAGGCCATTTTCTTCAGTAATGTGTTTTTTTGTGTTTTGAAGGGAAAGCTTGTCACGTAGAAACTGCATTTTTCATGGCTATATACTTATACAGGACACTCTTCCACTTTAGAGTCTATGAAGTGCACACAGGGGTAATCCTAATCCTATCCTAATAATGTATATTAATATATTTTACGGAGCATTTATTTTTTTTAAATACAAAATCAAACTCTGCGTAGATTACTATCAAAAGAGCTCTGATCTCCATAATTTATAAGCTTTTAACAGATTTACTAATGGACCCTTTCCCTAAGCACAGATATATGCTGAAATGGGAGGAGAATCTGGCTCGAGAAATTATTGCTGAAAACTTGGGGAGACATATGGGAGAACGCTAGAAGAAACGCTTTATGTGTTAAGACAGCCTTGTTGAGTGTATTTACTTTTACCTTTTTTCTTGTTATGTTCTCCTTACCTTTGACTTCTTTGCTTTTTTTATTGCCTTCCCCTTTTGCCATAAACTTGTGTCCAGTCTACCACTAATGTCTTCTCCTGTCCTCTCTCATTTTCACATTCTTTATTACTTTAGTTTTCCTGCCTTCCTAGCTGTTTTTGCTTTCTGACTTTGTTAGCTACGCTCGCACCTATTACATTTTATTTTACTGCCCTGTCTAGAATATTTATATTTTCACATGAATTCCCATTTTGATTACGCTGTGCATTTTGTCCTGTCTTTTATTTTCTGTTGCCTTCACCGTTCATCTTGTACCCAGTTTCTCTCTAGTGGTTCAACCATCTTTTTTTCCTTAGTTGCATTCATAACCATGGGAGGGCTCAGATTGCAACTATTTCTTCTTTGTTTTTCAAAAAATCAAAATCGTATTTCTCAAAATATAGTAGGTCTATATAGTTTGGCAGGTGTGATATAAAGTGTCTACATTACAAGCTGAAGTACGAGAATGCATCCGAAGTAATTCCACCAACCAGCACAGACATCGGACACCATAAAATAATCACACTGCTTGCCAGCATTACTTTTTATTAATTAAAAAGTTATCATTGTTAGTGACTCATTAGATTTAATTATTCATTGTTCCACATACCTATATAACATGCCACCTAGCCTCATATGAATGCATTTTACATTCATTTCATTGAGAGTAACTACTTATACTCGCAAGTGTTTTGTTTTGAATGAGCAGAACAATCCATACAACATATTTAGTGCCATTCTATGTGCAGAAAAATCATTGCTGCACATGTCCCATATCATGTCCCATTAGGGTTGCCACCTTTTTGCCAAAACCAGCCCATGACTGGGCAGTAAACATAGTGGAGTGGGAAGGGAAATTGGCAAGGGGGCACAGGAAAATGGACAATAGGAATATGTGCCCTAACCATATAAGATATTTTTTTAAACAAAAAAGGGGAAGGGAGGGGTTTAAAGGGGACCCGACACCAAAAAAAAATATTCTGAATCATATTTAATCACGTTAATCAAGCAAAATAAACTTTAATTACACTATATAAATTATTTGAATCTAGTCTACTTCACTCTGGGAATTCAAAATTATAGCAAGCAGGGAGGAGCCATTTTGAGGGGGAATGTGGGGAGAGCAGTGACATCTAGTAAGTACTGAATGGAAAGTGAAAGTAATTGCCTGCACCGCCTCTATGCCTAAGGCATATAGGAGGGGCAGTCAATATTTGATTAACAGCTGAGATTTTTTAAACAGCTATGAATGCTTTAACAGAAAAATAATTTGATTTCAATTTGAAAAGGACTTTTATTATACAGCTTTTTATGTCTGGGTGACTGGTCCCCTGTAACAGTTGTTAAAAATTCACTAGTCTGTATATTGTGATTTCCGCCGCCGGCTTGTGATTTACGGGCCGGGTGGCAACCATGTCAGATTCAGTAAAATAAATGCAGTGGGTTGCCAGCACCAAGCTATTACTGCCCAAATGTGCGGTCTTAATAAATATTGCTATTGGTGGTACAATTTCGATCAGGGGTCTATCTAACCTGTACTAGGAACATTGCCCAGCATTGCTATAATAGATTTACAAACTGTGAAAAAAGTAGATCAGGAATAAAATCTGCATTGCATTTTACACAGAACTCTGCTGTAGCACAAGTAAAGGCAAAAAAAGGAGAAAAGTAATCGGTAAAACAAGGCACAAGCCCAGTAACTGGGCATTGAAATCAGCACAGTTCGAAAAATATTTAAAGGTCATTTGTTTTTAATTACTAGACTAAATTAGCAGCAGTTGCCAAGTGTATTGAAGTGTATTGTTTGTCCAGCATAACTTTTGCATGTGTGGGAATGGGAAGCTCAGCATTCATCTTTATATCACACCTTAAGGCTAAGACTACACGAACGATTCCGGTGCAATCCCACGCACTGCGACAAAGATAAGGTAAGAGATAGAATTGTCGCATGGTGTCGCAGCATTGAACCGATGTGACACGACTGTCGGATGCAGCGTCTGCTGAATCAACGCTGTGACACCATGCGCTTGGTCGCAGGGCGTCGGATCGCGACAGAATTGTTTGTGTAGTCCAAACTTTTGGCTTGCAGGGCCACATTGGAAAAAAGAAAAATTGTCTGGGGCCACACATGAAATACACAAACACGTTTGATTTGTAAAAGTAAAGGAAATACACAGAAAAGAACTACAATGCCAGTTGGATAACCAGATGGAGCTATACACTGGAATATGGGACACCTGGATATTAAATAGACTTATTATTATATTATTATTATTACTAACTGGGCAATGGGCAGTGTCCCCCCTCCTCCTATATCCTTTGCGACATAACGTTTCCTCGGGAACCAACCTGGGCCGCATTCATATGCATCCCGGGCCCTGATGTAGTCCTACCCTTATACAGAAGGATTACATTTTATACTAGATTTTAGACTCTTTTTCAGCATACATTTAACTTTTATAAACAAGCCAAAGTATCTATCGGATTCATAATCTTGGGATCTGGCGAAATGCCAGTCCCAGATGGATCGTGTGGAGACTACATGTGGAGACACATGAAACGCGTTGGGTGTTATCGGATGTGAAATAAAGACTTTTTTGATCTTACGCTGAGTCTGAGAAGTTGCTGGAGTGCGTGCCTATGGTGGAGTTGTCGAGTGAACAGCTAAAATAGATGGTGAAGCAGAGCACACTCCTCAGTGTAATCAATGACGCCCGGTGCTCAGGGTAGAGGGCTCGGCAACCCCCTCGGTAAAGGCTTCCAAAAAGGTACACTGGCACACAGGGCAATTGAAAAAGCAGGGTTACCCCTTGCTACTTTTATTTAAGCGGACGTGCGACGTTTCGGGGTTCCTACCCCTTTCTCAAGCATGCTTGAGAAAGGGGTAGGAACCCCGAAACGTCGCACGTCCGCTTAAATAAAAGTAGCAAGGGGTAACCCTGCTTTTTCAATTGCCCTGTGTGCCAGTGTACCTTTTTGGGAGTTGTCGAGTGAACCAGATGGATTGTTTATTGAAGCTCCAGTGAGCAGTTTTTTTTAGTTTTCCAGTACAATATACAGACAAAAACAAAGGTTTGGATTTGATACAGCTGAATGCTGATCTTGGGGTAAATGTTCAAATATTTGGTCAAATCCTGGGTTTTTAGAAATCATGCGCCACAGAACAATCTGAATAGCTCAAATGCTACATTACTCATACATACTGAAAAAAAAAAAGACAACAGACACTATACATACACTTTTCTAACTAGCCAAATTGCATGCCATTTGACTCCTCAGAGCTGGAGGTGCCTGGGAATGCCATGGAGGAAGTGGTGTATTCTCCCTGTGTACAAACCTGTCCTTCCACATTCTCCAGGCTATCCAACTCTAATCTTTGGTAACTGAATAAAAGATGACTAAGCAAAAGAAATACCTTCGCAATTCATTCATAACTTTGAAAGCCTTCCTGGTGTGCCGCGGATTCACCGTGATGGGGCATAACTTCTCTCCATTATCCTTCACATCAGTGGCTTTCTGACTGGAAAGTTTTGTATTTCTGTTAATAAAGAACACATTTAAGAATGTTACACTGGCAAAAGAGAACTGCAACAATATTTTGAAAAAGCCAGTAACAACCCATAAATACAAACAACGTACAAAGAGCAGACACACTCATCGAGATCCCCACTACATGACACCCCTGAACAGAATTATAGGGGTTGTTCACCTTCAAGTTAACTTTAGGTATATTATAGAATAGGCTACTCTTGGCAACTTTTTCATTGGTCTTAATTTTTATTTTTTTTTAGTTTCCTAATTATTTGCCTCTGCCTAACCCTAGCTTCCAAATGGGGATCACTGAACCCAGCAGACACAAAACTGTTGCTCTGTAAGGTAGAGTCCTGCTCGGGTCCATTTTTTGGAACCCGTACCCGACCTGCACCCGCAACCAGCAATCCGCACTCGCATTCTTACCCGCTTGGACCCGATACCCGACCCGCAAGTACCTTATCCGAAACCCGGACCCGCTGACCATCAAGAATCAAGAAAGTGCTGTCATTGTAAACTGGAAGTGACATCATCGGAAGTAGACATGATTAGAAAAAAGGAGTAAAAATCACTATTGAGAAGGCCCACGGCCGACCTGCAGAACTGACGACCAGCGTCTATACCTGCATCCGGAACGTCTACCTGCAACCCGCAGGGTACTGCAGGTTTTTGCGGGTAACCCACGGGTACCCGACCCGCTGCAGGACTCTACTGTAAAGATTAGGGATGCACCGAATCCAGGATTCGGTTCGGGATTCGGCCAGGATTCGGCCTTTTTCAGCAGGATTCGGATTCGGCCGAATCCTTCTGCCTGGCCGAACCGAATCCAAATCCTAATTTGCATATGCAAATTAGGGGTGGGGAGGGAAATTGCGTGACTTTTTGTCAGAAAACAAGGAAGTAAAAAATGTTTTCCCCTTCTCACCCCTAATTTGCATATGCAAATTAGGGTTCGGATTCGGTTCGGTATTCAGCCGAATCTTTCAAGAAGGATTCGGGGGTTCGGCCGAATCCAAAAAAGTGGATTCGGTGCATCCCTAGTAAAGATACAGTTTTATTGTTATTGCTACTTTTTTTTAATCAATTTATCCACTCATCATGTTATTCATATTGCAGTCTCTCACTTATTCAAGTCATTGCCTAGTTACTAGGTATACTGGTCCCTACCAACAAGATAGCTTCTGAAATTCCAATCTGGAGAGCTGAGTAAAAAGTTAAATAATTAAAAAAACAAAAAAATGAAGCCCAATTGCTAATCGCCTCAGAGCATTTTACTAAAATGAAGAGTGAACTAATCCTTTTAACAGCATTTTGCTTCCTCAGCTGGAGGAAAAAATGATTCTCCAATAACCTGAATGGTAAGCACCTGTATTGAAGGTCAGGTGATCATCACTCAAAAAAGCTCACTGCCACTATAAATAATATTATACACATGTGTAACACATGATACAGGGTCTAATGAGAAATCCTAATATTCAAGACATTATAATCAAATAAGCCACATCTTGATTTCCTTTTTCTCTGTAATAATAAAACAGTAGCTTGTACTTGATCCCAACTAAGATATAATTAATCCTTGTTGGAAGCAAAACAAGCCTATTAGGTTTATTTAATGTTTAAATGATTTTTAGCAGACTTAAATTATGAAGATCAAAATTACAGAAAGATCAGTTATCCAGAAATCCGCAGGTCCCGAGCATTCTGCATAACAGGTCCCGAGCATTCTGCATAAAAGGTCCCATACCTGTACAATACAAAACTCTGTTTTGGTAATAGCAGTAATCTGCCACTCATTCAACACTTTTTTGTTTTATTTATTTATTTATTTGTTTAAAGGTTTATATATACACAATTTCTGTGCGTGTTTCCTCAAGATAACATTATTTTCTACACAACTATGCTAGATTAAACACTCACTAGAGTACAGTGGACTTTTATAAAGTAGTAACAATGTCCATTTAAAGGGGTTATTACCCTTCCAAACACTTTTTTCAATTCAGTTGTTTTTTTCCGATTGTTCCCTAGAAATAAAGACTTTTTTCAATTACTTTCCATTATTTATTTTTTACAGTTTTTTCCAAAATCTAAGTTTAAAGTTGAATGTTTCGGTCTCTGGAGTATTAGCAACTATTTACCAATTCTAACAGCTGCCTGTAATGAAATCCACAGATTCTGTTCAGCAGGGACAAAGATAAAAAATGTATCAACTAAATGTATCCATTTAGAACAGTTTACAGGGTCGGCGACCCCCCTCCAAGGGCTGCTTCACAAGGTGAAAATGACACTTTACACTTCAATATTAGGAAAGCAGTGACACATAGAAAATAGAAAAGTCATTAGAGAAAAAGTCGTTATTTCTGGTGATCTATCTAGTTTGAAGGTGAAAAACCCCTTTAAGAAAGAAATGTCTGATGGAGAACCGGAGGAAATATCTGGCAGGTATTCCAGGCCATGCAGAGGATATAAGGTCACACACCATAAAATGCTAGCAAAAAAATGTGTATTGTGACAAGTAATTACATATATTCCACCCATTCCTTCCTCAGTGTATAGAGGTTTCAGTGCAACAGGGAAGTTAGAGTGTACAGAACTTTCTTGCAAGCTCTGAACTTGCCAATGGCTTTATTTACTTTAAGATAAAAAAAGCAAAAGAAAAAAAATGAGTGAGGCGGCTACTAGGGTCAGTGATCCCCTCAGTGAGTGGCTATCTGCTTCCTGTGAGGCACATTTGTCAACAGTCTCATTTAAATGGTTTTAGAGCTTTTTAAAACCATTATTAAAAAAAAATTTCAAAACCACAGATGCCATGCTATTATAAGATCCCAATAAAAAAAAATCTAAATGATACTCTAAAAAATATGGATACCAGACAATTAGCTGTTTGGGGGGGGGGTCACAAAACCTGTAAAAGTCCTTTTACTTAGCACATTTTTGTACACTGTATTTTTTTGTGCTTTGAATTTTTAGAGTTTTAGAGAAATACAAAAAAAAAAAAAACACTAATTTTTCATGAGAAAAGTAGAAATTTAGATATTAGTAAATAGGCCCCTAAGAGTGTTTGTGGTGTGGATTTTGGAGGTTAATTTTTAATCCTTACAATTTTTTCAAAAGTACATTAGGGATATGTTTATAATGACACTTTTTTTTCTATAGCATGCAACTTGTGTGAAGGTAGACATCCCCTTTAACATCAAACTTCTTGTTAGTTGCTCTGAGATCCTGTACAAGGGCAAACTAAGTGGGGATCATTTATGAACACTGGGCAAATTTGCTTGTGGGCAGTAACCTATGGCAACCAATTAAATAGTTGCAATCATTGTTCAACTTGCAGTTGGCTGAAAATAGCCAATCTATGATTGGTTGCTATGGGTTACTGCCTATGGGCAAATTTGCCCAGTGTTCATGAATGAGCCCCAGTCTTTTACTACATATGAGGGACATATTTAAGAACAAGGACAGTTAACATCCGATTCTCCACCTGTTGCAGAACCAGAACTACCCAAAACCCCACAGTTGCCAACCTTATGCGCGACACTGATGGCTATAGTTGCTTTCTGAAATTGTTTAGCATAGGTATTTCATTATTATTATTACTATTATTATCTTTTATTTTTACAGCACAGACATATTCGCCAGTGCTTTACAATGATTATATGTCATTCACCCTGCACGAGTGGAGCTTACAATGTGTGGACACTATGGTAAATTTTATTAGAATATAAGAAAACCTGAAAGAATGTTCAATGTTTTTTTTATTACATAACCCCCTATATCTAGGAGTTTTCATATACATAGGGGTTTTCAAAAATGCTTGATCTACTGTATTTGCCTGAAATCCTTATTTGGTTTACCAACCAATGCTGGGTATAGATCCATCAACACAACAGTACCAATTTTTAAAAGCTATTTTTTTTTTTTTTAAAAAAGTATCATTATTTTGTAGATAGAACATCAAGTTTCAGATACCAACAGGTACATTAGCTAGTATGGATATACACATATATGCATGAATATGAAATATTAGAGCAATGCACGTGCATATGAGCTTATCTCTGGATAGTCTGCCTATATTCATTTAATTTATAGTATAGTAACAGAGTATTTCCTTTTAGCTGCTTTTCTTCAGACCAGCTTAAATCTAAACCCCTCACCATATATCAGACCATGTTATTGATCCTACATGGATTCAATTACCTTGCACACAGATCTTAAAAGAACAGAAACACCAAAAAAATGATTTCAAGTAATTAATATACAATATACTGTTAGCATACACTGGTAAAAGCGGTGTGTATTCTTTAGAAAGAGTATTATAGTTAATATAAACAAGCTGCTTTATGACAGCCATGGGGGCAGCCATTCAAGCTGGAAAAAGAAGAAGTCACAGGTTACAAAGCACATAACAGATAAAAGCTCTGTCCAATACAATGGTTTTATCAGTTATCTGCTGTGTAACCTGTTGCCTTTTCTCCAGCTTGATTGGCTGCCCCCATGGCTACAAAGCAGCTTGTTTATATCAACTATAGGAGTGTTTCCAAAGCAAACGCGCCAGTTTTAACAGTGCAGACCAATAGTACATTATTTTTTAATTACTTTGATATACTTTCAGTTTTTGTTGTAATTGTTCCTTTAAGAGACCTCCAGCTCTCAAAGGAGAAACATAATTCCATGAGACACAATTCGTACACAGATAAAAATACACAAATATATTCAATAAAACATTAGTTTGCGCAGCTGTATGTATAATGTGGACCAGCACGTATATGAACATGAAGAACATTTAAAAATACATATTTAAAAAAAAAAAAAAACTTACTTTGTTTCAATCCATGGATCATGGATCATGTTGCATTATATGCCCACCTTACAAATATATTTGGAAAATTCTGTATTAACCAATTTCAGGACATAAATGTGTGAATCATCACCTGAGCAAATGCTGCCCAGAAACAAAGCTGGCTCCCAACCGTTTCAGTATGTCCAACTATGACTCATCTTTAGGATGTCATTAATTAATCATAAAAAATTAAATATACTTATTTGATTTCCCAGCATATCTAGTCATAGTGTGATGTCATATTGCTTTTGGATATTGTCAGGGCATGTGTCATTGCAATAAAGCCATTTATACTAGTACAAGTCTTTAGGGAGCATGCAAGAATCTGAACATGGTGAAAGAATGTCCTCAGCCATTGTAATTAACTCTTTCAAATCTGGGTACCTTTAAATACTAGGGTGCTGGAAGCTCCCCATAAGGAACATCTGTTAACGGAAACAATCATACCCCTAGAACAGCTAGCCAATAAACTCATCTTCAACATAGATTAATAAATTCACTCTTCATACACTGTCCCCATTTGTTTGTGTGCAAAGAGAACTAAACAGATTCAGAGGCCCATTTATCAAAGGTCGAATTTCGGATTCATGTGAATTTTTTTAAATTCGAATATACTCACCATTCGACTGAGAGGTAATTTAAGAAAAAATTTGAATGGTTAATGTTTGATCTAATGGTTCCGACCCAAAAATTTTAATCTTATTCGATTCGTACGAATCTAATTTTTCTCCCGAAAAAAAAAAAAAAATCGAATGTCAGGAAGGCTATTAACATCTTAAGATGGCTCAACGGACCTCTGCCATTGATTTGTACATGAACTCGGCATTTTTTAGGTGGCAAATTTTCAAATTAGGACTGTTTCCAGGGTCGAGGGGTGATAATTCAAATAGCGGGATTAAAATTCAAGTGTGTGAATTTTGACACTGAAAAATGCAAATTCAATATTTGAGCCTTGATAAATCTGCCCCTCAGTGTCCATATAATGATTTCTTGTATAGCGGGATTAAAAGCCAATTTTTGGTACAAACATGTAGCAGCCAGGATCCATGAAAATTGGGCACAGCCTGGAACAGTAGAAAGGTACGTGCGTATGTGCAGCTAAATTGCAAAGGTTATGCAAATGATTCATTAATAAAATCCTATTTCCTTGGGTTAATAAGTACCTTACATAGGCAATATATTCATTCCACTTCTAGGGCAGGCATTCTGAATACCAGCAACACAGTTCCCAACAACCTGAAAAAAATTCTAGGAGTAACACAGACTAGAAATGCTGCACCATTAAAGTTTGAGCAGCTGTACTGGCCCTATAGCAATAATGATTCATGCTTTAGAAGATGCAGACTGTAGCCTCCCATCATTCTTTTCTGCTTTTTTGGGCTGCGGCCAGTCAGTCGATACTTCATTTACCAGAAAGTGAAATATCAGCTAAAATGAAATTCAAATAAACACTTTAAGGGTCAGTATTTGATTCATTACTAAATTTGACTTTATTAGTGTAGATTAGGGATGCACCGAATGCACCATTTTGGATTCGACCAAACCCCCAAATCCTTTGCAAAGGATTCAGCCAAATAACAAACCAAATCCTAATTTGGGAGTGGGAAGGGGAAAACATATTTTACTTCCTTCCGAATTAGGATTCGGTTCAGCCAGGCAGAAGGATTCGCCAAATCCGAATTCTGCCGAGAAAAGCCAAATCCCGAACCGAATCCTGGATTAGGTGCATCCCTAGTGTAGATTCAAATAATTATGTAAGGGGAGCGATTACCAACAGCGGCACAACAATACAGTTGAATGGTGTTACTACTTCTAGCAACATTTTAATGAAACATCGTGGACACAAGCAACATTGAAGGATTTATTTACTAAAGTCTGATTTTTTCTGGTCGGACCAGAATGAAAAAAGTACTCCATTTCAAACCTGCCGAGGTCATGTAGAAGTCAATGGCAGAAGTCCCGTTTACAGTTGGAAGATATCCTGATCTGCGCTGGGTTTTTTACAATAATCCAAAGCTTTTGTGGTTTTTGGCGATAATAAAAAAATTGCATGATTTGATTTTACAATTTTATTGGGTATTTTCCCACACCAGATTTTATTGTGAAAATGTATTGATAAAATACGGTAGAAAAAAGTCAGTGGTAATTTGGTCAAAGTGGCTTTAAGGAAATATTGAGATTTTTTCAGATTTTAGAAAATTAGTTAGTTTAGTGGTGTGCACTATGAACACTAGGATGTGAACTATTCTCTGTTTTAATATGCACTAAATGACTTCAACAGTAGGATATCAGGGGGAAGTATGCAGCAGTGTTTTAGAATCCATTGGGCTGCTCCCCACGCAAGAAGTTGGGAAGCTCTACTTTACATTTTGACAGCAGGTAGTAATAGCCTGAACAGTAGTACCTGTTCTAGTGATCCTCAACCTGTGGTTCATGAAAACATTTGGCTTACCACCCCATTTGATGTTTCTGCCAATGGGCTCAAAGCAGGTGCAAATTTTTTCATTTTTCTACTTTGTAGAAAATATATAGGTGGCACACAGATTAACAAGTGTACTTGGAGCAAACAAACAGCCAATCAGAGTCCAGTTTGGGCTTTGGTCATCAAGTAGAAACCTTATCCATTGCTTTAAACTGGGAAGCTCTACTTAGGATACAATCACTGGCTATTTCCCATATATAACACAAAGATTGCTTCCCAAGAAGGCAAGGGAAATCCTCTTTCCAACTAAGTCTAGGAATTTCGACATCTGCCTGACTTCAATGACACAACCCCTTACACCTACTTATACCCAAGTATATTATAAGTAGGAACAAGGGGGTGATTAAGTCTGACTATATAAGAGCACACAGACAGAAAGTAAGTTACTCTCCCCCATCCCCTTTGTACTGCTTGTGCTCTCAGGCAAAGTAAACATAGAGACATTGTACAAACAGAATTAAACTTGGGGATCTCTTTGACACATTTGTTGTTGTTTAATCACTATTGTGATTTCATATGTCCATACTGTAATGATTCATAGTGCATCCTGTAGCACAAGATAAACTTATACTGTACATAAAACATGCTGCATTTCACCCCCCTTCCTTTAAAGTGGACCTGTCACCCAGACATAAAAAGCTGTATAATGAAAGTCCTTTGCAAATGAAACTAAAATTATTTTTTTCTTTAAGAGATCCATACCTTTTATAAACTCATTGAAAAGTCTCAGCTGTCAATCATATTTTGCCTGCTCCTCCTCTATGCCTCAGGCAAAGAGGCGGGGCAGTCACGCACTTTCACTTTCCATTCAGTATTTCCTAGATGTCACTGCACTCCTTCCATTCCCCTTCCCTCCTCACATTATATAATTGTGTAGAGTACCACCCATGGGCATAAAGTCACCCATTCTGGCGCATACACAAGATTTTTGGGCGATACACAACTTGCCTTGTCCACAAAATGGCACCTGCCTGCTTACAATGACTGTGAATTCCAAGGCAGAAGGAAACAAAATTTAAATAATATAGTCTGAGTAAAGTTTATTTTGCTCAACTAACATAATAGAAAAGAATTTGGAATAATGTCTTAGGGTGACAGGTCTCCTTTAAACACGATCTTTTGAAATTATTTTAACCTGGGATTACTTATACCTAAAATAACATTGTAGCTTTATTATGAAATGGAACATAACTATTTCATAGTCTCTTAGGAGAGCAATAGACAACAGGCAGTTTAGGGGCAGATGTATTATGTGGTGTAACGGAGAATTAATTTGCCACACATTGCCAGGCCTTGCTGTGTAAAAAAACAGCATAAAAAGTTACTTTGAACAACTTCCATCGGAACCTACTTGCAAAGGTCTGAAGCAGTGTAAAATAATGGCGGCAAATCTGGTGGGATAGCGTAAAATAAAACACACTTTGATAAATGTGTCATTTATTTTACACAGTTTTTTACGCCTTTTTTTTTTTTTTTTGATAAATTGCATTTTACACAGCATAATAAATATGCCCCTTAGACTCCAGTGAAGTTGCACACTAAGGTTCCATAAAACATGTTTCCAGGCTTTTATTTGGAGGAAACGTGATTCATAGTTTTCTTCCCAAGAACAAAAACAGGAAAACCTCCTGTCCAGTAGCATTTCATGTGCAGAATCAAGAACACATTTACTATTTCCCTGAACAGACGCAACATTTCTTAAAAAAAAAAAAAAAAAGCCAAATCATTTTTGGAACATCTGGTGCCACCACCAAATCAATACATTGGAACCAAATGGCTTGCAATAGGCCTGTGGCAAGCAATTACACAGCTCCAGAAACACAAATAGGATAGAGGCTAAGAATGTAATTAAACAGATACGATATATTAAAATGACAGTTAAGAATTGATCCACTAAGCAATAACAGAGATGCGCACAGCCAGGTTCTCCAGAGTAATGAAAAAAACCCTCACAACTCACAACCATATTTTCTGGTATATGTTGACTCAAAACAGAGCCAACATGTGGTTCACCTAAGTTAACTTTTAGGGGCAGATTTACTAAATTCGAGTGATGGATTCGAATTAAAAAAACTTCGAATTTCGAAGTGTTTTTTGGGCTACTTCGACCTTCGACTACGACTATCGAACGATTCAAACTAAAAATCTGGTTGGATCCTACCAGATTGCTAAAATTGCAAACTGGAAAGCGGCTGAATAAAAAAGCTAAATAACCCAAAATGATAGAAAAAAAACTGAAATCGAATTACAAATTGTCTTAGTATATCACCCTCTACATCACACTAAGGGGTATATTTATCAAAGAGTGAAGTCTGAGATCACCACAGTCCCCTAGAGTGAAATTCCGCCACTCTCCATTCAGGTCTATGGGGGTTTTTATGAGTATTTATCAATGGGTGAAAGTAAAAGTTCACCATTTGATAAATACGCCTTTAAAAATGCCATAAAAATGAATGGAGAAAGGTGGTATTTCACTCTAGTGGACTGTGGGGATCTCTAACTTCACTCTTTGGTAAATATACACCTAAGAGTTAACACAAAGATGAACAACCCCTATAACTGGTCAGGTGGATCCAAATCCCTTCCTTGTACCTGGCCCTAGTGACCTAAAAATATGCCCCTCTATAGTTTTGTTTTTGTTATAAAGGCTTGCTAAATCCGACATGTTCATTCAAGAAATTTTAAGGCCATTCATGCTAATGCTGTATTTGCAGTCTTTACAATGCCAAATGAATACAATTCCTGATATTCAATAACAAAAACTAAACATTTTCAGATCATTTCTAATTTATTTCTGCATTTACAATCTACCACGATTTGTCAAAATGCTGGTAAAGCGTTAAGGAAACGTATAATGCAATACTATCATGGGAAAACATGTTTTCTTCAAAATGCATAATAGTGCTGCTCCAGCAGAATTCTGCACTGAAATCCGTTTCTCAAAATAGCAAACTGATTTTTTTATATTTAGTTTTGAAATCTGACATGGAGCTAGACATATTGTCAGTTTCCCAGCTACCCCAGTCATGTGACTTGTGCTCTGATAAACTTCAGTTACTTTTTACTGCAAGTTGGAGTGATATCACCCCCTACCCCCCCCAGCAGCCTAACAACAGAAAAATGGGAAAGTAACCAGATAGCAGCTACCTAACACAAGATAACAGCTGCCTGGTAGATCTAAGAACACTCAATAGTAAAATCCAGGTCCCACTGAGACACATTCAGTTACATTGAATAGGAGAAACAACAGCCTGCCAGAAAGCAGTTCCATCCTAAAATGACCTGAGATGGTGCCTACACTCCAATATTACAACAACTAAAAAATACACTTGGTGGTTCGGGAATTAAATTTTATATTATAGAGTGAATTATTTGCAGTTTAAACAGTGTAATTTAGTAAAAACGTGATAAAAATCATGACAGAATCCCTTTAAGTTCATTTCACTCTCAAAAGTGTCAGTACTTATCCCTCAAGTTCCATCTTTAAGCCTGATTTAGGGGTGGTCAGACACACCAGCTGGTACCAAACATTTGGTAAGGAAATGATGGCATCACTCACATGGCAAATAACATCGTACCCTCTAGTAATAAGTAAAAAGGCTTCTAGAAGTTAACTTGCACTTTGCCTGAGTACCTATAGGTCCAGATCTATCTTTTATTCTAAATACACTGCACTGTGGGCTACATCCCATTGGAAAACCAGAATCTTTTACTCATCCGCTGTCACTTGAGCAGCAGTAATCCGCCTCAAGAGGTCTTGCAAGGTCAATAGCCGCTCTCAGGCTTTATGATGTGCGAGGGCCTAGACACAGCAGAAAAGGACAGCCCCAATTGGATACAGAGGGCAAGCAAACAATGTTGGTACATATGAAGTTGTAGATGACTGAGCATCCCGCACAAGCACCCAGTGACCCTATGAGAGCCCACACTATGCAATAGGTGCCACAGTAAAGACTAGTAAATGCCAGCGTGCCCCTGCCCACACCCCATTTAGCCACATTTGTGTAAAAGGCACAGCTGGTGCGGTGCATGTGCGTCTGGTTAGACGCAGCAGAATGTGGGCAGAGTTGGGGAGTTGCAGCAGTCAGACAGGCGCTGCAGGGGAGCAGTATTGCTGCTAGTATACATGCTTGTCTGCTTACACTGTGGCTGTGACAGGCGACGATGTCTCCATGCTGTTAGCTGGGGATGCGCTACTGCGGGGTGCTGTCAGCACCATTCCACGGGCCGGTGAAGCGGGATCCCCGCAACAACAGAGCACAGCAACCCCGGTTCCCGGATCATTCCATGATCATCAGTGGACTCCCAATCCGGAAAGGAAAGGCTCGTGTGTCGGCGTTATAAAGCTCCCCCTCTCAGCGCTTTGGTTTCACTCGTCCTTAACACAACGGTGCAGGTCCTGGGCACTGGATTAATCCAACAGACGGTAGGCAGGGGAAACTATTCAATCCCAACCCTTCCTTTGCCGCTCTGTATGAACTGCTGGTTACCTTCCACTACAGGCATATCAACATCCTGAGCCTGGACTCCGTCAGCCAATTAGGGTGGTGCTGGAAAAAACAAGTGGCTCCCTCTGCTGGTGGAAGACTCCACACACGTCTATTGGCGAGAGTAAAACGTCTCCAATTCGTGTGCAATTTCAGGCGACACAGTGAGAAAAGCGGCGAGGGATACAGTGCGATCATTCGCCCACTAAATTTATAACACACCCCCTAGCGCAACTATAAATTATTGGATGGGCCCGGCTGCTGCATAGTCGTCATTGAGGCCCCGTGGATGACATTATATTGAAAAATGTGTTATAAAGTCAATATAGGGCCTATCGGAATAAATCCAAGAATCGGGGCTGCATTTATGGTATTCAAATGAAAATGCTAACAGTGTAGGCCGCCTAGCTGGATTTTGTCCCTGAAAAGAGATCTGGATGGAAGTGGTGGAACTACTGGGGGTACCCAGGGCTGTATCCAGTGTCAGACTGGGACACCAGGGGCCCACCAAAGAACCATAGACCAGGGGCCCACTCTCAGTACTATTATTACTCTCCTAGTCTCTTTTCTTTACATACTATAATCTATTATTCCATCTAGTTAGTCTCTTTGTTCTTAAAGAAATAGGGAATGGCCATGAAATAGGCCAAATGTTTAGCAGCACGAGGGCACACGGACACCTGGGCCCACCGGGAGTTTTCCTGGTATCCCAGTGGGCCAGTCTGACACTGGCTGCATCCCCTCGGGGCCCACTAGAGATTCATGCACACGCAAATCCGCAGCAAAGATCATTTCTGGCGGCAGTTGGGGGGCACCACCAGTGTCGGACTGGGCCAGCGGGACACCGGGAACAAACCCGGGGGACCCCGGCCCTCATGGGCCCCCGCTGGCCCAGAACTGCTCCTCTTGCTGCCTGGAATGAACTATGCTGGCCAGGCCTAGACTGGGATTCAAAATAGGCCCTGCCATTCCAAGTACACAGAGCCCCCTACCAGCCCAAACAGCCCCCTATCAGCCCACTATATGGTAAAGTTCTATGGAACCATACAGCAGCCTCTCTGGCATTTGCCAGAACCCACAGATTGCCAGTCTGAGCCTGGTGTTGGCGCCGTCACATGCAGCCAGGCCGGTGGCCCAGGGAATTGGCCGTTGGAGTGGCCCCTGGGGACAGTCAGGAGGGCCCTTCATTTGCAGCATTGGTGGGCCCCAAAGGCCCCAGCCTGACCCTGTTTGGGCCAATGATTTGAGCCCAGCCTTTAGGTGACCAATTAGGCAAGGACCACATTAAGGCACATGTGCAGTCCCCCCTGATGGGTTTTTTTAAACCTGTAGGGCAAAATCTGTAGGGCAGACCCTTTCAAAGGACTCATACACAGTAAACTGCCAATTCCTAAGCTTTTATAACCACCTTAAGTTATTTTTAAATCATAATTAGTTGGGATAGGTTTATGGCATATGTGAGCAGTTATTCCCAAAAAACAGAGGACCTTGTTTTCACATACCATTATTATATCAGCGTTAAAGTAATGCAGTTTAATCCTGGATTTGGGCATTTAATTTTAAAGGGGAGGTAAATCCGTAAATAACTTTTTGCCTAATGAAAGACAATGTAATTCTATGCAACTTTCCAGTCTGCATATGACTGTAAGGACTCACCCTGGTGGTCAAGTGGGGATTAGGGGACGGCAGGGACACCTGCCATGCTCCTAGCAGGGACACCCGCAGCCCTAGTCCTTCTTCTCCTCCGGCTCTGGTTCCTATGGCATGTGCGGCGCACTTCTGGGTTTTGCGCACCGAGCATCATGACGTCATCGCACTTTTGATGCGAAGTTTGAATATTTAAAGAAGACTCACTGCCCGTTGTTAGGTCTACTTTGTTAGTTCTTGGGTGTGATTATCTGTCTAATACATTCTGGTTTTGATCCCAGCCTGTCTGACTTTGCTTGAACTCTGCCTATACCAACCTCTGCTTGCCTAACTATTCTTGAACTCTGCCTATACTGACCCGGCCGGTCTCACCTTGCTTGAACTCTGCCTGTACCGATCCCGCTTGAACCGACGAAGAGTCTCTTGTATATTGAATAGGAAAAACTTCTAAACCGGAGACAGGTAAGATGGGATTTATTCTTTACTATATGTAGCCCTGTAGGTTTCTATGCCTGCAAGCAAGTTTATTAGTATCAGACTTTTCTGCCTCACATATCAGTAGTAAGTGTGCAGCACTACTGAGATACAGGTAACCAATAGCTCATTTGTGCAAAAGCAACACAGGCATTGACTGTATAGTATAGTTCTGCTCAGACAGACTCTGCAGAAGGAACATTCTGTGCCATTTGCTACAGGACACTCATTGCACCAAGCCACTGTGGGAATATTATTGCTGACCAATACAAAGTGGAGTACAGTCAAGGATAACTATATTTAAAGTGACAGAATTGAAAGGAAAGAACTCTTCAATCACAATAAGTAATACATTCTCAAAGTCACAATCAGGGGCTGACAACTGTGAGAAAATCAGTGAACAAAAAATTAAGAAAATAGAAAGAAACCCCATCTATGACAATTAATTAGTGTCTAATTAATTAGTCATAGATAATTGTATGCTTGGCACTTTATTTAAAAAAAACATCAATTTTTTTCTATTTAAGCACTTGGGTATAAACTTTGGGCACTTCCTAATGAATTTTGGTATTTTTTAACTTAATTTATTCGAGTCTAATCATGAATTGTCAATGAACTGGTTGTTACCATTAATTGGGCAGCAGTCATAGGGTATATGCACTAATTTGCACTTTATATTTATTTATTTATGAATTGTCTTGGAACTAATTCATTCAGGAAGTGTTTGGTTTTCATATATTATTGTTGATGAATTAAAAGAACAGGCACACATTGCACTTTAATTTAAGTCAATCACCTATCTTATTGGTAGGGGTTGAATCTATCACTAGACACTAATTAATTGTCATAGACGGGGTTTCTTTCTATTTTCTTAATTTTTTATATTTAAAGTGACAGTACACATTTAAATCCAATATACAAAGCTCAGTGATCCTGGGAGTGAACTTTTCTTTAAGGACCCCAACGTTGCCGGCTTTTAGGACCATAGGGGAGCTCCAAAATATCCATATCTTTCTAGTGTGGATTTAAAGGGGACCTGTCACCCAAAAAAATTCTTCCAAATCCTATTTTATCATGGTATCATGATGTCCATCCCAATGCCCTGGCTACACAATTAAATGGTTAAGAGAACTGGGGGAATGTGGGGAGAGCAGTGACATCTAGGAAGTGCTGAATGGAAAGTGAAAGTGATTGCTTGCCCCGCCTTTATACCTAAGGCATAGAGGAGGGGCAGGCAATATTTGATTGACAGCTGAGATTTTTAAATGAATTGACAACATCTTTTAATGCTTTAATAAAAAATAATTTGGATTGCATGTTTAATTTGAAAAGGACTTTTATTATACAGCTTTTTATGTCTTGGTGACGGGTCCACTTTAACTGATATAAATTGTATTGCATTGCATGTTATTTTTGACCATCTCTATTTCTGCATTTAATTACCAATTCATTTGAGCCCAGTTCCTTTATAATAAATATGAGTTCATTTTTGGCTTGTGTTGGTATTTACTGGGTATCTTTGGGATGTCACCACAATCATATCACTACTATATCAAGTCATACCCTTGGGCAGGCTAAACAGATGAAATTTTTCTCTGACATACGCTTGCCTGCCTGACCTCGCTATTTCTTATTTTATCTTGGGAAGTTGGTGTTGCCTTTTGTCTTAAATACTCGGTAACAATCGTGCCCCTTTGCTTGTCCAGAACAGTTGCTTTGCTCCTCTCAAATTAAGACCTAGCGGCATCTGAGTAGCTGAGGGCTCCTCCCAAAGGCAGTTGCTAAAGGCAGACAATTGAGCTGTGACCAGGAGCCTAGCAATTGTTCTTCATTAGGGAGCCATTCGTGACAAAGATGCATGTAGCCCACCCTTGGGTGCACTTTTACTGTGTCTATTGTAGTGTTTGAACAGTACTACTGCTGCTTGTACTGTGCCAATAACCCACAGGTGCATGTGCAACTCCGGTACCCATTTAGTTCTGGTTAGCAAAGGATCCAGTCACAGAGATGGTTTCTTTCAGCAAAATAACTGGTTTATTTACAGTGAACAGTTACTATGAAGTAATTTACAGGTACTTTGATGTCAAACAGAGTGATAAAAGCAGAATCCCTTTTCAGAAGTGAAATATGCAAGATAAGGTTACCGTGCATCTGGGGCACATCCTCACATAAAGTAGAGCTTTGTGCAAAGGGATACTCAGCCTGAGGTCTTGTATCTTGTCACCCTTACTGGCCCTCAACTCACCCACTGAAGTCCCTGCACTAGTGGTGGACTCACCACGGGGTCCTAACCCCACTATTTCTCCTTGTTGGTGTGAAAGTTTCTTACTATCTTCCCTGAGCCTTCCTCTTGCTCCTAAAGCAAATATGACAAAACTTAGAACTTGAACTTTATAATTCTTTCTAACTTTTACCATAACTGTAGATCTGAGCCTGTAACATCTCACAGAGAGGTGAGATCCTTGAGCACATGGGTCCTTGAGCATATGGGGCTAAACCCTTTATACCAGGGGTGTCCAACCTTTTGGCTTCCCTGGGCCACATTGGAAAAAGACAAATTGTCTGGGGCACACATGAAATACACAAACACTTTTGATTTGTAACAGTAAAGAAAATACACGGAAAAGAACTACAATACCAGATGGGGCTATACACTGGAATATGGGACACCTGGATATCAAATAGACTTATTATTATATTATTATTATTACTAACTGGGCAATGGGAAGAGTCCCCCCCCCTCCTATATCCTTTGCTACATGACGTTTCCTCGGTAACCAAGCGTTTCAAGCTGGGCCGCATTCATATCAATCTTGGGCCGCATGCGGCCCTCGGGCTGCAGGTTGGACACCCCTGCTTTATACTTTTACATGCTGCCACTTAGTGGGCAAACCCTGCCTAGAGTAATTCCCAGTGGACCCAGGAAGGGAGACATAGCTGCCTGGGTATACTAAAGGACCACTTAGGTGTCCAAATACAAAGGGGGAACTGCCTGAGTTACTATACCTAAAACTCAGGGTCCCTACATGCAGGGCCGCCATCAGGGGGGGACAGGGGGGACAAGCGTACCGGGCCCGGGCATGAAGGGGGGCCCGGCAGCGCTGCATTTTTTGAAGATCCGGGCCCCCCTTACGAGCGCCCGAGCCGTACGTCTTGCCTCTGTGCTGCCGAATGCGGAAGTGCCGAAAAGCCGCCGAAAAGACCCGAAGTCACGGAAAAAGCCGAAGTCACGAAGCGCCGAAAAGACCCGAAGTCACGAAAACAGCCGAAGCCGAAGTCCTGAAGCAGCGCAAAGACCCGAAGTCACGAAAACAGCCGAAGCCGAAGTCCTGAAGCGGTGAAAAGACCCGAAGTCACGAAAGGAGGTGAAGTTGAAGTACTGAAGCCGTGAGTTCAATTCTACTGAACACCAGTTTGTGTATTTTTTTTTTTTTAATTTCCTGGCCACCAATGTATTATTTTAATATTCTATAGGCCCCTGCAACCAATCTTTTTTTTTAAAACATGTTTTTTTGGGGCCCCAATTTTTTTTTTAACTCGTAAGGGGCCCCTGACGCCAATGTTTTTTTTTTTTTTTTTAAATTTTTTTTGGGGCCCCAATTTGTTTTTAACTTGTAAGGGGGCCCCTGCCGCCAATGTTTTTTTTTTCTTTCAAAAAAATTTTTTTTTTTTTTTTCAAATTTTTTTTTGGGGCCCCAATTTGTTTTTAACTTATAAGGGGGCCCCTGCCGCCAATGTTTTTTTTTTTTTCAAAAAATTTTTTTTTTTTTTTAATTTTTTTTTGGGGCCCCAATTTGTTTTTAACTTATAAGGGGGCCCCTGACGCCAATGTTTTTTTTTTTTTTCAAAAAATTATTTTTTTTTCAAATTTTTTTTTGGGGCCCCAATTTGTTTTTAACTTATAAGGGGGCCCCTGCCGCCAATGTTTTTTTTTTTTTCAAAAAATTTTTTTTTTTTTTTTAATTTTTTTTGGGGCCCCAATTTGTTTTTAACTTGTAAGGGGGCCCCTGCCACCAATGTTTTTTTTAAAAAAAAAAAAAAATTTAATTTTTTTTTTTGGGGCCCCAATTTTTTATAAGGGGGCCCTGACCATCAATAGCTTTTTACAACTTGTGTGGGGGGGGGTTGCTTTTTTAGCGCTGATGTCTGTGTGGTCTTTTAACTGCGATGTGGAGTGGGCGGGAAATGGGGTGGAGCTTGGTCGTCAGTGTGGGCGGGGCCCAGGGGGGCCCCAAAAATTTTGTTGTACGGGGCCCCGTGATTTCTAATGGCGGCCCTGCCTACATGTACATGGATTTAAAGTTAATTTATAGCACATCCATGCACATAATTAATTATTCTAACTTTAGTCAGGTTTATAATAACTGTAAACTTATCTACACATGCATGTTTTATGTTGTTATACTCCTATACTATTTTATACTAACATAATTTTATGTTATTATGTTCTTTTCTTAACTGTCAGTTATCCACTCCACACAACCAATTCCTATGTCCCCAAGTACTATGGCAATATACTTGGCATGACATACTGGAAGTAGTATTTGTCCCTTTCTGCACTTCTAGTTCTGACTCAGCTCTCCTCAAGTGATTACAACATTTCCACAATTCCCTTTATTATTATAGGATTATTATAGAATAAGAAAAGTTAAAATCACTGGGGGCTTGTAATTTGTTTGACACCTCCCAGTGACTTTAATTGTTCACAACAATTACAACAACCGTGCTTTGGCCGAGGGTAGACTATGTTAAGGTGGGTGGCTGCCACCTTCCTCCTTGTTTCCAGTAATACACAGGTCAAGTTTGATGCTTGTGCAGATCCGAGTTTGGGTCTGCACATGTGCTTGGCATGAAGGATTCAGGGGCATAACTTCAGAGGAAGCGCAGACCCTGTGGCTACAGGGGGGCCCAGGCGATATAGGGGCCCCATGAGGCCCTAATTCATATGCAATTTCAATAAATATTTATAAAACAGGTCAACCTCTAGACATTTTAGGGGCCTGAAAACAAATTGCTATAGAGGAAGAAGACCCTACTGCTAGTGGGGGTGGGGGGGGCAGGAGTTATATGGGCCCCAAAAGGCCCTAATTCATATGCAATTTCAAAAAAATATTGGTAAAACAAGCCAACCTCTAGACATTTTGGAGGCCTGAAAAATAATTTGCTGTGGGGCCCAGTGATATCTAGTTACACCACTAAAAAGCTTCCACACACCCTTCTATAAACAATCTTCTGCTGCCATTTTAAAACAAATGACATTTTGGGCTAGGGTATAGGGTAAATTATTAAAATCACCGGGGGTGCCTAATAAATTTAAATATCCCCAGTGCCTTTACTTTTTCTTGTCCTTAAAAGAACAATAACACCAAAAAATTTAATAAAGTAGCTCAAATATAATGTGCTAATTGCGCTGCGCTGGTACAACTGGCCATTCAAAGCTGAAAAAGGCACAGGATAAACAGCAGATAAGCTCTGTAGTATACAATGTGATTCTTCAGAACTTATCTAATCTTAAATGTGTCTTCTGCTTGAATGACTGCCCCCTTGACTACACAGCAGCTTGTTTATATAAACTATAGTAGAGTTTCTGAAGTAAATACACCAGTTTTACCAGTTCAGAGCAACAGTCATTCCTTTAAAACACTTTCATTTTTTGGTGTTACTGTTCTTTAATTAGATGGTGATATGTTGTTTAAATAGTCATAACCAGCAAAGTGCAGACAGATACTGTGTTCAATAGCAATTACATTTGGTATATAGAAAATTTGCAATGAATGTACAATGGAAAGTTCTTTAGAATTATTATTTTTATTATGTAAATACTGTTGTGTGTATTTCTTGAATATGTTATTGGGAGAGACTAAGGTTTAGACCAGCCATGATGTGCTACACCTGAATGCCCTAATATATATTTGGTGACTTAAAATATACAGTATATGGTCTATATGTATTTAGCTGTTACTGGGCTTAAAAAATTAAAATTGGGAAAACACTGTACATGTAAAGGAGTACTATTTCTCTAATGGTTAATTAGCATAAGGTTATTGTGACATCATCCTTGAAAAATAGCTCATACTACTGTGGTACAGCAAATGAAAACACTGGATGATATAATTCAGTACAGTAGCAATTAATTCTGCAAAGTAAAGCAAGTGGTTTTAAATTTGCAAGACTTTTCGCCCACATACATAATTATTATTTCAAGCAGCAAAATCCAGAAGCTTAATATACACTCCCACATGCGAGTATGCCTTTGCAAAAATATTACATTATTAACCCCATATTGGATAGCTTATGGAATGATTTATTGGTTCAACTTGGGATATTTCTAAAAGCATTTTACATTGAACACACTGTAGGGTTCATTACAAGTACGGATGCGCTGAATCCAAGATTCAGTTTGAGATTCGGCCAAGATTTAGCTTTTTTTCGGCTTTAGATTCGGCCAAATACAAGGAAGTAAAAAATGTGGTAGCCACTCGCTGTGAGGATGGTATCCTTTCCCCCTCGTTTCCCGAATTTAAATATGCAAATGAGGGTCCGTTCAGTATTCGGACTAATGTTTCCTAAAGGATTCCTTAAATAGTGGATTTGGTGCATCCCTAATTACAACAATGGCATATTCTGTCCCAAATCTGGATGGTGTTCATATTAAAGTTTGGAGTATAGATACTGCTAGTGTTAACCCAGCAGGGGAGGAATAATTGGGAGTCCTCTGCCTGCACATAAGCCATCAACACTAAGGGGCCCATTTACTTAGTTTGAGTGAAGGAATAGAGGAAAAATAGTTCGAATTTCGAATGTTTTTTTTGGCTATTTCGACCATCGAATGGGCTACTTCGACCTTCGACTTCAATTCGAACTAAAAATTGTTCGACTATTCGACCATTCAATAGTCGAAGTACTGTCTCTTTAAAAAATACTTTGACCCCCTAGTTAGCCACCTAAAACCTACCGAGGCCAATGTTAGCCAAGGGGAAGGTCCCCATAGGCTTCCTTACAATTTTCGATTCTAAGGATTTAATTGTTCGATCGACCGATTATTCCTTCGATCGATCGAACGAATTGCACTAAATCCTTCGACTTTGATATTTGAAGTCGAAGGATTTCAATTCGCCAGTCGAATATCGAGGGTTAATTAACCCTCGATATTCGACCCTAGGTTAATTTGCCCCTAAGTTATGTTATTGTAACCAAGCTTACATTAGTCTCTGCAAATAGCATTCATTGGGGCATATTTATCAAAGAGTGAAGTTAAAGATCACCACAGTTCACTAGTGTGAAATTCCGCCACTCTACATTCATTTCTATAGCATTTTTAAAAGCATATTTATCAAAGGGTGAACTTTCACTTTAACCCATTAATTGAGGCGGAATTTAATACTAGTGGACTGTGGTGATCTCTAATCCCATAGTATTTTGTTGCCCTATAGCACACATACAAATGCTAAAAGGGTAATGATATAACAAAAGTTGCAAAGTTTGCTACATGTCAAAATCAGCAAGTGACATTTACGGGTCAACTGTTTAAAATTCAATATCAGATGTTGTTATGGGTTATTGGACCTGGGAAAAAAAAGTGTAGTTTATTACACAAAAATAAGATACAAGAATAGCCTTACATGTTTTGTATAGAGTCAGTTTTTAAGTGCCTTTGTGTACAAAATGCATAAGACTTTTTTTGAAACTTATTTTTCTGTAATAATGTAAACTTTTCCTTAAAATATTCCTGCTTGTGGGAGTGCATGCTGTTTCATATTAATTATTAAAAAATATTATCAACACAGAAAGACAAGGCCGTAACTAGTGATAGGTGGGCAATATCGGCAATATCGGGCTGATCTGATCGTGGGCCCCAGGGCCCAACGATCGGATCCTAACGAATACCAATGGGCGGTCGGATTGCGGGACCGCATCAACGAATAAATGCGGCCACGATCCGACGGGATTTTTTGTCCCATCCGATCGAGATCTGGCCGACTTTCGGCCAGATCTCGATCAGTGAAGCCCGTCGGGGGGCCTCATACACGGGCCAATAAGCTGCCAACACAGTCTGTCGGCAGCTTTTATCGGCCCGTGTATGGCCACCTTTAGACTAGTCCTGGCACTAGGCAGGACTGTATAATTTATGACTATCCCTATGCCCAGACCACACTGAGCATGTGCATGGTCTGGCAAAGATGTTGACCCCCTGTGGCCAATTATGTTCTAGCATTATTCTATTTTAGACTTTAGTTCCCCTTTAAGCCACTTTACCAAGTTCCTTTAACTCTAAAATAATATGTTGTTTTAAATATATATAGAAATTCTAAACAAACAGATGAGTTTATAGTCTTTTAGGAACCTGTTAAGTGATTGTAGACATAGACTTGTAAAATCTTAGGTTTCATTTTAATTAAGTAGGTGGATTTTACACACAGTAGACTCTGACTGCAATGCACACAAGAGGGAGTGCTGGCAATGACTTCAGTTTCCTGGCAGAACACACTGACCTTTTTAAAAACATTCATCCGACACAACAGTTGCAATTAATTTGGTTCGTATTATAGTCAGTATCATTATAAATACCATTTCATGACAGAAGGGCCGAAAATTATAATTTTAAAACGTATGGAAACAGTACAATCAATGAAAAAGTGTTCTGACCATCTGCAGTACAAAACAAGCTGTGATTTGCACTTGTGAAGGAAATAACGGGATGCCAACTCGTTAGCTTACACAGGAGAGGCGCAATATAGGCTAAAGCCAGGCAGCAAATTGAAGCTCAGAAGGTGGACGGGGGACCGCTATGTTAAACATATTTAAATGTGGAGGTTTTACTTTTCTTTTCATTTTTGCTGGAGAACACTGTTTCGGTAGTTCCTCTTTTTTCAGGCTAGATAAAAACTTGTTGAAATTCGTACAATTTGAATTGTGACTGAGTGCTAAAAGCTCAGAGAAACAAGCATATAGCAAATACCTGTAGCAGAAAAAGATACTATAGTGTAGTATATTATATAACTTTAGTAGTATAGTGTGTTTTTTTTAGATCCCATACACCACTAGTCTATATCCTCATAAACACCATGGGGTATGTATTCTCTAGACACAACATTTAAATTCACCACGTATAGGTGGGTACTCACAGACATTTAAGTTATTGACTTCCATACATCAAGAGCCACAGCCAAGTTGCCAAAAGTTCCTTCCTCCCAGTCTACTGGACTACAACAGAGGTTTCGTGCTAGGAGATACTCTGAAACTCATTTGGATTTTGCCTTTTCTAAAGCACTAGATTGTCATTTAAACAAAATGGACAAACAAGATAAATTAATTCCAGATAACAATACAAGGGTACAGGTTTTTACACAGCCTGACAACACTGAAAATTCAGTTTATTTTATTACACAATATAGCCCCCAATTGAGCAAAATAACAAAGATCTTTGATAAAAATCTGAACATGCTGAAATAGAGGATATAAAACGGTGACCCGTAGTATACGAACTATAGGTAACCAGCTGGCCCCCAGTTTGGTTCAAGCCCTACTAGTAAAAACCTAAGTTGGCTGAACACAAAGGGTATGTTCAGATGTGGGTCTGAAAATGTCTTACCTGTGCTCACATTAAGAAAACACAAACCTTTATGTTACCAGTCGGGAGTATACTATTAAATGGTACATTACTGTAACACGGCCTTCGTAGTATATCTGTTGGAATGCAGTACTTGCCATTTTCAATATGTAGGCCAAACCTCACGTCCGCTTAAAAATTGTATTAGGGAACATATTTTAGATATAAAAGACGGAAATCCCGATTCTAATGTAGGATTTAATGTGAATGTAATGGTGTAGATGCAACCAAATTGGCTGTTGTAGGAATAGATAGCGTGCTGGGTGGAAAACGGGATGGAGACATTATTCCAAAACGACTATGCTTAGAGACCGAGTGGATCTTCTATCTACAAACTAGAAGGCCCCTTGGTCTCAATAGTGATTTTGATGTTTCGTTCTTCATTAGGTAACTGGGTATACTAGTTAAAGGGATCCTGTCATCGGAAAACATGTTTTTTTTCAAAACGCATCAGTTAATAGTGCTACTCCAGCAGAATTCTGCACTGAGTCCATTTCTCAAAAGAGCAAACAGATTTTTTTATATTCAATTTTGAAATCTGACATGGGGCTAGACATTTTGTCAATTTCCCAGCTGCCCCTGGTCATGTGACTTGTGCCTGCACTTTAGGAGAATAATGCTTTCTGGCAGGCTGCTGTTTTTCCTTCTCAATGAAACTGAATGTGTCTCAGTGGGACATGGGTTTTTACTATATTTTGTTGTTTTTAGGTCTACCAGGCAGCTGTTATCTTGTGTTAGGGAGCTGCTATCTGGTTACCTTCCCATTGTTCTTTTGTTTGGCTGCTGGGGGGGGGAGGGAGGGGTGATATCACTCCAACTTGCAGTACAGCAGTAAAGAGTGATTGAAGTTTATCAGAGCACAAGTCACATGACTTGGGGCAGCTGGGAAATTGAAAATATGTCTAGCCCCATGTCAGATTTCAAAACTGAATATAAAAAAATCTGTTTGCTCTTTTGAGAAATGGATTTCAGTGCAGAATTCTGCTGGAGCAGCACTATTAACTGATTCATTTTGGAAAAAAAAAAGTTTTTTCCCATGACAGTATCCCTTTAATTTATGTACCTTATCAACTGCTACCTTTATATATGAATGTGAAGCCCAAATGACATACTAATTCTTTCGAACCTAATCATAATCAGTAGTGACTATTATTTATTGATTTTATGTCAATACTGTACACTCATCATATTATTATACATATGAATAATCTACAATTGCTAATATCAGGATTTATGCTTGTACCGTCTAAGCCGAGTTTTTCAGCATCCAAAATGTGCTGAAAAAGTCTACCTCGGCTTAGGCTTATACCCGAGTAGCTGAGATTGCAATCACTTTTAATCATTCCTATACCAACAGTTCACTTGGGGAGAGACTGCAATATCCCACAATGCCCTGTGAGAATAACAGTGCACCCTCTGTTGGTTATATGAAAGAATAACAGTGACTGCAATAGCACACAGCACCATCTGTTCGTTATATGAAAGAATAACAGTGACTGCAATATCACACAGCGCCATCTGTTGGTTGTATGAAAGAATAACAGTGCGCCCTCTGTTGGTTATATGAAAGATTAACAGTGACTGCAATATCACACAGCGCCATCTGTTGGTTGTATGAAAGAATAACAGTGCACCCTCTGTTGGTTATATTAAAGAATAACAGTAACTGCAATATCACACAGCACCCTCTGTTGGTTATACGAAAGAATAACAGTGCGCCCTCTGTTGGTTATATGAAAGCATAACAGTGACTGCAATATCACACAGCGCCATCTGTTGGTTATATGGAAGAATAACAGTGACTGCAATATCACACAGTGCCCTCTGTTGGTTATATGAAAGATTAACATCCATTTTTCATTAATTGTTTTTGATTTTGTAACATTTTTTAGTAATTATTTTTACTAATCACTTTAACTTGTGTGCGTTTTTTACGAATAACCTTGCATTTTGGTTCCCCTCCATACTTTGCCAGAAGTAGAGAGGGAGGTCTGCAACCAATCCTATGCTTCAAATTCTTCTAAACTTATGTCAAAATGTAAGTAAAGTGCCCTGGGGTGCACGAAACACGTGTGACCAATGTATATACTGACCCTTTTTAAATTAATCTACAAGTAATAATATATTTTATACTATTTTTGGTGGACCTTGTGTTTCTTGAGTGCCTAGATGCCCCCTGTTTTTCTGCTATTGGTTTATCTGCTCCCTAAGCTGAGGATCTGGGGCCGGTGTACCTGGACCACTGGATCTACGTGGTGAGTGATTCAGACATTGAGTCCTGTTCTCCTATATGTTGTTTCACTACCATTTCTTCCCAACCTCTCTCCTAGCTGAGTCAATTGCCCCTTCATGTAGTGGTGCTTTTATTTCTGGTTCCAGGAGCCCATGGATGTGTGAACCATGAAAACAAATAATCTTTTTTGGGATAAATCAAGCAAAAATTGGGAAGGACCTACTGTTAAGTGAAGAAGTAGCCCAAGTATTATTTAAAAGTTAAAAAATCTTTATTAGGACCTGTATAAGCCTAACGTGTTTCCTATGAGCCTATGAGTAAGTGCTCATCTAGGCACGAAACGCATTAAGCTTATAGAGGTCCTATTAAAGATTTAAATAATACTTGGGCTGCTTCTTTACTTAACGGTAGGCAGGGCGTCCCAAGGGCCGCTGCCACCTGAGGCAGCAGCCCCGATGCCACCCCCTCCCGCTAAGTGCTTTCAACTTTTAGTGTTGGAGCGGGTCCAGGGGGGGGCTGCATCGCTAGTGCAGTGAGCACTATTGTGCTCACTGCACTAGCAGGACCGAATTTCCGTTCTCAAAAACAGAATTTCGGCTCTTAAAGTTACCAGAGGTAGCATTTTGCTGCCCCTGGTTACTGGTCACTCTGTGCCGCCTGAGGCAAGGTTCTCACCTTCCCAATTCTTGTTTGATTTATCCCACTAAATGATGGACAACCCTTGGACTGGGATGTGACCACTGTGTATAATTTTTGCATTAATTGAAAAATACAAACATAGCAGTTTTAAATTGTCTAAAATGTGTAATAACTTGAAAGTTTTAAAATAATGTTAACGGCAGAAATGCTCAGGAGATTCTAAATGCAATTTGTTTTTGGGTTTGTATATCTTTGGAGCTTTTTACTGTTTCAAAGACCCTTGTACAGAAACACAACTGGCATGTACGCAGGATTCTTATTCATTCACATGCAACATGTGTTTTCTAATTTTACTAATGTTATATACTTATTTAAGTTTTCTTTTCTAAGTGTGCAAAGCAGACTTTATATTATAATAAATGTCACAAATTTATGTTCCCATCCTTCCTATGGTTTGCAACTGCAAGTGTGTTGGGCAAAATAGTCAGTAATATGCATACATTCAGATATTTTATGGGAAGTCAACCTGTAAATAAGAAAAATATATTTGAATGTTAGTTGTGGTACACTTTCTAATGTCTGGGTGAATGCTGCCCTCCAGTGAAATTTAAGCATATTACATACTTCTTTTAGTTCAGCAGAAAGACAATATTATAGTGGCGTTTGTTTTTCATTTGCTGTAATTATAACGAGATATGTAAATACACATATTTACTGGCCACCATGACCTCCCTATGGCATTAATGTCTAGATTAGGGTCCTGGGGATGACATACTATTCTCTGCATCATCTACCTACCTTTTCTGTTATACAGTATTTCCATTCCATTACTGTGCAGTCTGCAGGGTTTGTTTACTAAGACTTTTAAATTGCACCAATCACATTTGTTAACCAATAGTAACAATAGTTTATCTGAAAGCAGTTCCATTGTGAAGTTCTGCCTCTTTTTGAAAGCACAGGATCAGGCTCAATGGCCTGAGATGGCTGCCTACACACCAATATTACAACTAAAAAAATACATTAATTGGTCCAAGAATATGAAGAAAACATGATCTTTTACATTCATGTTTTGAAGATTAGTATTAATAGTGTCAGTATTAATTTAAGACTTTTGCAAGAACATCCTTCTTACTCAATCAGTGAATTCTGTCATGATTTTTATGGTGTAGTTTTTATTTCTAAATTACACTGTTTGCACTGCAAAAAATTCAATCTACCCTATAAAATTTCATTCCTAAGCCAATTATGTTTTTGTATTTTTTTTTTAGTTGTAATATAAGTGTGTAGGCAGACATCTCAGGTCATTTTGCTGTCAGAAAGAGCCAGCACTTTAGGATGGAACTACTTTCAGCCAGGCTACTCAATGATGCGGTGGGGCATGTATTTTTACTGTGGAATTCTGTGAGTGACGGAAGTTTATCAGAGCACAGAAAGAGCCAGCATTTTAGGATGGAACTGGCAGGCTGTTGTTTCTCCTACTCAACGTAACTGTATGTGTCTTAGTGGGACCTGGATTTTACTATTGAGTGCTGTTCTTAGATCTACTAGGGAGCTGTTATGTTGTGTTGGGGAGCTGCTATCTAGTTACCTTCCAATTGTTCTGTTGTTAGGCTGCTGCGGGAAAGGGAGGAGGTGATATCACTCAAACTTGCAGTACAGCAGTAAAGAGTGACTGAAGTTTATGAGGGCACAAGTCACATGACATGGGGCAACTGGGAAAATGACAATATATCTAGCCCCATGTCAGATTTCAAAATTAAATATAAAGAATCAGTTTGCTCTTTTGAAAAAAAGATTGCAGTGCAGAAGTCTGCTGGAGCAGTTCTTTGAAAAAAAAAAACATGTTTTCCCATGACAGTATCCATTTAATCCTTAATAAGTGACTGCTAAATGCGTACAGTCTCATTCATACAGAGTGGCACTTCTCTCTCTGACAGCTCTGGAACAATATAGAAATGGATTTCATGATTATCACTCTCATTTATTTATATAGTGCTAGAAATTTCCTGACCCCTTTACAACAATATTATAACAAACACGGGTCTTTAAATAAGGGTTACAACATGATTCAATAGGATTAGAGGGCACTTCTATCAATATCCAACCAATATCTTAAGCAATGCCCCTTTTTTTGGGCAAATTTACTAAAGGGCAAAGTGGCTAACGATATTGAAAGTCATTTTGCCACCTCGCCGGTTTACTAACGAAATGGACCTACTCTAGTGCTACTTTGCACCCTTACGCCAGACGAAGTAGCGCTCTGGCAAAGGGACATAACTGCACTAATTCGCTAAGTTGCGGATTTTCGTGAATGTTACCTCTTGCGCCAGACTTTACTTTGCCACCTCAGACCAGGCGAAGTGCAATAGAGTAGATAGGGATTTACTAAGTCTTACTTTTTTAAGGGTAATAGGCTGAAAAAGAGCAGAATGATTTTTTTTAGGGTACCCTCCTTCCCCCCTTCATTTAATAACATATGGCACCTAAACTATACTGTATGCACGCTGTATGCAAATTTTCGATCACTATCGCAACTTCGAACATAATAGGTAACTTGTGCGCAACTTCGGATCTTCGTGAATTTGCGCAGCCCTGGCAAATCTACACCTGGCAAAGTACGGCAAAGTCAACACTGGCGCAACTTCGAAGGTAAGTAAATTTGCCCCAAATGCGGACTAAATGTGTGATCAGGGCCGGATTTGCAATTGAATTACAAGCTATTTTTTGTGTACTTCGACTAGGGAATAGTCCAAATTCAATTTAAATTTGAAAAAAAATTGAAAATTTGAATATTGAAATTTATCATGTACTGTCTCTCTTTAAAAATTAGACTTCGACCATTCGCCATCTAAACGCTGCAGAATTGCTGTTTAAGCCTATGGGGGACCTTCTAGAACCTATTTGGAGTCAACTTTTTTGAAAAGTTTTTTGGGGGGAAAACTTTCGAATCGTATTCGATCGAATGCGCTATTCCTTTCGATTCGAATTCGGCCTAATAAGAACCTATTTGATTGAAAATTGACCTACCTGCTTAATTTCGGTTGGTCTTTTTGATTTTGAATTTCAAAGTTTTTTCAATTCAAAATTCGACCCTTGATAAATATGCCTCTAAGAGTACTAAGTGGACTGTTTTCACAGTCAAGGGCTTTTGAGTCAATGTAATTTTTTAAGGAATTTAGAGTTTTGTCTGCAGAATTGTATATATGCTTTGGGTTAAAAGATAATAATGAATTCTAAATAACATGAAAACGGGTAATTTGTATAAAAATATTATCGAAAATATGTGAAAAACACTTTAGGATTCATTTACTAGTGCAGGTGCAGTGTGGAAAAGTGCATGTTTTTTTACCCACAAGTGCAGCTTTAGATGCAACTACCTGTAATGAATGGCACTGCTTCACACAACTGCGACTAAAGTTGCATGATCACAAGCTGCAATTGTTTGGAATTTTCCAAGCTGTAAATTCTGAAAGTGATCACTAGGTGGCTCTGTCGTTGTACAAATGTTGCTACAGTATATAAAGGTTTTTTTTTTGTTTTACATTTTCGTTTTTCACAATTTAAATCTTGAACTTTACATGTTGTGACTTTGGTAACCCATTCTGCCTTCATCTGATGATATTGTATTGCCTGCGCTCAGTGCCTAATGGGTATCCCTTAACCATTTATTTTAAATGCACCTTCTACATTCAAATGTTCTTGTTTCATTTTCTGTCGTGTGTTGTATCCAGGAATTATTTTGCTAAAATGGAATTTTAGTTAATTAAAGAAATATGTATGCATGCATGTATGTAGGAAAGACTACTCTATATACATTACAATGCCTGTGGTATTACAGAAAGGGCCCTTGTTGGAACTCTATTTTGGGACTATGTGATGTCCTTAAAGAGATACTGTCATGGGAAAACATGTTTTTTCCCCCAAAATGCATCAGTTAATAGTGCTGCTCCAGCAGACTTCTGCACTGAATTTTTCAAAAGAGCGAACTGATTTTTCTATATTTAATTTAGAAATCTGACAAAGGGCTAGACATATTGCCCAGATGACCCCATTAACTGAATTAACTGAGAAGTAGGAGATCGTTTTAATTAAAACTAAACATGGTGATTGTTGCACGTAGCACTTTATATTCATATACAATACGCTGGTTTCTTTAATAATTTATTAAATACATTGAGTAACTTTGTATATATATCATATAGTGATGTAACTAAGTATCCCCTGTACCCTTTGAGATCAGTAACAAATTATCAATTAGGTGTATAAGGTTACATTCCAAGTGGATACATTATAGATAAACAAACTGAAATAAGTGGTAACAATAATTGTGAGAAACATTTACCTGGGAAATCCTATATAAGGCATAGAAAGCAAGGAGATTTATACAGTCACAGACAAGGTTTCTTTCCTTTCTCGTTCTTGTTTAAAAGTTTCAGTGATATTCCTGGAATGTCTGGAGAGTCTGGGCATATTCTTTGTAAGGTGTTAAATTCTTCCTCATTAATAAATATTGCCCAGGTGACCCCAGTCATGTGACTTGTGCTCTGATAAACTTCAGTCACTCTTTACTGCTGTACTGCAAGTTGGAGCGATAGCACCCCCTCCCGCAGTCACTCTTTGCTGCTGTACTGCAAGTTGGAGTGATAGCACCCTCCTCCCTCAGTCTCTCTTTACTGCTGTACTGCAAGTTGGAGTGATAGCACCCCTCCCTCTCCCATCCCAGCAGCCTAACAACAAAACAATGGGAATGTAACACAAGATAACAGCTGCCTGGTAGATCTAAGAACAGCACACAATAGTAAAAATCCAGGTCCCACTGCGACACATTCAGTTACATTGAGTAGGAGAAACAACAGCCTGCCAGAAAGCAGTTCCATCCTAAAGTGCTAGCTCTTTCTGAAAGCACATGACCAGGCAAAATTACCTGAGATGGCTGCCTACACACCAATATTATAAATAAAAAAATACACTTGTTTGTTCAGGAATGAAGTTTTATATTGTAGAGTGAATTATTTGCAGTGTAAACAATGTAATATAGAAATAAGAACTACACCATAAAAATCATGACAGAATCCCTTAAAAAAGGTTTAAAAAAAGTGTAAAATTGTGGCATATACAGTAGATTTCCCTGCCCCATTCGTGATAATGCAATTTACTGCAGTTCTTCATATAGCACATACAAATTGTATGCAATTATTTGTTTATTGAGAACATATACATATGCTGCATTGCTTAGACTCAACCATGGTAGGACCATACATGTGGTGAAGTTACACAGCAGTGTCTCTATTTGATGATGTTTGCTAAAGCAACGTCATTCTTTATTGGCAAAGTCAGTGTCATTTATATAGGGTTCTAAGCATGGGTTGATATAGAACCACTCCACCAGTAAATGCTTGCTTGATAACATAAGTGACACAACATTTTTCGGGCCACTTTGCAACATTTGGTTACAATGGTTGCTATAGGTTAGCAAGCTGGTGCGCACAATGCAATTGACCGTTAATAAATCTGCCCCTTAGTATGTTATAGAATGGCCAATTCTAAACAACTTTTCATTTGGTCTTCATTTTTCCTTTTTTTATAGTTCTTGAATTATTTGTCTTCGTTTTCTGACTCTTTCCAGCTTTCAAATGAGGTCACTAACCCCTCATCTATAAAACAAATGCTCTGTAAGGCTACAATTTATAGTTATTGCTACTTTTTATTACTCATCTTTCTATTCAGGCCTCTGCTATGGTAATGTGGACTCTAGCAACTAGACTGCTGAAATTGCAAACTGGAGAGCTGCTGTGTGCCACCTTCCAGTCTTAGCAGTCCGCATACGCTCTATGCCCCTCTGCCCTACTCCGGATAGGAATTTTTCTAGACCCTGCTTCAGGATGTTCCCACTGGCCCTTAACTGTCACTCATGCTACCCATGCTAGCTATCACCCTATCTAGCATGACACATTGGATAGTCCTATCACAACTACACAGAATCAACACCTCTGTGAGTTTCTTCAGATGTCACCTCTTTGAAGAGTCACAATGTGCCATTGTAAATGGATTAGTGGAAGAGTTTATATACCGAGAACTTCCCACACCAGTCAGTTGAACTGAAGAAGCTGCTCGGATGAGTAGTGAAACGTCTTCATTGATTACTCAGCAAGTCCAGTTGTTTTTAGATTGACCTATACTAGATATACTATGACCTGGATGAATGAAAATCTTCATAGTCATTATAACACATTACAATTATTCCCATTACTTTTGTTCTAACCACAGATAAATAACATTAACAAATTAACTTCACATCACTCTCACGCATTCCAGTAACAGTAACATTCACACAATTATTCGCTGTACCTCCTTACAAGCGTCTTTACTTTCTGACTCTTCTGGTGCCTAATTTTCCAGGTTTTATTCACCAGAATGTTAAAGCAAAAGTAAAGACTTTGCTTATAGCATAACAACATGGCCAAAGCAAGATGCCTGCATATGAAATCTGCCAATAAAATGTTGAGATTCTGTTTAGGAGTTAGGAGCAAGGGCTATACCTAGATTTCTGTGTATAAATAGATGGCAGCTTTGTAATAGGATCCTCTGGCAGGTGTTTGACTATTTGGGAGTTTTTCTATGGCACATATTTGAGGCAAATTTTATAATATGGTGAGTCATCGATGGAATACTTGCACCCATACATGCAAATAGCTGCTGCATCACAAAGTCTCAAAATCGCCAAAAAGTAATATGTAATTTGGGAACTCGCCAACATCCTCACATTTGTTGGGCTTAACACAAGGTTATTTCTTATAGATATTAGATTGTAAGCATCCAGATTTCATTCATTTTAATAAATTCATTCAGCTAATGATCATGCGTGTATATACAGTATTAAATTAAGGGATCTTTAAATGATTTGTTTGGTTGGGCAACTGGTAAATGATTGGAACTGAATGATCTGTAAAGGCCTATTTGGTTACCAGCATGTGCAGTCCAAGCTGCCTAATTATCTGCCTGTTTTGGTGTTGCTGAGCCCATATTTAGACATGATTAAACAACAACTAGGCTAAAATGACCTATCTGCTTTGGGCAAAGTGACCGCCTGTTTCCCCTTATACCTTGTTCATAGAGAGCAGGTAAGAAAAAATTAAACCAGCAAAATTGACTAATCAGAATAAATACATTGTCTGATTATCTTGTTACTTGCACTCCAATAAGCAATGCAACATATTTTCCCCCTTAGAGAATGTTTAAGTATACTGGTATGGGACCTGTTATCCAGAATACATGGGACCTGAGGTATTCCAGATAACAGATCTTTCCATAAATCTTAAGTCTACTAGAAAATCATGTAAACATTAAATAACCCCAATAGGCTGGTTTTGCTTCCAATAAGGATTAATTATATCTTAGGTTGGATAATGCACAAGCACAAGGTACTGTTTTATTATTACAAAGAAATAGAAAATGCTTTTTAAAATTAAGATTATTTGGATGAAGTGGAGTCTATGGGAGATGATATTTCCAAAGTTTGGAGTTTTCTGGATAACATGTTTCCTGGATAATGGATCCCATACCTGTACTGGACATCCAATTGATGAGAATGGGAAGACATTTGTTCCCCATGTAGTATATTCAGTGCTTAAAGTGACACACTTGTTTGTGTATGGGCACCTCTGTAAGCAGTCTGTTTCCCAAAACATGTGTTCTCCCATAAATGTGTTCTTTTCTAAATATTTGCAATGGTGCATGCTGTTTTTCAATAGCCACAGGAAGCAAGTTTACTTCCTTTTCCTTCCCTTTCAAAACACTTTTTATGAGGAGCCATAAAATACATCTTTTTGATATTTTACAGATGCTATTAGTCGAATAGAGAGAAATTGTGATGTGTAACATGCTGGTCATAATTTATTTTCAGTTCTTTTCATTGGCTGCTATTTTCATTAAGGGTACATGTGTTTTTGAAAATCTCAAATTTGTGATTGCACTAGCCAGGAATGTAGGTTCAACAGAAAGTCCCTGTGCAATTTGCTCTCTATATAAGCCATTGGTGCTGGCCAGCAGAACATGTTAAGGGTGTAAATATTGTCACATATTACTTTCAGTCAGAATGTTCATAAGAAGCTCAGCCTCTGGGCCAATAGAAGACTTGTCCATTTGTTCTCTCAGCTCAGCTTGAGGGCCAGTTAGGGGGTGATTTAAAACTGAAACTGGCCATACATTATAAGATCCTCACCAAATTATTGGATCTTTCACCTATATGCCCACCTTAAGGTAGCAATATTAGGCTTATCCAATTGTTACAATTGCTGTTATGCCAGCCATCGGATCAGGGACGACATCAATGTGTAGATGCTGTCCTCTATCTAAAAGGATAATCAAACTTGCCCGATTGACATCTGGTTAATTTTTAAGTAGTCCAGTCAGAGGACCCTATACATTGGCAGATAAACTGCCAAATCCATCTAAAGGGGCCTGAATTGGCATCTTAAATCTGCCTGTTTTTGACCACCTTTACTTGTTGTCCTTGAACTATGGCTGAATTTCCTTTACACCAATCTTTTCCTATGCCTGTAACCTATGTGAGTAACCTATGTGAGTTTAGGGGGAAGAGTTGCAGTTACTGCAAAGTCTGATAATTACTGTTCAAATGGCACAATCTGGGCACCATCTCATGGGAGGTGTTCATTCCAGGGCTCCTTTGTATTTGTGCTAGGGATGCACGAAATCCACTATTTTGGATTCGGCCGAACCCCTGAATCCTTCATGAACGATTCTGCCGAATACCGAACGAATCCGAATCCTAATTAGCATATGCAAATTAGGGGTGGGAAGGGGGAAACATTTTTTACTTCCTTGTTTTGTGACCAAAAGTCATGTGATTTCCCTCCCCGTCCCTAATTTGCATATGCAAATTCGGATTCAGTTCGGACGGGCAGAAGGATTTGTCCGAATCCGAATCATCATGAAATTACAGTGAATCCTCGATTTTAAGTTTTCCTTGATTTTACATTTTTTATTTGTGGTCCCACCAATTTATAATGCATTTCTGTGGGTGCATTTCCCTGATTTTTAGTAATGTTTTCCTGGTTTTTACCTCAAAAGTTTGTCATGATGTACCCAAAAACTGTTTTTTTTTTCTCTATGAATGGTATTAATTGTGAAATAAAGAGGTTTAAAATACTAACCAGATGTATATTTTTCCATCATTTATTGCTTTAAGTTGTGTATGTAACCTTTTTTGGCCCAGGGACCGGTGTAAAGGAAAACATTTTTGCAAGGACTGGGGGGGTCGGGAGGGGTAGGGAGTAGCTCGGGGGGGTCGGGGAGGGTTGGGAGTGGGTCGGGAGGCCAGCGGCAACTGCATGTCTAATTTGGGCCGCCAGCGTCCAATTACATTTTCCCGGATTTTACATCATTTTTTCCTGGTCCACTGAAAAACATAAAATGGGGCTTCTACTGTAATTACATTAACCAAAGGAAATCAAACAGCTGTTTGGACTAATGAATTCCGTTTTCTTGTACTTATTTTTCTCTCTTTTTCTCTCTATAGGCAATACAGCTTTGCTTCTGATATTCTCCGCTCAGGATCCTCCCAAAGCAACAGCCAGCTATATCCTTGTTTCATCCTGGAGCTGATCTTGTCTGTGATATGTCTCATTATTTACACAGGTGACAGGTGCCATCATTGCCTGCTAGAAAATGGGACTTTTTACAATACCTTTAAACCATAAATTTTCCTTCTTCTGTGTCACAGTGTCGAACAGACTGGAAAAAGAGGTAACATTGGTGTCACACATGTCAACCTTTATATTGTTGAGACTGTCTTTTAAACTTTTTTTTGCTTTTAAGGAACAGGAAAGACTAACAATTGAAAGTGCATCATTAAAGTTGGGATGTTTGAAAATCAGAACACCTGAGAGCGTGCAAAGATGGAATACAGGAGGAATGTGCATAGAAATGCAGTGAAATGAATTTCTATTAAGCTGTTAGAGAAAACTTGCTCAAGCACCACACACTAGAGCTGCATTTTCTACACTCTTTCTAATGTTGATTTCCCTTTTTTTAATACATTCCGCCCTCTGGAGACAATGCACCCTCTTTTAAGCATTTTTATCTTATGCACTAGGTCTGACCAAGGAACTATCCATGGAATGAAAAGTGTTTCCTCTTCTAACCTAGTTTTTCTTTGATGTCTATGTATGCCCTCTCAAGGGTCTTAACTGCAGAGATGCAGATTTTTGCAGCCTTTTTGTGCTATTACCTGTTTAGCATGTGCCCCTCAGGCTTGTTTAAAAGACCTTGGTTAGAGTTCTCTCTAAAAAAAAAAAAAAAAAAAAAGCAATGACAGATGCGCTGCAATGTGTATTTCTCTCTCAATCACATTCACTTTACTACTCCATTTTCCACCTTTCCACTCCTCACAAGTAAGTATTATATTGTTGTACAGTATATGTTTCAGAGTTGCAGGTTTAATATTAATAATAATAATAGTAATGGTCTTTTGCTAGTAACTAGCTCTTACACCTATGACAACAATTATTAATTGAAAATATGCCATGCAACACTCACTTCCATAATCTACCATTGTGATCAAACATTTATTTGATCATGAAGATGACCCTGGCTCTTATTTGTGCAACACATTCTCAAATGATGTCATATCCCTGCTTGGGATCTATTGATTAGGCCTGAAATTTGCAAATCGAAGGTCCAATTCACACTTTAATTTACAGTATCCTTCTCACCTGAAGAGGAGTTCTGTAAATTAAAGGAGAAGGAAAGGTTAAAGCTTAGTAAGCTTTATCAGAAACGTCTATATGTATACACTAGCAATCCCAAAGCAGTGGCGTAACTATAGAGGAAGCAGACCCAGGGGGGTTTGGGTAAAAGGGGGGGCCAAACTGCTTCCTCTATAGCCAAGAAGAATCTCCCCCTTCGCCAGCTGCTCTGTTACCTGCGGCGGGAAGCAGAGCATGTCAGCACTGGGAGGAGTCTGGGTGCAGGAATGGGCATTAAGTGGGCCGAGAGCAGGATATGTGCAGGAGGATGGGGATCAAGTGCGCTTGGCCCTTCTGAAGATTTATTTGCAAGGGGACCCAGCACATTCTAGTTAAGCCACTGCCTCAAAGTAATGCTGCTCTTCTGTCAAGAAACACCACATTTCTTTCCTTCTATGGTGTACACAATGACTTCTGTATGTCAGGTATTGCTGGGATTCGAGCCGGGGACCTTTGGGTTTCTGGCTCGATACCTTAACCATTTGGCCAGGTGAGCAGCCTATAGGGTTGCTCGCTATGTGTAACCTGGCCTCTGCAGTCCCAGCCCAGCTGCCGCCTGATTGGCCTCTCCAGCCCCAGTTCAGCTGCAGCATGTTTGGCATCTACAGCCCCAACCCAGCTGCTGCCTAGTTTAATCAGCCAATCAAGCTGACTCTTCCCTATTTAAGGGCAGCACTTAGACCACTCCTTGCCAGAGCATTCCATGGTTTTCCTAGTACTGCGGCAGCGGCCCTAACTAGGTAGTTCTAGCTCTTGCCCCTTTTCCCTTATTATTCTGCCTTGATTTGCCTTGTCTGCTTGTCTTGTCCTGCTTACCCTATCTTGTACCTTCCCAGCCTTGATCTGACCCTGCCTTGCTTGTTCCTGATTTCTGCTTCCTGTTCCACCTTGTACCTTGCCCTGACTTCACCTTGTCTCGCCTGTTCCTGATTCTTGCTTTCTGACCCTGCCTTGTACCTTGTCCTCTCTTGCTATCTTGCTCCAGTCCTCTCTTGCTATCCACTCTAGTCTCCTTCTGCTCCTGTCTTGCTTTCCGCTCCAGTCCTGTCTTGCTATCCGCTCCAGTCTCCCTCTGCACTCTATCCCCAGTTTGATCTGATCTACGCCTGCACCGTCCTGTCCCATCCAGTCTGTTCCTGTTCCACTCCTGCCCCGTCCAGTTTGTTCCTGTTGAGTCGTCGCACTCTTCTTCCTGCCTAGTCCAGTCCTGATCTTCGCCCTCTCCGTCCTGTTCTGCACCTGATCCAGACTGACTCTTCGCCCTCATCAACCTGTTCCTGCTTTCCCTTCAAGTGTTCCCTAGGCACATACAGCTCCTGCCTCAAGGACTCGCCCTTTCCCTTCAGTCTCCACAGCGCCCCCTATCTAATCCTTGACACTGTATCAAACTTCCTTCTTTCAACTAAAACCTCCAGGGCTTTGGCTTGAGCATGCTCCGTTTGCTCTTCTTCCCCTCCCTGCTGTAATCTGAGCTCAGAGCAAGCAGGGAGAGACTCATGCAGGAAGTGATGTCACTGCAAGTTAATATGGGAGCTGCTATCCTAAACAAACAGAGGCAGGTATGGAAAAGCATTCTAAAGAATAAAAATGGCGTTCTAGCTTACACTGTTGTGGCTAATCTATTGGCCCACGGGACCCGTGGATCGGGCGGGTTTGGGCTGACCTCGCACTCCTCCACCTTCAAATGCCGGCTTCCAGCTTTATAGCTGTGCACCTGCTTGCCCTGCCCCTTTTGTGACATCATTGGCGGGCGGGTCTAGAAAAGGTAGATGTTTTTTCAAACAGCACCACCAAGTTTTTCTGGTATCTTAAAAGCCTTTATTAGTGCTTTTGGACATCACAGCAACGTGTCAGGCAATGCAGACTTTTATCAAGCTAGAAAAAGAACCCAAAATTCAGATGAGGGAGGGCGGTTACTCTCTCCAAAAATTTACCATTGGAAAAATAAGACCTTGCTGAACTCCAGTGATCCTAAATTCTAAACTGATCTTCCTTCACTTTTCCAAATGCATTGAAGTTTCTTTGCCCAAGATTTACCAAATAAACATAACCACACCTGCATATTTTAGCTGCAATTTAGACGCAAAAAACACACAAAATAGTTGCCATTTGTTACATCTTCTGAAAGAGAAGAAATATTAATCAGCAATACCATTGAGCAAATCAGCTGTATACTAGTTTAAATACAATGGTGCCTGCTTTACTACCTTTGTAATACAACAGAGCAACCATTGGTGTTTACTTTGTAGACCTGTAGCAAATACAGCTGAATTTGATTCTTGTTAAACAGACATTAAGTGCAATGACACATGGGATGATTCTGGGGGTTCTTATTGCTGAAGCAGTTTTCAGTTCAGCATGCTGCCAACAAAATGATCAGTGTCACTACCCATTGATTTCAGTGGCTCGGTGGCAATGTCAGGACCCACTCGGTGCACTTGCAAGTCTCATTTGTTGGCACTATTAAGAGGCATTTGCTAAAGACACATAGGGGCATTTTTATTCACTGGCTGTCAGCAAATGTGCTGTGAACAACCTGAATGTGCCAGTGTTGGTCTTATAGTTAATGAAAAGCAACATGCATTTGGCTCACATAAGCAGAAGCTGTGTGCTTATGTTTTATTTAACCACGCAGGAATTATAGTTTATTTGTGGCATGTCCAAACTCCGGCCTGCGGGCCAATTGCAGCCCGTATTAAATTTTAGACTGGCCGGCAGCCTTAAACAAGGATTCGCCCATCCAAGGGCAGACCTGGATAAAAATTGGCATGCAACTGGCCAGCCCGAGCCAGGAGTCGGTTGATGAGCAGTGCCGTCTATCTTCTTGCCGCGCAGGCTGTGTGCAGTGACGTAATCGCACGTTAGCATGTGCGTGTGACGCCATGATGTCACTGGATTAGGTGCTATTTCTCGCCGGAGGCTGCTATTCCACCCATGCGTCTTCTAATTTTTCTTGCGAATGCACATCAGCAACTAAAACTTATACAACATGGATTTTCAAATTGATTGAGGGCTCCCTTCTGAATGGACCGTCAGACTGGGTCTCATTTTAAGGTCAGAAAAATAGAATATAGAAATGAAAGGAATAAGAAAATAAAATATAGCCCAAATGAGAAAACAATAAACGAAAAACGTTTTAAACAAGTGAATAGAAGAAAAAAACAGAAAAGGAGGGGAAACAGAAAAAAGATGAGAAGGGGAAAAAAGAAAAAAATGGAAAAAAAGGAGGGACAAGAAAATGATTTTATAGTGTGGCAAGTTCACTTCACTTAACAACATATATGTGCAATCAATGTGCTTAATTACATTAATTTAATGTATAAAGACTAGAGTGACTGGATGTCTAACAGAACAGAACACTACTTCCTGCTTTTCAGCTCTCTAACTCTGAGTTAGTCAGGGACATTACTGTTCTGTGACTTTGCAATTAATCCTTGAGGTGCAAATCCGATTCAAAACAAACAAGTCACTGATTGGTTACTGCCTGGTAACCAATCAGTGGAAATCAAGAGAGCTGCAAAACAGGAAGTAGTGTTCTGGCTATTATATTAGACATCCAGTCACTCCAGCCTTTATACATTACATTTCTGCATGTGTTAAAGCCCTTACCCAGGCTGGTGTTTTTGTTAATGTCATTGTTATGTAAGAGTTGAGTTTAGAATTACACTGAATTATTATGTTGTTATCAGAATAAATACGAAACCGATATGGGCACATTATTTCTCACACTACTTAAGCAATTAACTAGATCAAAGGCTGTGTTCTTTGGTAGGATCAATCTGCTATGCTGCAATGATATAATGGGGATAAAAATCACAGTTACTTTTTCCACTCCATTCAACATCTACTTAGTTTCTTTGAATCTTCTGTGTTTTTACTACCATCATAAGGTTAGTGGAACAAGTACCCTATTTTCAGCTGTCAGAAGAATTGTCCGTATCCTTTTGTGATACCCTTCAGTGAATGACACATACAGTATGTAAATGTGCAAATTTCCATTCATTTGAATGGCAAGTGGTACAGAGAGTATCCGTTTCTCTTCCACTCAATAACCCACTGTGCTGACTCTCATTACGGTAACAGGCAGTTTCTGCATGAAATGCACAGAAGTGCAGGTGGTTTTCATTCATATAAATGACAGGTAGCATGTGGATGTAAAATGGTATTTCTCCATTGCCTGATATGCATTGGCCATAGGCCTGTTGGCTGACTTTTCAAATCAATGAACTGTGTCTACATACGGTCCCACCACTAACACTTTATTTCATATGTTGTTGGCCAAAAGAGGCACTGACATCAGGTGAGTATGTACAGTACTCACAAATAATTCTGCATTAAAAAGCCTTTATCTAATGATATACTGGCTCAGACCATGACTGCAACATTTCAGGCTTAATGTGGCCTTTTATCAAAGGAGGTACTATCATTGCCATAATGATAGGCTTTACACCTTGCTAATGTATTGTGCAGCTTCTGGGTGCACCCATAGGCTTCCATAGGTGGTCGGTGAATTACCCCATATAGCTTTTTTTATGGCTTCCCAGCTGTCAGGGGTTGAAAGCAGTTCTAGTACAATAAATACCATCATACACTCCCTTTCCTGCTGCAACAAGAGAGTGTCAGCAAATGACTTTACTAGATTTGCTTATATAGAAGCACAGTTATTCCTAGGCACAAACTTGCTATTGTTATTCATACAATTTGATGTTCTTTTTTAATTATAATTATAGGGGTGCTAAGGCTACAAATTTCTCAGGGCTCCAAAATATAAAGGGACCACACGGGCACGCAGTATTTGGTTTTCTTTAGTGTGTTTATGTATTATTATACAGAAGAAACAATATGCAGTGAGAAATGGCATGCATACAATCCCTCATTGCAGATATTAAGGGTATAGAGCAGGGGTGCCCAAACTTTTTGCAACGAGGGCCAGATTTGGTGAGGTGAAAATGTGTGGGGACGACCATTCAACCTGACATTCTTTGAACCAATTTACAGAAATATCCATTATCTGGAAACCCCCTGTTACTGAGCATTCTTTATAGCAGATCCCATATCTGTATTGCGAATGCACTGTAGCACTATTTGCAACTATTTTATAAATGAAGCACATGTGATTGCACATATATATTGTTAACTGAAGTGAACTTGCCATATTCATTTTCTTGTCCCTCCTCTTTTTTTCCCACCTTTTTTTCTATTTTTCTTCCTTTCCTGTTTTTTTCTTCTATTTACTCATTTAAAACTTTTATTGTTTTCTCATTTAGGCAATAATTTATTTTCCTTTCATTTCTATATTCTATTTTCTGACCTTAGAATGAGACCCAGTCTGACAATCCATTCAGAATGGAGCCCTCCAATCAATTTGAAAATCCAGGTTGTATAAGTTTTAGTTAGGCGTGGGTATTTGTAATGCTGTTGCAAATATATTTTCTAATTGATATGTTGAAGCATATTATATAAACATTATCACCTGGGTAGGGATTAGTCAGTGTCCATGCTGATGTGCATTCGCAAGAAAAATCAGAAGGCACATGGGTGGAACCGCAGCCTCTGGCGAGAATTAGCGCCTAATCCAGTGACGTCATGACATCATGAGCAGACAATATTGTGTGATTACTTTACTGCGCACAGCCTGCGCGGCAAGACGATACACAGCACTGCTCATCGACCGACTCCTGGCTTGGGCTGGCCAGTTGCGTGACAATTTTTATCCTTGTTTAAGACTGCGGGCCAGTCTAAAATTGAAAACGGGGCGCAATTGGCCCACGGGCTGGAGTTTGGACATGCCTGATGTAGAGGAAAAGGATATGAGTTTATAGAGGCGGTGGTATAAGTATACTGCTGATAGATGTCAAAGGGGAAATTTGGAATTGAAATAAGGATACTTTTTCACTGAATGAAATCTGGCCATATGTTCCTTATGACAGAGTATTCATGAGATAAATCATGACATTTTTTAATGGAGCTGAATCTGGTCTATGTTTAGTGGTGGTAATAATGGAGACACAGCAGCATGTTTTGCTTCAGGGCCCCTGAGCCTGTAGTTGCATTGTCTGACCTGGCATTACCCCATGCTTCCCGGCATTACCAGCAATGACTAAGGCTACTTGTGTTGCTTCGCCTGTTTTTTTTGACTTTGTGGTTTCAAGACGTTTTTCCATGTGTTTATTATGTACCCGGTCTTGCCTTTAGAATGGAGAAATATTCCACTGTCTGTTAAAAAAAAGTGGCCCTCATTAGCAATGCAAGTTCTTAATTTTTGTCATATTTGCAATTATGTATGCTACCCTTCCCTGTATATGACTTTGACTGGAAATCTGACCTGTTTGGCTTTGCTGAAAATTTGTGAAAAATGCATCTTTTTCACTGCAAAATTTGGCAAAACATTTCGCTCATTACTTCTTAACAGATATGCAAATATATTAGATATACAATATGTGTTTTCATTATTTATTCATACAGGTATGAGATCCGTTATCCGGAAACCCATAATCCAGAAATTTTAGAATTATGGAAAGGCTGTGTCCCATAGACTCCATTTTATTCAAATAATCCAAATTTTTCAAATTGAGTTTTCTTTTTCTCTGTAATAATAAAACATTAGCTTGTACTTGATCCCAACTAAGATATAATTAACCCTTATTGGAGGCAAAACCAGCCTATTGGGTATATGTAATCTTTACATGATTTTCTAGCAGACTTAAGGTACAGTATGAAGATCCAAATTATGGAAAGATCCATTATCCGGAAAGCTCCAGGTCCTGACTATTCTGGATGACAGGTCCCATTTCTGTATAGTACTGATACAGTTATGCAGTGCTTTACAGAGATTGCTTATAATTCACATATATCTGTATCTATTGATAGAAACAAATCAGATTACAGATATACAGGGGAATGTAATAAAAGTCGCAAAGAGCAAAACAATTTGCACCAATAAGACTAAAAATCCACATCTCGCAATGTAATATTGTTCCTTAAACTGTTATTGCATTGCGAATTTTAATTGCGCATTGCGAATTTTAATTGCGCACTCATAAGAAGTGCTTGAAGGTGTCGTAATCTTTTGGTGCAAACATAACGACTTTTTCAGTAAGAAGTTTTATTACATTGACTGCGCATTGGCGCAAACTATAAAATTCGCAAACGGTCTTTCACTGTCGGAAGTGGTCGCTAAACAGTTTCCGGGATCGCAAAAGCTATATTAAATTCGCACAAAGCAAAATTTGTTCGCGCAAAGGCATAACTTTTCGCATTGCGAATAGTTTTTCCGTTAGCGATTTTTATTACATTCCCCCGTTAATATTTTAGAACAATGCGGCCCAAATATTTCCAAATAGTGGGCCAAATATTTATTACCCACAATGTGTAAACACATTATGCCATTGAAAGGAGCCTATGGGTCATATCCAATGGTGAGCCCAAGTTCGTCACCAGTTGGATAATGATGATATATTATTCTGTATAATTATTATATGTTTTATTCTTTTCATTTGCAGTGTATCTGTATAGCTGATTACAGAGAACACAGCATATGATTCTTGTGTCGCTGGAAAAGCAAAGTATCTGCTGTCAGCCCAGAGAACACTTGTTTCCCTCCTTTCTTTCAGATGCAGTAGAATCACCTTCTAAACTCCAGTTGAATTATTTATAAATTCACTTTGTGCAAAGTCTAATTTAAAAAGTTAATTGGATGTGTGATTATATGTGGAGCTGTTTGCAGAGAATGTTAACTGAATAATTCATAATTTCTCATGTATCCTGCTGCTGTTGCTTCTTTGGAGTCAGCCGTGTGCTTCAGCCATATAAATTCATTTGAAAATCAGCACGAGTGACTTCAGGTTCTTTGTATATAGTACCTGTGCATTTCTCAGTTCAAAAAAGTTGCAGGCTCTTCTACAGGGAAAATGTGTTCAAGGATATGACAAACATGTTTCAACTGTGATACAATTAGAAAGGCCCTGTTTATCTTATCGTTATTTATGTATTATACATAGAATACACTTTTTATATAGCTCTAAAAAATAATGGCATGCATATTTAAATGTGGAAGTGCAGCCTGTCATGTACTGAAGTGGACTTGTAGTAACAGATGGCTTCCAGCTAAAACTTGTGCAAGAAGTTTTTTGATTAATGCACACATCATATATCTGTGCACTTAAATGCATTCGTTTTGTTTTACAAGGTTGTAACAATGTTTTACAATCGGAATAAACTGGAAGTGGCCCTGCTTTCACTGAGGCAAAATATGAAATAGAAAAATGCACAATATGTTGGTGCTCTATAAATACATGTGAATAATTATAATAATAATACAAAAGTACCCCATTTAAACAGATTGCTGTTAGATAATTCCTCTTTTTTCAAAATATATAATTAATATATTCATCTTTCTAGGGATCGATAATCCAACATAATTCTAACTAGGTTTTAAAGAATCCCCATATGACTTAAACGGAAATGTTTTCTAGCAGTGGCTCAATAAATATTTAGGCTCTTTGGACACAGGAGTGCTGGAAGTATTTGCTTTGTAATACTTAAGTTTAAAGCCAAAGATTATTTTAATTTTTGGGCCCATTGCCAGAGAATTATTTAGTCCCATTCTTCCTAAAAAGCTCTCTGTGCAGCCTTTGGTTACTAATTAGCAAATAAGAAGCAGCTCATAATACATAGATTAGTTGCAGGCCAATACAATAGCTGTGGCACTCCGATACATTTTTATGGCTCCCCAGAATGGCAGTAGGCTCCATAGACTTTTTTGACATAGACACCATATTTGTATTTACAGTGTTTTGCAAAACTACCCAGACTCGACTCATTTTATCATGTATACTGCATATCATATCCTGTTCATGTTAGTCAGGTGACGCTTGTTTACCTAAATAAAGCCACATATTCATAATTTGATGTTATTTACTTTTAAACTTTACTATTTTAGGACCTTTATTTATTTATTTATTTTATTTGTACCTAAGCCATTTTTAGGTTACTTTGGTCTTTTGGGATCATTGTACTACGGAAAGATTAACTTTTGACCAAGATTCAGAATTTATAGCTGAATAAAACAGGATGGGCCATTTGCAAAGCTTCAGCCTGTAAACAAATTGCAAAAAGGCAATTGTTCTATGCTGTCTGGGTTTGTCAGTGCTTTATTGTGGGAAGGGAGGCATGTAGGCATCCCCACTCCCAACTGTCCCCAAACATGCATGTAATGAGGTGCAGAGCGATACAGTGCCCTGTCCTTGCTTACTGTAACATTAAAAATTTAGATTTAATGCTTACAAAGAACAAAATTGTAGTGCAAAATGTGTTCAGCCATTTGACATTTTTATAATGAACAGAAAGACATATGCAATAAAAATTATGATTTTTCTCATGTTTTGAAGGTAAATTTCCAAGCCATGATCCCACATAACTTGCGCTGTAAAGCAAATTGAAGTCTTGACCAACACAGGTACAAAAAGGATAGCTTGGAAAATGTTTTAATACCTACACCCTATTCTTCTGGGGAAAGTAGGGCATTGGATAAGCAAAAATATCTTTTAGATCTTTTTCATCTTGTAAAGATATCCTTTGCTCCCTCTTTTGCCTTCTGCCTGTTGTATTGTGTTTCAGAATTCAGACTCATGAATCTATAATTGCATTTCAGTAGCCAAGGAGACTTGTCTGTTTTGATTTGATTTCCATCAGTCAGTTTTCTAAATGTTCCCATGCCTCAATTTCGTGCCTGAATTTGCTAGTTAGATATAGAATGCAAATACAGCTGCTCTTATTGGTATAAATAGCCATTCCTGCACACAGAAAAAGCAGAAATGCCTGCAAAACAGCTTCAGCAATTGAAAAATAGGTCTGGAATTGAGGCCCAAGAAGATTGCTGTTGTTTTAGATGGAGAGATATCAAACATGAAGTGAAGTTGAGAGTTTCATAGTTATGAGATGGTTAAACATTCGTATTTACCAACTAAAAACTAGGGATGCATTAAATCCACTATTTTTGATTCGGCTGAACCCCCGAATCCTTTGCGAAAGATCCGAATTTGCATATGCAAATTATGGGTGGGAAGGGGAAAACATTTTTTACTTTCTTGTTTTGTGATAAAAATTCACGCAATTTCCCTCCCCGGCTCTAATTTGAATATGTAAATTAGGATTCGGATTAAGTTCGGCCTGTTAGAAGGATTTTCGTTATGAAAATCCAAATAACGGAAAGACCCGTTATCCAGAATATCCCAGGTCCCAAGCATTTTGGATAACAGGTCCCTTACCTGTGTAGTTATAAATTCTTAAACTGAGTTACAATACCCAGTTGGGATGAGGTCACTGCCCTGAAAAGCTTACAACCATCAATAACAATTTTAGATGATTGCATTACGGCTGTAAATATTTGACAATGTTTATAGAACACATTTATGTATATTTTTCTCTAAACCAGTGCTGCCCAATTTCTGTGGTACAGAGGGCTGGAATTTTTCTGGCCTACGTGGTGGGGGGACAATAATGGAAGCCAGTGTTGACCACTCCCCCTTTTAAACTACACCCATTTAAACCACACCCATGTTATCAGAAGGACTTTTTAGTTCCATGTCCACATTAATGGTAGTAACACACCAAAAAAACCAAATGGTTGGTGCTCACTGCAAGGATATCACTCATTAATCATATGTGAAAAATGTAAGTCATACCCTTAAATATACTATAAACATACCCTTAAATCCATATGCTGCTGCTTCCTCCCCTGTGGATAACACAGCAACCCCCCCCAGCACATGATTAAACACCTTAGGGACCCCTAACAACAATTTCCAAATTCTAACCAACCCCCAGAACAAACTCTACCAGGCTCACGTCCCACAGGGTACAGAAAAGGGTAAGCATGTTATGGCAAAATCTGTATACATTTTGAGTCCCAAATTCGTGTTTGTCCCACTCCAATCTGCCCTCCTGCTCTCCTCAACCGTCATATGAACTCCAATTCCAAAATAGAGCGTTCATGGCTGGCAACAAACATAGAATCACGTGAGAAACAAGATAAAACATATAAAGCGTAACTTCCTTGGCTCAGTTTCACCCAAGTGTTTTCAACCACATATAGTATAAGTGCCAATAAACCATCCAGTCTCACATTATACAAAATAGTTGTGATTAAATAGCTCACCAAGTACTCTCCACTGATTGGGTATTAACATGCTTCAACTTTTCAAAATCTTCTTGATATTAGCTCATCTCATATACTACAACCACAATCCCGAACAGTTTCAGCATTCACTAGTGTGTGTTCCGGGTGTGTACATTCTCAATGCGGATGCGTCCTGACGTCCTTGCTTCAACACGATTTTGTCCTGGCGCGTTTCAATGCATCAGCAAGGATGTCAGGACACATTCACATTGAGAACACACACACCCGGGAACATGCGCAATACACACTAGTAAGATGCATTCATTGTGTGAAAGCTTTCTAGTTTTACTAGTTAATTGCTCAAACTGCATTAAGCATATATTTATGCCTTTTTCTGTCTAATTAAATACAATCAGTTGGGGTTGATGCCTTTTTTTCAAAAGTTTAAAAAAAGTACAGGTATGAGACCTGTTATCCAGAATGCTCAGGACCAGAGTTTTTCCGGATAAGGGATCTTTCATTAAATTTGGATCTTCATACCTTGTCTACTGGAAAATCATGTCAACATTAAATAAACCGAATTGGCTGGTTTTGCTGCCAATAAGGATTAATTATATCTTAGTTTGGATCAAGTACAATTTACTGTTTTATTATGACAAAGAATAGGGAAATAATTTGAAAAAATTTAGATTATTTGAATATATGGGATATGGCCTTTCTGTAATTCAGAGCTTTCTGGATAACGGTTTCTGGATAATGGATCCTATACCTGTAATATCCCTGTATAATGTGTGTACAATATTACGAGTAATATTGTACATTAGTTTCAGTATATGCATTTAAGGTGTTTTTGCCATACTGCTTGATTAATATAGAGAATACTAAACTCTACACACGTATTGAATCAAGAACCTTTGATAAGGGATGCACTAAATTCACTATTTTAGGATTCAGCCCAATACTGAACCCTAATTTTTATATGTCAATTACGAAGGAGGTGGGAAAGAACCACCAATCACAGCATGCGGTTAAAGAATTTTTCACTTCCTTGTTTGTCTGATGTCACCTGATTTTTATTTTTTCAGCCAGGCACTTTAATTCAGCTGAATCCGAATCCTGCTGAAAAAGGCAGAATTTTGGCTACAATTCAAACCAAATTCTGCATTTGGTGCATCCCTACCAATAAATAAACTGACTGTAGTTTCTAATATTAAAAATTCCCACTCCTCAAACATATTTAACAATATAAAGGGAGGTTTTCAGGGCAATTACAAAATGCTAAAACTCTAAAGGGGTTTAGTAATATGAGGCACTACGTTTGCTCAGGAGCAGTAACCCATAGCAACCAATCAGCAGGTAAAATTTACTGGTCACCTGTTTAAATGCAAACATCTTGTAAGATATTTTATTTTTGGTTGCTATGGGTTACTGCTCCTGGCAAACTTATTGTCATGTATTACATATATGGTTAAATAAAGCATTTTCTCGTAAATTTACTTTTTTTGGAACAGTGTACATCAGCTTGACAAATTGTACATGTAATTTGGTTACTTCTTGGCCTAGTGTGCCATTGGATTCTTAAAATGAGCAATCATTTTCACTGGTCAAAATCTTAAGATCTTTCACACCCTGAAGGTGGCCATACACGGGCAGATTAAAGCTACCGATATCGGACCAATTTGGCAGCTCATCTGCTTGTGTATGTGAGCTTTCGAAGGGTCTTTCCATCGACATCTGGCCATGATATCGATCTGGAAGGTTGAATTTTTCAACCAGTCGGTGCCCATTGCTCCTTGTTGTAATTTGATTGTTTGGATTAACCCAATAAAGCCCTGCCATTGGTGGGCAAATTAAGGAAAGATGTCCTCCTTGGCGCCAAAAAATTGATCGGTTGAACATTTTCATCATTCACGGTGAAATTTATCCATTATCCAATTGTTTGCAGGCCAAGCAGGCAGCTACCCACAGTTTTCCTTGCTTCTATCACTTGAAATGGTCTTTTAGTTGATGGTCAAATCGTACATTTAAATGATCGTTTCAGGATAAGCTTGGTCCTATGATAAAGAAAAGATCTTTTAAAATCTTAACATTTTTAAGCTGTCTTTGCAATTACAATTACAGGTGTGCCATCTGTTATCCAGAATGCTTGGCGTTTGTTGACTTCACACAGGCTCTTGGTTGTCATAATCTAGAAGATACATATCCACCCATTGACGTATACAACAGATTTTTGTTTTTCCAAGTCATCATCACTGCTAGTTCTCTAGGCTAGGATGTTTATGTAGAGCAATTCTTGTATTTGGTACTTGTCATGTTAGTACCTGTTCTCTGGAGTAACCATGCACAGTAAACTTGCTTGCTAGCATCTCCTGCAACATCCATGACTTCAACTGTTTATGTTTGTATTGTCCTATTTATTCTCTTTCTCATTAGGAAAATGATAAGGGAGAAAGAGTCCATTTCTGAAAGCTGTTGTATACAAAACCCCAGTACCAACAGTATATATTGCAGCATATATTTTATTCTCTTAGTGTTTTTTTTAACCTTTTAATTATAAATACGTATTCATTTAAGATATGTTACAAGCTTTGTTTAGCAAACTTTCTGTTTGACATATCACTTCACAGCACCTCTGTGGAACAGTCTGGCCATTTCAGAATGTTTCCTGTTTGTGTCGTTCTCCAAATCTAGTAACACATATTAGCAAATCAGTTATCCCTTCTCTGTTGACAATTGCTTTGCAAGAACATTGTAATATTATTATGCCTTTTCGCTAAGTTAAAATGCTTCCAATTAAGGTTACTGCCATTTTATTATCCACCAAATAAACACTTTCCCAAAGGCAAAGGCTGCTTTGACCTACTTTATAATCC